>JAFEMH010000998.1:0-340000 GCA_022495995.1 Adenophora triphylla var. japonica
CCAACCAAATCAATCAATATGAGCTCAATTATACAATATATGCAAGTTAAACAGAGATTATGATTGAGATTCACTAATTCAGATAGCTAGGATCTGATTACTGAATCCAAACAAAATAGAATTATAAAATTTGCAAGGAATTAAATGAGAGAGAGAGAGAGAGAGAGGGTTAGGGAATTGTTACCCTTGTTGATTCCACGAATTCTATATCTAGTCAGATATAGAATCCTTCAATTCTTCGTTGTAGATCTCACAGCTCTGATCCAAGGGTTCCAATTGGTGTGGGTAGAGAATTGGGTTTGGATGAGAGAGATTAGGGGGTTGGAAAGGTAGGAGAGAGAGAGGTTTGGTGTTTGGGATGTTCGTCACAATGCTATTTTGGCAGAGTAACAGTAGGCTGGAATTGGGATCCATTTCAATGAGGGGGAGGGTCTTATTTATAGGCTGCAGTTGGCTGCCTTAGTATGTCGCACGACCTTACGCGTCCACTTTCCATGCCTCAAGCTGTCGCGTGACACAAGGTGGCTCAACCGCTTTTGGCACCAAAAACCAGTTTCTGGAACATTCCGGGAAAATACCCAAAAGGTCCAACAGGTTTTATTCCCAAGGGGTCCTTTGGCATGAATGATGTACCAAAAGGTACTTCCTTCACGGGAAACTCATGGAACGTTTTCCTAAGTCTCTGGATAGGCCGAGAATTTACCAAAACGCCCCTTAATGCAGTTTTATTATGTTAAAATGCATCGAAAAGGTTGCGAATTGGATTGGCGTACTTACAGAGCCCCTCGGCAACGTCACTTTTGGAAAAAGTGGGGTTGTCGATAAAATAAGACCCAATCTCAATGAGCGGCTGGGGTTAAGGTGAAGGGCTAGAAGGGTGAGAAGGGGAAAATTATGGCTGGACCTTTCTGAGAAAGGATTCCTACGTATCCCTTTAAGAAGGGAATCAAGCCAAATCGTAGTTCGGAATTACTAATACTGACATACAAGCAAGAAAGGGGTAGAGATGTGTCTTCATACCTTTGCTGTGCTTACCCGTGACTTCGTCAGGCTCCGCTGAGAGGCTTTTCTTGGGTTTGGCTCGCTTGAGAGGCTTTTCTTCTTGGTAGGCTCCGCTAGAGAGGCTTTTCTTCTTTTGGTGTGCTCCGCTAGAGAGGCTTTTCTTCTTGGTGGGCTCCGCTGAGAGGCTTTTCTCGTTTTCTGGGCTCCGCTAGAGAGGCTTTCTTCTTGTGGGCTCCGCTGAGAGGCTTTTCTTCTTGGTGTCTCCGCTAGAGAGGCTTTTCTTCTGGGGCTCCGCTCGAGAGGCTTTTTCTTTGGCTCGCTCGCTCGAGAGGCTTTTCTCTCGGGTTTGCTCCGCTAGAGAGGCTTTTTCCTTTGGTTTGCTCCGCTCGAGAGGCTTTTCTTTTTTGGCTCCGCTAGAGAGGCTTTTCTTGGTTCGCTCCGCTTGAGAGGCTTTTCTTGGGTTTCGCTCGCTCGAGAGGCTTTTCTTGGGGCTTTTGGCTCCGCGAGAGGCTTTTCTTGGTTTGGCTCTCGCTTGAGAGGCTTTTCTTGGGTTTGGCTCGCTTGAGAGGCTTTTTCCTTTGTTTGGCTCGCTTGAGAGGCTTTTTCTTGGGGTCACACTGATACGCATGCTTTTTGTTTTGTTCTTTCTTCTCCAGCTTTGGCTCTGAGGGCCACTGTCGGGACTCAATTGATTATTGTACTGCGGGGTAAAACAACAACTCCAACGCGCTACACTTGAATAAGCCTATCTTGTTAGCAAAGATTACTATATGTTAGCTTGGTTTGCGTGAATCTGCCTGCTCCTGGAAGCGAACGCAATTATCAAGTTAAAGATCGGCTTTGTCGGGTTTATGTATGGTGTTTTGGGATCGCTTTTAGGTAAGTGTGTATAGTAGGGTCCTCTCCCGTATATTTTCGTGGTATGTGTATGAGGGTAAGGGGTATATCTACGACGGCGAGTCGGAAAATGCTCGGGTAATCACCGCAGTTTTTCCACCCCGTCTCGCTATCAACCAAAGTATGTCGCCCGACATGTCGTGTCTGCTTGGGCTTCTTCCGTCGCACGACTTAGGGAGGCTCGTGATGCATTCTTTTCAAAGTCGGTCCAGCTCCATTCTCAGCCACTGTCTTCTTAGCAGAGAAAACCCAAAGAGCCCTTATTTGGCGGATAATCGATTTCTTTGGTCAAGACTAACACTTTTTGCCGCAATGGAACATTATAACCAAGAGATTGCTTCCGGGAGTGCCAATTTCATCGGGACTTCGTCGAAATTTGGGGATTTCATCTCGAGGCAACATAGAAGTATCATCGACAAGCTGCACAAGATGCCTTGCATTTGGTCCTTGAAAGATTGAGGGTCGATCGGGATTTGCTTCTGCCGCATCCTCGCTTCGGGATTCCGAGTGTCATGCATTCTCTTTGTCATACAATTACTCGACCCCAACTATGGAAGACTTCGTGGCGTTGACAAGCTTGGGTAAGGCGGCCACCGTAGCATTCCCACGGACGCCTGCTGGTCGAGGAGCAAATATCTCGACTTTTTATCTCTCGCTCGCGGATCGTGTATTGCCTATGATTCTGGGTGATGGGTCCATAGATTTGACTCGGATGGCTAGGTTGCGCCCGTCCCGTCCCGATCTCGCTTGACCTTTCTACCACTCGGATATGTTCATGCCGCTCACACCGTCGGCTTACTATTTCGCGGGTATGTCTGGTCCGCCAAGCACTTTGCTGGGATTGTTAGGCAAATGAGAGGTGACCGGGTATAGATTCTCGCCAAATTCGTTCGCCAAGGAGAGATGGATGTTGTACCACCGCCGCCGGGCCGAGACTTATCACGGTATTGACAAAGCTAGCAGGGGGATCGACTTTATGGGAGCAAAGCACCTCAGCCTTGTTATCTCTCGTGGTTCTCTCGAGAGGTTACACCCGATCGGGCCATTACTGCAGGGTCTGACGGCAATGCCACGGGTGACTCGGCCACGCAGCCGACGAGGGACGAGGTTGTTGATAGTTGGCATGTGAGGTTGTCACGGCACACGACCACCGATCTCGAGCTGATTCCCGCTTGGAATATACTGCACTACGAGAGATATCCAGATGGATCAAGCAGTAGTCCTGCTGCTCGGTTTGCATGTATCCTCTTTCTCGTGTCCCATCATTGGTGAGCAGACAAGATAGGTATCCTCAAAGCAGATCATACGAGCCTCGAGGGAGAGATCGTGACCGATACTGTTCCGATGTCCACGACCGAGCCCTGTGCTATACAGCTTTTTCAAGCAGATCTTTTCGAGGGCTTTCTTCCCACTCGTGTGCTCCTTCTAGCCTAGAGGATTTACATTTCGACCACGTAGTATCTGGATTGGTATGAGGAGCATCGTGGTTCTGTGCGCTTAGCTATGAGGCTCGCCGCCGGAATACTTGGGAGCAGCTCTCGTCCACCGAAATCTCGTAGATACAGAGGCACGAGGAAACCTGCATAATGTCACCGGCAATGCCGCCGACGATTATGAGAGGCAAGAGATCCGAGAGCCGCTTTAAGGGATGATCCAGAGATGAGAGCTCGCAGAGAGGCGTTGCGGCAAGCGAGGATTGCTAGGGCCGCCAGAGAGAGACCGGGTCTCGATTGAACCGCCGCCGCGAGTTATTCCCGAATTGGGACGGGCTCAAACCGACTTGTTTGACATTCCTAAGCCAAAGACCTCCTGGGACCGAGAAAGAGGAAGGATAGAGGAGCAAATTCGGGAGCGGGACGAGTATCTAGACACACATTTTCTTTTACTTCGAGAGTTTTGAGACTCTTTTGCTTTATGTCTTGAGAGTAGGAATTATCTCGTATGAAAACCGAGTACCCTTTGATTACTTAATGCATGTAATAGATGTTATCAATGTTTTCTTTTATTCGCAATGCCTTTTTGAGTCAAAAAGTAGGCCGTGCTTGAACTCATCAAAAGAATATTAACTCAAAATGATCCTTTGAAAAGCCTTGGGACCGTAATCAAAACGCATTTTGGTAAAAAGAGAGATTTTTGCAAAGAATTTTAGACCGAACCACAAGTGGTTGCCTACGTTCCCTTTTGTAAGAGAACTAAGGGGCCTGTGTCTCCGTAGTTCGACTCAATTGACTTTAGTGTTTAAGAAAGGGGAAGATAGAAGGGGGAAATGGTGCAACCCTCGTTTTTTACCTAGACCGCCCTCTTTGGGTTTTCGGTCTAGTTGGGTATATTCTTTAGCACCGGCGCGTCCCTTATTTTTGCATGGACTCGCCTTTTGAGAGGTTTTCGCCTCATCTCGGGACAATTTTGTTGCGCCTTTATTTATTCATTTTTTTATTATATTTTTTTATATTATTATTTTTTAGAGGGGGAAAGACTCGATCATACAAAATACCTCCGCAACTTATCGCCGTTGACGGGGTGCGTAAATGGGTTGCCATCCAAGTCTCGACAATGCATAGCTCCTCCGAGAATACTTTCTTTACCAGAACGGTCCGACCCAAATGGGTGCCCACTTGCCCAACGCACCGCTTTGATTTGAGGGCTTCATTTTAAGAACCGCATCACCGACTTTGATATCCCCGGGTTTCACTTTCTTATCGAAGGCACGGGCCATTCTTCTCTCGGTATGCCCCGTTATGCTCCATGGCTTTTAGTCTCGCGTTCATCTAGCAAAGCCAACTCATTATATCGACTTTGGAGCCATTCGATCTCGTTCACCTCGTTTTCGAGTAAGACCCCGAGGGAAGGAATTTCTAACTCAATAGGCATGACGGCCTCCATTCCGTAAGTCGAGCATACGGGCCGCACCCGCGGCGCCGGATCGAAGTGCGATAGCCCCACAATGCTAAGTGCAACTTTTCCGCCAATCTCGCCCCCGCCGCCATCTTCCTTATGATCCTTTCCAAGTTCTTGTTGGCAGCCTTCAACAAAGACCGCTTGTCTCGTGGCCCGTACGGTGAAGATTTGTGGCGCTTGACTCGTATTCGGTGAGCAACCGATCGCCTCCTCGAAATGAGTGCCATTGTCGTAAATAATCTCGCTCGGGACCCCATAGCGGCGTAAGATCTCGTTCTTTTATGAATCGGGCAACCTTCTTGGCGGTGAGCACTTTATAAGATGCAGCTTTCTACCCATTTTGTGAAGTAATCCACTACCACTAGTACAAATGCATGCCCATTGCTCCCGCGGAGAAATCTTCCCAATGACATCAATACCCCATGTTGCGAAGGGCCACTGAGTTGTCATACAAGATAAGTCGTGAGGCGGATGTGGTTCGATTGGAAAATCTTTGGCACTTGTCACAGTCCGCACGAAATGGATGCACCGTCTCCATAGTGATCCGTAAGTAACCTCACTCGATGATGCTATGCATGAGGGATCGAGCGTTCATATGAGGTCCGCAGCACCGTTGTGAACGTCTTCCATTACTCTTGAGCCTTTTCTTTACCGATGCAGAGTAGGAGCGACAACCTTCTCTTTTCTTCCATAATTCATCGCCGAGTATGACATATTGCGCCGACAGCTCTTTAGGCCTCGCAAGCTTTTGGCATGTACTCTTTTGAATCTCCTTCTTGATCCACAGAAAGGATGCTTCCCATACTTGAGGTATTGAAAGATCTCGATTGTACCACGGTTCACCGATGCAGCCTCGATCTCAATCTCATAACAATATGCAGGATTTTCTTCGCCGACCCCGAAAGGCTTCGATTAATTTTCCTTCCGGGATTTCCATCAAAGAGGCTAAGGTAGCCAGCAGCATCTCGCGACCGTTCTTGTCCCGCGGTAAGAATTGGAATGATACTTCCTTGAATTGGCCGACAAGTTCTCGCGATGTAAGCATGGTACTTCCGAGACATGGGTCTATAATTTTCCATTTGTTGGCGGCCTGGTTGATTATCAATCGGGAATCGCCGAACACTTCCAATTCTTCCACATGTCGCTCAAGGGCAGCCTTCTAGACCGGCTATGCAAGCTTCGTACTCACCGCATTGTTGGTGACCGAGAAATTCAACTTGATTGCTATGGAGTATGCCTCGCTCGCTCGGGTCTATCAAGACCATTCCAATGCCATTTCCTTTCTTGTTAGCCGCTCCATCAAAGAATAATCGCCACTTGTTTCCGCTTTCTATAGCGAGGATCCCTTCATCTCGAAACCGGAGGTCCGGCCCTTGATCTTCTCAGACCGGGAATTCAGCCAACCGATCCGCAAATGCCTCGCCCTTTCGATCGATTTGCGAATCACATATTTGATGTCGAATTCGCCAGAAGAAAGTCCATTTTGCCAATCGGGTGGAGATGTTTCCTCCGTCACCTTGGAATAGATATCTCGATCGGATCCATCTTGGAGACTAAGTGTACGGTGTGGGACAAAGATATAGTGTTTTAGCTTTCCAACTACCCATACCAAAGTCGCGCAAGTCTTCTCGAGGGCGTAGTAATTCACTTCACTCCCTTGGAATTTACTACTGACGAAATAGATGGCATTCTCAATCTTTGAATCCTTCTTTTCTTGTGCTAGCATAGCCCCAAAGTAGGCCGTGTCCGTGACTCGTCGATATAGAAGTAAAGGCTTGTCTCCATGAGGTGGGCAGAGAATGGGAGGATTGACGAGGTAGGCTTTGATCCTTTCAAAAGCTAGCCGGCATTCCTCGTTCCTGCACCACTTCCCGATTCTTCTTTAGCAGCCTTGAAGATCGGCTCACATATGGTGGTCAATTGGTTGACGAACCCGCCGATGTATTGCAGCGACCCATGAATCCTTTTACTTCGTAGACGGTTCGGGGCGCTTCATTTCAATAATCGCCTTAACTTTCCCGGGATCTATTTCAATGCCGCGCCGGTGACCATGTATCCCTTAACTTTACCTCGAATAACCCCAAATGTACACTTGGCCGGTTCGCCTCATGGAGTGTTCTCGAGTCTCGTTAAAGAATTTCCTCAAATCAATGAAATGTTGTCCGTCCGATCCTTTCGAATGAATAATCATGTCATCCACATACACTTCAATCTCCCGGTGGATCATGTCGTGGAAGAGGGTAGTGATCGCTTCTCGATAGGTAGCCCCGGCGTTCTTCAAGCCAAATGGCATTACCGTGTAACAATAAGTACCCCATGGGGTTGTAAATGCCGCCTTGTCTTGATCCTCTTCACCATCTTAATCTGGGTTGTAACCCGCAAAACCATCAACGAAAGATTTGACCTCGGTTCGCGGTTGCATCCACTAGCATGTCAATGTTGGGCAAAGGGAAGTCATCTTTAGGACTAGCCTTATTGAGGTCTCAAATCTACGCAGACTCGAACCTTTCCATTTGCTTTGGTGATCTGTTACGATGTTCGCCAACCAGGTCGGATATTCAATTACTTTGATGAAGCCTACCCGTAGGAGTTTTTCAATTTCTTCTTTCACTTGTAATGACCATTCAGGTTTTATCCGCCTCAATTTCTCGCTTGACCGGCTTGATTTCCGGGATCCAGAGGTATTCTGTTCCACAATAGAAGCATCCAAATTTCCAAGATATCTTTGTAGGACCAAGCGAACACATCCACAAATTCCTTGAGCAATTCAATCAAAGCAACCCGCTCATCTCCGGAGAAGAAGCTACCAATCATGCGTTTCTTTGGGTTCTTCTACTGCTCCCAAGTTCACCGTTGTTAATACCTCGTCGGCACTGGGCCCGCTTTCCTTTTGCTCACAAGTCTGCTTTTGAATCTTTTCTAAAAATTGTTCATCGATTAAGTTCGCATTATCTTCAATTGAATTAGGCTTAATTATTTTTAAATCTTGATGATTATTTTTCGTTAAGCATTCAATTGTTAAATTGGCAATCACGGGTACTCGTAAAGATCAACCACTTTATTTAAAGCAAAGGGAAATACGGTGTTTACAACTCGAAGACGGTCTTCGCCGTGAGGACATCGACCGGCCAAGACTCAAACTCTATGACAAGAGACTCGGGAGACTCGACTCAAGATACAGGGGGTGAATTTAGACTTGGAAGGACAAGGACGGGGTTTGAGCCCTAGCTTTTCAATCATAGTCTCTTTGTTTGGCGACCGGTCCCCGAACGAAGTCCAGCCCGCAACGGTCCTTCGCGGCGCCTCCACTTGACTATCTCCACATTAGATTCCTTCCCGAATTCTAGCATAGCTATCACTTCACCGTCGAGGGAAAGTCAATCGATCAATCGGCTCCTTAGCACCATCTCTCATTTCGCCAAAGACGTACCGCTCACAAAGTTCCCGATGTACCCCTGTTCTTCAAACAAATCTCGCTAACTCTCCATCAATATCTCGTGTGGTCGCACCGCGAATTTTACATATTGTGGGTTCATCCAAGTCAAGCTTTTCAAACCGATTCTCACATTCGGTCCCCAAGTGGTAGCCGCTCTCGTAGGTGGCGGTCACACCTTGTCTTTTGGGCAAATTATCAAACATTTCTTTCATCGGATTCTCGCTATTGGCGAACCTCTCGGATCATCTTCATTCTTTCTCCCGCTGGAGTAAGCTTTGGCTCAGACAAACAAACATATCTCCATCCTCTCTCGACAAAGTGCTTATTCGTAGACCAACCGTATGGGCGCATTTCGTGCCTCTTGTACTTTCTACCTGGCCGCAGAGGTCATCTTCTCTTTGAAAGCCTCGGTTTTGTCATACACCTTATCTTCCTTAGTCACGGCATACCCTGCACCTTGCCTATTTCTCTTGGCGCCGGCAACACAAGCCTACACGGTCCCTCGTTGGCGTTTTCCCACCCCTGCACTGTGGATATAGCTCATACCTCTTAGCATTTTCAACACAGAGGAATCTTGTCGAAGATGTCGTCAAGTCTATAGTACGTACTTGCCCCTTAGGTTTCTCGATTGTGAATCCGCCGAGCATCGATTTTCTTGGTCAAGCTTGATCTCCATTACCGGTAAGGTATTTGCGCCGGTTTCTCCGATTGTAACACTATCACCATAGATGGTTGTCGCACTCCCTCTTGCACAAACTTTAAGCATTGGTGAAGCGTGGAAGCTACGGCTCCAATCTCGTGGATCCGTGGTCTACCCAATAATGCCGAGAACGTAACAGAATGTCTATAACCCGAAACTCCACCATCATTTCCTTGCCTCCAAACATCGATTAAGGGAGACTATCCCTAACACCGCCCGGGATGTTGAATCATAAGCCTTTATGGTCTCGGTTAGAGGGTTTGAGGTTCTCGCGTTGATGTCCAACATACTCATCATTTTGGCGGGGAGCACATTCATGGCCGATCCATTATCTATCAACACATGGGGAATCAACCGTCCCTCCGCAGGCACCGTAATGTGTAAGGATTCGTTATGTTTCGCACCGTAAGGTGCAAGTCAAGATCTCAAAAGTAATGATATTCCCATACCGAGCCGTTCCAATCAACCGACATGCTTCATCTCGGGGTAGCGTTGACGGATACCTTTGTCTTGGATAAGGCTTCTTCCAAATTTTTAATTTGTGAGGGTAGGAGGATGTAAGTAAGGACCACAAAGAAATATCGGCTTGCGTTCTTTTCAACCGCGCGCATCGGGTCTTCCCGAACTTCTTCGTCTAGCCCGCGAGGATTCCGAGAGGACCGAGGGTTAGAGCCTCGCAATCGTTTCCCTTTTCCGCATGGATCTGGATTACTTACTCCCAACATTCTTCCCGAGCGCCAATGTATTAACTTCTTGCCGGTCATCAACCACGAACTCTTTGCTAGCTTCCTTGAGTTCTCGATAATGTTAGCGGGACAGTGATTGCGGTATGGCCAAGCCGCTTGTCGTATCTCATTAATGGTCAAAGGTGTTTCCCAACTAGCCGCTATTCTCGAGTTCCTCCAAGGAGATTGGGGATTCTCTAGAGTCATTGAAGATATAGCATTAACAATCGTGCGCTCTTCGTAATCATCAAGTTCAACAATATTATTCACATCATGTAAATCATCGAGATACGTAACATAACAGGTTATCTTTCATTTCATCGTAACAGAAATTACATCAGCTTCGACCCCATTACATCCATTGCTATCATCCCCAACTACGGGTTCCCCAAATTCTAATACATTAACAAAATAATCATTCTCAAAGTCAATAAGGTTCACATTGTCGTTCGCAGAGGATTGTTGACAATATTCGGCGAGGAGATTTTTCTATCTTCTTGTCGTCCACTAAACCCTCGGATTATCTTCGAGAGTCAAACAGAGTTCGTAGTGTGCCCCTGAAATTGGTGGAAACGGCAATACTTGCTAGCATCCATGTGAGGATTAGGCGAGCAGACCGTAGTTCTCCAATGGCTTTATCATGCGCGCTCGTAGCAAACCGTTAAAAACTTCCTCCGTTGACATACCCAAATCATCAAACCTCTGTGGCTTAAAGGGAAGCCTCATCACATTCTCGCATGTTGTTACTTCCTTTTGAAGATTATTGATACTATTATCTTTGGCCGGTTCTCTTCCTCTCGGCGCCATTGCCGAGACAGATTGGATGCCCGATATCGGTAACTTCCACCACCGTTGTTGTTAGTGGTGTTTGCACTTGGAGTTTGGTTGAACAACTTATTCTCACTCCTTGCTCCCATCCCCACCATCTCTCGCAGATCCGGGTACCATCCTTTCCCAATGGCTTCTCTAAGTGCCGGCTTAACACATGATAGAAAGATGTCCTTCTCGGTCTTGGAGGGGGATTGGCTCCGATAACTCGTTGAGCTTAGCATTCCAACGCTTGTAGAATTCTCGTGATTGACTCATCCGACTTCCGAATTGTCCCCACTAGATCATCCCGCGTGGTACGCCACTCTAAATTACCCTTGTACTTCTCCAGGAAGGCTTCGTTATCCGACTCCAAGTAGTACGGCATTCTTGCTTCAAAGCTAAAAACCATGTAAGTGCCGATCCTTTCAAAGTTAGGTGGAAGTGGGAAGCCATGAATTCGGGAGTGCACCCTATCGCCCCCATTGTCATCACATAAGTGTCTACATGCGTCTTTGGACAGTGGCGGTACCATCAAAATCCAGCTTGGGCATCTTAAACTTGTGCGGCAAAGGTGTCACTTCAAGGATCCACGACTTTAAGACCACTAGAACCCACGGTTAATCGTCAATCTGTTGTTGCATCTCGTTTCAAAGAAAGGCCTACTTCGGTGCCAAACTTGAAGTCTCGAGGAATTGCAGAGCCACCGTTGACGACGGTATTGGGAAATCGAATTAGGTCCCACGGCAAAGCGGTTGGTGGAAGACCAAAAGTACTAGGAATTCCAATATTGCCGTCCAACAAGCTAATCGAGCTCTAATCTTGTTCCCATACATATCATAACCGTTGAATTGCCTACCGAGATTCTCGGGAGTTGTATTGCGCCGACCGACTTTTGTACCGATCAAAAGAAGATAATCCCGAGCCGACACACGGAGCCGAGTAAGGGGTGGAACCATAAATATGCCGAGTAAGGGTGGAACATACCGCCGGTTGAGAAAACTGTCTTGAGTCTCGGAACCGCGGTACCTTGAGACACTGTCCCGAACTATTCGATTTCCCGAGAGCCGGTACGACCATTCTCGAACACCATACCGAACACCCCGATAACCATCCGGATACACACTGCATCGAGGCCGGGAAAAGCCGGTTCGAAACCGAGGTCCATGCCGAAACCGTGGTGCCGGGAGCATTAGGAGTTGGAGAAGCAAAGGAGATCAAAGAAATTTGTGGGCCGACCGTCACTTCGCCGACACCTTGCCGGATAACCCGGCCATACCCTCGAGAAGACGGGGAATGAGTCTTCCTTGGTCACTTGCCACCATTCCCGTAGAAGCTACTTGATCGTAATGCCGAACGTAATTCACCGGGGAGGCATCGTATTGTAGCTAGGCCGGTTTGGGCCGAGCAGTGAAGCGGATCCGATTTCGTTGTGGCTATCTTCCGTAATCTCTTCGTAGGAACCATCCTCCCGACGAAGTACCGCAATCCCTTTCGCTCTCATAGCTTCTACGAATCGGTTGTGAGCTTCTTCTTCACGAGACTTGGCATTTTGAACTAAGAGACAAGCCTCACGCTCCCGAGCTAGAGCGGCTTCCAAAGCATCACCCTCAATTCTTCCGTAGTCATCTCATTCAAACTTGTCTCGACTCCACTGCCACCGAGCCTCCAATGATCGAGCGTAAAAACATCTCCATTGCCACCATTTCGATCCTAAACCAACCGACACCGCTTGTACACGGATTAAACGACCTCCCGAAACAGATGAGCGGACCCAACTCGCCGTAGCCGCAGTGTAGAGAGGGGTTTATAAGGTGCTTGAAAGGAAAATTTTTTTTTTTTTTTTTTTTTTTTTTTACTGAGAGGGAAAGAAACGGACAGACTCACGCAAACACAAATTTATTTATGTTCAAGTATAAATCAAGATTTTAAATCCTAAATACAGCTTGGGAAAGGATAAGCCTTTATTCATGCTAACTATGCCTCGGGGAACCTAGTGACGCGACGTTCGAATTACATCAAATGTCTTGTTTTGAAACATATAATAGGTAATGATACCTAACCAAACCCTAACATCTTTATGGAACGAAGAGGTTCGTCCAAATTTCTAAGGAAATTTGGGCAAGATAACGGGTCTTTTCGAAGAATTTCGAAGAAAATCCGCATGACCTCTCGTCGGTACATGTTGGCAATGCGGCATGACCTCTCGTTTAGAACACGCCACGAGAGTGACATGTTCCCACGTGAAATAATGTTGCATTTGGCAACATGCCCACAAGGTATGAGGTTTTGGGAGAAGGTATAAGAATCTATGATATTTTTCAAAAACAATTCATTTTTGTTGTAATGAAAACATCGTATCAAAAACCAACCGTAGGTAAGGTTTAGTGTGGTGCCACCTATAACGCACTAGGGGTTTAGGTTTGATTTCAGGCGCTCAAGCGTAGGCGAATTTCATGGCCGTCCGCGATGCCGTCAATCGCACCCGAGGTTTCTAAATCTAAGTGATGTAGTGTGCGGATGACTAATTCGTTTATTTGTAAAAAACAAGAATTTTTTTATTTTTATTTATTTTTTATTTTTTATTTGTTTTTTTTTTTTTTGAAAAGAACACACACACCCTCACACAAGGCAAACAGGGAACAATAACCAAATGAGTCACGCTTTGGTCCAAGGGATTGCCCTCAAACCAGTCTTCTGATGATCTGTTCAGTGGCCACCTCTTGTCGCGTGACACAGAACAACCAGAGACAAAGGTGTCGCACGACTCGGGTGGTCACTGAACCAGCAACTCCTCAAATCATCAAATCAGCCCCTGCTTTACCATATCAAGAGCAACACAGAGATACTAATGCACAACAAATGACCACAAGCACAAAGGGCTCACAAGTTCCATAATCAACAAAATGTAGGTATCACAAATGATTATCGAATAATGTACACAACATGGATGCATTGGATGTTTTTTGACTAAACGAAAGCTTGACCCACTTAACACTTGAAAAACAGGTTTTCAAGTGAATATCCCCAGCGGAGTCGCCACTGAATGTGCGCTCGCCCGAAAAAGATTAGAAAATGAAAAGGAGTCGCCACGCCGTTTTTAAGAGGAAACATTGAAAATCTTTGTTTTAGAGAGAAAACATGAGTTCGGGGGTCAGGTTACGTGTTGGGAAGAACCGAGAGTTCACCCAACACGCCTCGTCCATAGACGAGTCTTTCAATCAAACACACATCCAAGTAAATCCAAAGTGTGTGCAAATATCGATAATAAACGAAATGTGATAAAATGCATCTTATTAATTATGAAACGAGAAATTACATATTGTGAGCCCATTATTTAGGGAGGCCACATCCCTGATACAAACAGACTAAAACAGAATATTACAAAGGAAAAGAGTCACCGCAGATGGGTCATGTGTGTCGCATGACACATCGTACCGAGTGACCACATGTGTCGCGTGACACAGATCACTGAGGACGAAGGTGTCGCGTGACACATATGAGCCTTCGCAGTAAACCTTACAATATGAATTCGTAAATTAATGTAAGCTATACGTATCTAATTAACAATCCGAATTATGAACGAAAAACATAAACAACATCAAATCAACCTGTGGAGTGTGGATATGGATAGATCCACACCCCCTCGGGGCTCAAACACCAAATTCAACCAAATCAATCAATATGAGCTCAATTACACAATATATGCAAGTTAAATAGAGAGATTAGTGATTGGGATTCGAATTCAGATAGCTAGGATCCGATTACGAATCCAAACAAAATAGAATTATAAAATTATGCAAGGAATTAAATGAGAGAGAGAGAGAGAGAGAGGGTTAGGGAATTGTTACCCTTGTTGATTCCACGAATTCTATATCTAGTCGATATAGAATCCTTCAATTCTTCGTTGTAGATCTCACAGCCCGATCCAAGGGTTCCAATTGGTGTGGGTAGAGAATTGGGTTTGGATGAGAGAGATTAGGGGTTGGAAAGGTAGGAGAGAGAGAGGTTTGGTGTTTGGGATGTTCGTCACAATGCTATTTTGGCGTAGTAACAATAGGGCCGGAATTGGGATCTATTTCAATGAGGGGAGGGTCTTATTTATAGCCGCAGCTGGTCGCCTTAGTATGTCGCACGACCTTACGCTGTCCACTTTCCATGCCTCAAGCCGTCGCGTGACACAAGGTGGCTCAACCGCTTTGGCGCCAAAACCGCTCGGAACATTCCGGGAAAATACCCAAAAGGTCCAACAGGTTTTATTCCCAAGGGGTCCTTTGGCATGAATGATGTACCAAAAGGTACTTCCTTCGCGGAAAACTCATGGAACATTTCCGGAAGTCTCGGGATAGGCCGGGAATTTACCAAAACGCCCCTTAATGCAGTTTTATTATGTTAAAATGCATCGAAAAGGTTGCGAATTGGATTGGCGTACTTACATCATGGCAGTTTTCGAGAAAAGTGGTCAGTTATCACAAAAAAGGCGGCCCATTATATGTCATGACAGCTCAAAATTTTAACACGTGTCAACAAGTTAGCTTCATGCTTGGATGATGGTGCGAGATCCATCTCGCACAAGTCACGTCATTGGCGAATTCAACCCCAGTTTGAGAAATGCGATTTCATGAAATAGCGAAATCAAGTTCACAACTTGACCATAAATAGTCTCAATTGTGAACTGAGGGGCTACTGATGTGCACAAATAAAACGTAATCCAGGTGACAAGCAAAGTACGAAGACCGTGGGTGACTCAGAGATAAAGTATGGGCATACATGGAAAAGTCAATCTTGGTAGTCAAACCGGAATAATTGAGCATGGCGACTTGAAGGGAAACGTGGACAAGCTGAGGTGAAAGATGAGCGAGATATCACAGACTCTAGCGAGATGGTGATCTTGCTTATGGCAAAATATACAAAACAAATTGATCAAAGATCAGGGGGAGAATAAGCGAGATCATTGAATATGTCGAGATGGAATCTCGCCCATCCTCCTAATAACCTATTATTGTGCAAGTAGAGTCCGGCGAAATGATCAATATAGGCGAGATGAGGATCCCGCCTAAAAGGTATCTGGAACCTCATTAATGTTGCTCAATAAAGGAGATACCATATCTGACACAAAGGTTAGCATTAAAAGAGATAAGAGACATCTTCTACTGTTGGCGCCCCAAAATCCTAGAAAACGAGAAAAAGTCGGCTAAAGTTGGTGGGAGCTAATCAGAAGGATCAGATCAACGTATACTATCATGATATCACCCTATCACCCTATGACCTTATCATCTTATCATGGGAACAATTTATAAATACAACCTTCGGTTTGCAGGTCAAGTAAGTCATTTTTCCTACTCTCCAGCTCTTTTCATTTCAGTTTGAGCTTATTCCATAACAGATACTTACTCTCACACCGGAGGTACTTTAGCCGGATAAGCCCCCGTCTTAGCTTACGGTGTTCATCGAGCAGGCCTTACTTGGACGATCTTGCCAAATTTCCTTACAAGGAGACGACGTGGGGTGTAGTCATCAGAGCTCATTTTCTGGTAGCATCAGGAGGGATTGCTATCATTTTAAGCAGGTGTCCGTGGCATCATCCCTGCCTTTTGGCTCAAGAGGTTCCAAATCCTTATTTGACATATAAGTTGATAGAATTCTGTATGTTAGTGCAATCCAGATTTATCAAATGTCAAAGGGAAAGTGACCATGAAAAATTTATTTCCACCATGTTTCAATTGCCTTTTACTTGAATCCAGACAACCAAAAGGAAAAAAAAAAGTTGTAGGAGATGAAATCCTCCATGGGTTTCAAGATTAGCACACAGCTTGTGATGAATAATAATGAATGGAACAAGAAAGAGCATACTACTGTCTTCGTCCCAAAAAGAAGTTCATATTTGATTTTCTTAGTCCATTGATTTTTGAGCTAAAACTTATGAATATTTAATTATCCTCATAAAGTGTAAACAATGGTTATGGATGCAACATTTAAAGGTGGAAGCAAGTAAAATTTACCATATAAAGTTGGGTTTCCTTCTTTTTTTTTTCTTTCTTTTTTATCAAATGAAACATTTTTTTTTTGGGACGGAGGGGTTACACATTAGTGGAGTTACCGCTCCCGACGCCCATTGACTTATGGCTAGGCGGGAGAGTCAGAATGATAATGATGAGTGAAATGTTTGGGGACATATACGGCCCATGCTACCACCAAATTACCCTTCTGGCATATGACATACACATAACATATAATAATATGCATAATAGATGTTAGAATAATCTTGCTAACACACAATATCATATGCATAGTGATGATTTTATAGTGGTGAGTGCTGTTCTGAAGTTTAAGTCTTGGTAGGCCAGACCACAGCACTACTAGTGTTAAGTCAACTGGCGGAGAAGCCGGAAAAAAGATGAGCATGAATGGTGGATGGATAACAGTATAAATAAGGGACAAATACACTTATAGCTATATCAAGAGTCACCAAGGAAATCAAATGGACTGACTTTTAGTTATGTAATATTTTTACTTTTGGATCATTTTATTTGCAGATCCTTTTACATATATGTAGAGGGAGACGAACGAGAAGAAAGGTAGAGTTGGAGAGAGAGGATGGTGGATGGTGAAGGCAAGCGAAAGAAAATGAAATTAGGAGAGTCCCAAGTTTCAGGGTTATGTGCAGTGAAGGAGAATTCTATTGATTGGCGAGGACGATCATGCAAAGCTAACAAGCATGGTGGAATGCCCGCTGCTCTTTATGTCCTTGGTCTCTCTCTCTCCCTCTCTCTCTCTCTAAGAAAAATAAGACGGTGCACATTCCACCAATGTTTCTTTAAAAAACAAAACATATGCATTTTTGTGTATATATTTTAAAAAGATTACAGTAGGATCCGCAGCTTTACAACTGTTGGATTGAACAGACGCAAATCGTCTTGTTTTTTATAATATATAGTAGATAATATCAAGCAACGGAGTCATCATACATTTTATAGACTAGAATCTTAGTTGGTAACATATATATTCATTGTTATGTTGTAATTAGTATGGGTTGTAGATTTGAAAAGAGATGATATTATGTTTATGGTTGATGTTATTATTCCTATAGGTTTAATAGATTGATATGGTGATGATTCAGGGCTTCTTGCATTCGAGATGATGGCTATTGCTGCTGTTGGGAACAATCTCATAACTTATGTGTTCAACGAGATGCATTATCCATTATCAAAGTCGGCAAACGTAGTAACGAACTTTGTAGGCACTGTGTTTCTCCTCTCTCTCCTCGGTGGCTTCCTTTCAGATTCTTACTTGGGTAGCTTTCGTACCATGGTTATCTTTGGCTTTGTGGAACTCTTTGTAAGTCTCTCTCTCTCGCTCTCTCTCTCTCTCTCTCTCTCTCTCTCTCTCTCTCTCTGACACGCACACACGAGTGAATTCAAACATACCACTCTTTCTTAGACAGGCGCATACAAGTTTCAGTTATGTAAATTTGTTCGAAGCACCTACACATATTGTTGATCACTATCGATGTATAACACTTTTCATCAACATATACTCCCTCCGTCCCATTACAAACCACAAACTTTCCTTTTTGGTCGTCCCATTACAAATCACAAACTTCCTAAAATGGAAAGGAATCTTTACTATTCTCTCCACTCATTCTCTCTCCTACATTATTTTAATACTCACAACACCATTATAATTCACTATTCCCTCCACTATAATTCACTTTTCCTTAATTCCCGTGTCTACAGTAAATTTCCCATTACTAATGGGACGGAGGGAGTATACTTTAATAAAGGGGCAGCTGATTGCAATAAGTAGGATATGGTTCACAACCGTTGGATTGCACTTGGTCCGGTCCACTGGTTCTTTGCACTTATCAGGTTCATGACTCATATAACCGCCCTTTGATTTTAGGGAACAATCTAACCTACGCAGTCTTATCATTGCAAGAATGTCGAGAACCACATGACCCATATGTCTCTATATCCTTGCACCAAGGAGTCCCCCACAATTGCTGTGTTTCCATTATAAACTATCTTGAATCAAACAAGGAACCGATGCTCCCGGTCATCTGCTTCCCTGCTGCAGCATTTGGCCTGAATGTAGCCACGTCCCCCTATTTTGAAATCAATGGTTGAGATTAAATAGGCTTCAAAAGGGTCCCACGTGAGGTCTAATAAATCTCATACATCTTGAATCTAAGGAATGATGAAAGTTAACTCCATTTTCCTTTGATTTTTGAAGGGTTTTATTTTACTATCTATCCAAGCTCATGTACCACATATGAGGCCACCTAAGTGCAACATGGTGATGGAGAAATGCTTGGAAGCCAAGGGTTTTAAATCTTTGATATTCTTTGTGGCACTCTACTTGGTAGCTCTGGGAAGTGGTTGCTTAAAGCCCAACATAATCTCACTTGGAGCGGATCAATTCATTATTGACGATTCCAAGCAATCCAAAAAGCTCTCAACATATTTCAATTGTGCCTACTTTGCGTTCTGCATGGGCGAGCTTTTCGCCCTAACGATATTAGTTTGGGTGCAAACACACTCGGGTATGGATATTGGATTTGGTGTCTCTGCAGCTGCCATGGCAGTGGGATTGATCGGATTGCTTTCTGGAACGGTCGTTTATAGGAATAAGCCACCGCGAGGAAGTATCTTCACACCAATCGCACAAGTAAATGTTCTAACCCACCTTTTCAACTTTGCTATAGACTTTCCTTGTTTAAGGTTAGCAACATAACATTCCTAAACTTTTATGTCCAATTTATGGAATCTTTCTGATAAACAAACTAAGAGAATCAACAACTCGCGGAACACCACACTATTTTTTGACCAGTCGATGAGTTATTTGATTATGTAGTGATATTCTTGGTGTGAGGTCAGTAGGGTCCAATATTGACTCGAACCCATATATTATTATCATTGCTACATTTATAATCACCTCTCGGGCGTGAAATGAACAGGTGCATTCCTCAACAACAACAACAACAACAACAACAACACCGAAGTGGAAAGATTCATTTATTCAAGTACTGTTGACCTTTTGCATAATAAAATCTAAAATAAAATAAAATGATGAAAGTTGCATTTTTGTAAAGCAAATTTTATATAGGCTGTCTGTTTACAAAAGGGGATTTTGTGTGTCAATTAATATATCTACTATCTTTTTTTTATTATTATTTTTTGTGAATAATTTTATAATTTTTATAGGTTTTTGTTGCTGCAATCAAAAACAGAAAGCAGATCTGTCCTTCTAATTTGGATATGCTTCATGGAAGCCAAGCTGATGTACCTCAACTAAATTCAACAAGGTCACCAGTCACTAGCAGTCTCATGCACACAGAAAAATTCAGGTGAGAGAATTCAAATTACATTAAGTACCCTTACTGTCCACTTATACATCTTTATAGTATTACGAGTACTCAATGAAATGAAACAGGATACTTCCTCCGTCCCAAAATAAATGTCCATTTTCAAGATTTTTTTGTCACAAAAATATATTTTTTGTAAAAAACCGTCCCTAAATGTTTTTTTTACCGATTTTGTTTTTCACTAATCTCTTTATACTCGCAAAATTATGTGGTTAGATGTGGATAACAAGATTATTTATACTCCCTCCGTCCCGGCCGACTTAGGATTTTTTGAAATGGCACGGGGATTAAGGAAAAGGTAAATGTTGTGAGTGTAATTTAAAAATAGGAGAGAGAATGAGTGGAGGAATAGTAAATTATAATGGTGTTGTGAGTATTAAAATAATGTAGGAGAGAGAATGAGTGGAGAGAATAGTGATTTAAGGTTTCCATTTTGGGCTGTCCTAAGTCGGGTGGGACGCCCAAAATGGCAAAAAGTCCTAAGTCGGCCGGGACGGAGGGAGTACATCTTTGCCATTTAGTCATCAAAAAAACTGAATATTTTGAGAATGTTCTTTAAATAAAATTTGGACATTCATTTATGGACGGATGTAATACTTGTTAAAGGTGAATTTAGTAACTGTTGTCGTGCAGGTTCCTTGACAAAGCCTGCATCAAACTTCACGATCAAACGAACGAGAGTCCATGGAGATTATGTACAGTCTCCCAAGTCGAGCAAGTCAAGATCCTAATATCCGTCATCCCCATTTTCGCATGCACAATAATCTTCAACACAATCTTAGCTCAACTCCAAACATTTTCAGTCCAACAAGGAAGTATCATGAACCCTTCCCTCGCAACAAATTTCAAAATCCCACCTGCGTCCCTCCAATCCATACCATACATAATGCTCATATTCCTAGTCCCGCTCTACGAGACAACCATCATCCCTCTAGCAAGAAAAATCACCAAACAAGAATCCGGAATCTCTCCGCTCCAAAGGGTAGGTATCGGTCTTTTTACCGCCACCTTCTCAATGGTCTCCGCCGCAGTAATAGAAAACAAAAGAAGAACTTCTGCAATAAACAACCAAAATGAACCCCTCTCGATCTTTTGGATTGCTCCTCAATTTCTCATTTTCGGGCTCTCGGAAATGTTCACTGCAGTGGGACTCATCGAGTTCTTTTACAAGCAATCTTTGGAGGGAATGCAATCTTTCTTGACTGCCATGACTTATTGCTCATACTCATTTGGATTCTATTTGAGTTCATTACTTGTGTCCATGGTGAACAAGATTACAAAAAACTCATCTGGTGGAGGATGGCTTAGTGACAATAATCTTAATAATGATAGGCTAGATCTTTTTTATTGGTTGCTAGCTGGTCTTAGTTTTATTAATTTCCTTAATTATCTGTTTTGGTCTAAATGGTACTGCTACAATCCATCTTTGTACCCTCCTATCTCTAAGGATATTGAAACTAATAATATACCTTGACCATATTATAATCTATATTGTTCCATCTAGCTTTTCCTCACCCGATTCACTTGAGTCGTGCTAAGCTGATAAAATAACGAGTAATACTAAAGTAATAAAAAAAATAACAATATTTTGTATACAAAATGATTTGACAGTGTTTGATTGAATATTGTGCTTGTAGTTGTAGCTATCAATACTCATTAATTTACTATCCAATCAAACACTGTCAGATTATTTCGTGTAACAAGTTTTGTGAGTTTTTTTGTACCCCTAACATTGCTCCAAAATAAATAATGGTGGAACTACTTGAAAAACAAGGTTGTAATGGCGGACACAAGTGGCGGATCTATACCCTACTGGATTTTTCTTTTCAGCTAGTGAATATATTAAATATGAAAATTGTAAAGGGCAATTTTTAAAAATTACAATATACTACTAAATATGAAAATTGTAAAGGGCCAATTTGTAAGAATTACAAAAGTCGGGGGTGAATGACTCTTTCTCAACATGTCTAGTTCCGCCCCTGGCGGACCCAGGTGTTGATCTAAGTGAACCCACTTAATGAAATAGTTTGTGTGATTTAGTGATGGATGTTGAAATTTTAACTTGTTGGTCATAGGTTTAAGTCTTATATCAACGTGTTATTTTTTATTTTATTTTCACATGGTGTATTTGTACACTCATTTACAAAATGCTATGAATCCACTGGACACTCTCCCTATACATGGGACATTGTGTTAGAGATATTATCCCACATTAGAAATTGACAAATCTTGCCTATGATATATAAAGATCCTAGGCCACTCTCCTTGACACCAATTGATTTTAAGGTGGAACATCAGACTTTAAGATGGTATCTAACCAGAAGATCTATTCTAAACAATAACCAAAAACAAAATAAGCCGAAAAAAGGAAACAAATCACGCCAGATTTACGTCGCTGGGTGGTCGCCCACTGGACCTGGGCGGTCGCCCACTGGTACAGAGGTTTCCACGGTTTTGAGATTTGGAGATGGGCGGTCGCCCACTTGTACAATTGATTCAGCGCCTTTGCGAGTTGAGGCTGGGCGGTCGCCCACTTGCACAGTGCAGTGAATATTGTCAGATAGTTGAGAAACTGAAATTAAATTGCAGCTTAAGTTTGGAATAAAAAGAACATGAGAGAGAGTAATGGTGTCCGTCAGACGAACAGATCCCTCTGTATGAGCCAAAACAGACGACCCATTAGGTAAACCGACAGGACAAGCCGATATAGTCCGAGAATTAAGAAGACACGAGGCGTTTCCGGTTACATGATTTGAAGCACCTGTATCAATTATCCATGATGTCGAATCAAACTTACCATGGAGACGATCATTTGAGATTTGAGAATTACAGATAAGGCTTGCCAAAGCCTGCCATTGCTCAGCTGTGAATGATGAAGAAGACACGACAGTGGGAGATCCTACAGCGGCTGCACCAACAGTAACAGGGCCACGATCCGGTGTTGTTGTAGTTGCGGTGCTGCTGCGAGAAGAACCCCTACCTCGCCCATTTTGCGAACGACCACCGCCGCGTTGTAAGTACCCAAATCTGGCTCATGCCTTCCGGTTAATTTTCCCGGCAATTTCGGTAATTTTTCCGGTAATTCCTCGGATTTTCCTAAAGTTCCGGAACAATTCCGGAACTGTTCCAAGCCTTTTAAGGGCTGAAGGGAATGCTTGGTGATTAAGAAACACGTTTTTCTTAATCCCAAAACCCTTCTAGAAGGCTGCCACCTTGCACGTTTCTAGAAGAAGCGGATCTCGGCTACTTATGTCGTGCGACATAACCCGGCCCAGAGAAACCTTCTAGAAACCTGCCACCTTGCATGTTTCTAGAAGGAATCGCATGTGGCTACTTATGTCGTGCGACATAACCCAGAGAGTTCTAGAACCATGCCACCTTGCATGTTTCTAGAAGGAAAACGGTTATGGCTTATCATGTCGTGCGACATAACAAGCCCATGCAGTGGCTTTATAAATAGAGGCCTTCACCTCTCATTTTGAACACACCTCTTCCACCCTCGAGTCCCCCTCTATAGGGAATACGCCCGAAGCCTTCTCTTTCCTCACATACCCCTCAAATCAACCTAATCCTCCCAAATCCATCCCACACACACTTCCCACACACACACACTTCACATACATCAAGAAATCAAGGAGTTCCCAAGGATCCAAGGCTGAACTCGGTCTCAGGAGGAGGACGCTAGAAAGGCTCCTATATCTAACTTGATATAGGAGTTGTGGATCTTCAAGGGTAACGAGTTTCCACCCCTTTTCCACTCTCTATTTTCCTTTGAATATGAAATCTATGTGTTACATGCATTGATAATGTAGTATTCTGATTAAAGTTGCATACTTTAGTGTTATTACCGGATCCACATTTCATTTCATTACATTTCATATAAAATCTCCGTTTGACTTGGTTTTGCATGAACACTCAAGATGAGTGTGGATCCCTCATATCCACACCCTCTTGAAGTGTTCATTATTGTTAAACATGCTCCACGAGATTTGTTTGTGAAGTAACTTGACCATTTTGGTGCCTTGTTACCTCTGCAAATCTCGGTTGTAAATCCTCTCGCAAAATGGCTAGTTATGTCACGCGACATAGGCGGCCTATGTCACGCGACATAAGTAGCCGGTTGCGAAGTTTCACGATTTCAAGTTAATGTCGATGTTAATCCCCATAATGATATAATCTAATGTCTATCTGCAATTTAGATAACATATATGTACATAATGTGTCATCTTTTTTATTAAAATACCATTTTCATACATAAAGATGCATCCTTTGCACTTAAATCTCAGTTTCATGCATAAAAATCATCCTTTTTGCATTTAAAATCCCTTTTTACATTAAAGATGCACCCTTTGCACCCAAAGACTCATTTTCATACTCAAAATGCATACTTTGCATAAAAAAATCATTCTTTGCCATTTTCATGCATCATTTGTGCATTAAATGCTATTTTCCAACATAAAAATGCATTCTTTGCATAAAAATCTTTTCTTTGCACAAAAAGCATCCCTTGCAACCAAAAGACATGCTTTACATTCTAAAATGCTATCTTTTCACTAAAGTATCATTTTTACATGCATTTCCCCCATGTCCCCATTAGCAACCTTGGAACGGACCGGTGTAAAAGTTCTCATCTTTGCATCGTTCCTTCCATTAAAGGTTCACGACTTCTTTAGAAAGGGACAACCTTGAACCCTATATCTCCAATTATCGCTTAAGAAAGAGTATGAAGCATCTATACGAGCTCAACCGTCTTAAAGCGTAGGATTGATGGGCTAAGGACATTCCTTCCTAAAGAACCTCATCTTTGACCACAAAGAGAGTCATTCTCTCGATCACGCAAGTCGCGAGGGTCCCGAGGTTTAAAATGCGATGATCACAAGTCATAAGATGAGGACGGGATCATAATCCCAAATACATAAATTCCAAGGAATCCCGAGCGACAACCAACAAATGGTTTGTACGTCCGGAAGACGACTTGGGACATTCCCCCTCCTTATTTTCAAACACATGCACACAAGAAAGCACGCAAGCAAGCACGATTACTGAAATCTTGGGAGACTTGCTCCGGCAAGGCACTTTGGGTGAACGCCAAACGTTCTTCCCAAGGGGTAACTTAACCTCCGAACCCATAAAACCGTTTTTTCAAAGTTTTGAGGTAATCAAAATGGCGTGGCGACTACGTTTTTCAAATAACTCGGATGTCTTCAAACTCGCGTGAATTCCAATAAACAAAATTTGGGGCACACATACACAGTTTGGCGACTCTGCTGGGGATACCCAAAGGAGAAAAGCTTTATTTTCAAAACAAAAATCGATACTTGGTATATAGGTGGACCCCACTTAACCTTCCTGTATCGCTCCCTAACCCGGGGCTTGGGATAACCGGTGGTTTAACAATCCCACGTACCAGTATCCCTTTTCGAAAATTTTTTGAAAAAATAAGAAAGCTTTTCCCTTTGAGCGGGTTAGACTCCCGTCACCGATTTAATTAATCGTGCTTGCTTTCTTTACCTTGCATTGCATCATTTGCATCTTGGATCTTCGTTCTTACTTTGAGCATAAAATATATCGCAAAGGAGTGGAACCTGGAAAATTGATCCATGCAGTCGTACGGCTAAATCCTCATAGGATTCTGACCATACGACCTCAGTGGCAATTCCACCAGGAAAAATCAAGGTTAATCCGCAAGTCCTAGCGGCTTGGGGCTACTCGGCTCACGACGGCCCAGGGCTTCCCGAGAAAAATTTACGTCTTTTGCATTCTCCCCGTCCTGAAAATCATTCCTTTAAAACACATTTATGAAAATTTCTGTTTTAACTCAAAAAGGAACAATTTTAGGAGACCGCACACTACGCGCACCTGATATATCCTGTACACTTTGCACGCACGTCCTTTAACCCGGAGTGGTTCCAGTGCCGATCACGGACAGCCTTACGATGCTCCCGGCGCGCACGGAATCATTCCAACCTCCCCATGGCGGCCGGTGTCGACCAATGCACGGTCCCGTGTCACACATTTCAAAAATCCGTGACTTTTGGTTGGTTTTTGGTCTAGTCCGTGTCATATAGCCCAGTTGCCTACCCACGTAAAGGTCAAGCCTTAGTTCATAACGGAAGCCAAGATTTCTCGCTCAAGCGAGATTCTGCCGAAATTCCGACAAGGAAAGAATCGGTGGGATCTTGACTCCGACATTAACTTTGACTTTGACCCGCACGGAATGCGTAAGAGTCAAGACCTAGTCTTTGCCAAAAGATCTTTCGCTCAAGCGAAGCTCTGCCAAAATTCCGACGAGGAAAAATTGGCAAGATCTTGACCGGCATTGACTTCGATTCTGACTCACGCACTGCGTATGCAACGAAGTTCAATATGACACTGTGTCATCCGGCTTTTACCGCCCGACCCATGCCTATTATTCTCTCGGACATTACCAAAAGTCAAAACGTCATTCGCTCAAGCGAAACTCTGCCAAAACTCTGTTAAGGCAAAGAGACGAGACTTTCCCTGTATTGCCTTGACAATAATCCGCATCGCTCGTGCGTTGAAAGGTCCTATGACCCGCTAGACCCGATAGGAGCGTTCTTTACTCTCGGTCGGTGGGATCCGCGTGCCCTATAGGACCCTCGCCCGGGGCTGTCCACCCTGGGAGGTCGAAATACAGGTGGAATACGAGGGGCTTATAGACGTAGTGACGGAACCCACTGATCCAGGATCTAGAGTAGTTGTGAAAAAGAAGGGCAGAACCCCTTTTCCAACCAATTAGAGATTAATAAAAGACATTGTTTTAAGTAAACTTGAACAATTAGTGTAATCATAATTGCATGTTCCTATCTCTGAAATCCCTAATCGAGACCTTTTCGGTCCGATCTCCGTTTTCCTCATCCCGACCTTTCATGGTCAAATCCCTAATCGAGATCTTTTCGGTCCGATCTCCGTTTTCCTTATCCCTACCTTTCATGGTCAAACCCTAATCGAGACCTCTTCGGTCCGATTTTTGATTTTCTTGTCCCGACCTTTCATGGTCAAATCTCTAATCGAGACCTCCTCGGTCCGATCTCCGATTTCCCGACTCGACCTTTCATGGTCAAATCCTTAATCGTGACCCCCTTCGGTCCGATCTCTACTTCCAATCTTGACCTTTCAAGGTCTCATCTTTTCCGATCTATTAGGATTAGGAGAAAATGCGTTTCGAGCAAAAGTTAAAGCGATAAGGGCATGTTACTTGAGCCTTCAGCCTAAACACTTACCTTCGAGTCTAAACCTTACCTATCCCCGAGTCTAAACCTTACCTATCCCCGAGTCTAAACCTTGCCTATCCCTTTCCCGCAGCGAAAAAGAAGTGAGCGAGAGTACCGGGTCGGCGGCTTTTCGGACGGTTCATCGCCTCGTAGAGTCGAATGGCGGATTTGACAGAAAAACAGTGAGGGTATGGGAAATCGGATGATTAGGAAGGAAGAGTTAGTCCTGGCTTTGGAAAATGCCCGAAGGATCATGAAGAAGCACTGTCATTGCTCATCGGTGCTCTTCGCCGCAATGGAATCCAAGTAACAATTGAGTCCAACGGTTCTCTGGTAGTGGTCGAAGATGAGACTCCGAGTAGCCATCTCGGTTCCCCCAGCCTACAACCAATACTTTCCTCCATCCACATACGATCCCTTGCCAAGGACCACTCCTCCTCAATCCTTTCCAACATCCCAGCTCATTGGGGCTCCATCGCCCTCAGCTCCTCAGAACGGATTGGGCTTCACCCCGCCTGTCTCTCGGCCTGGCAATATCTGCCGGTTATGCTCCAGCTTCGCATAATCGGTTTGAGATATGTGGCTATGTTCAAGCCCCTATACCCACCTGAATGCGATCATGAGTTGCCAAAGGACGATCCAAGTTTTCAGCAGTCACCTACCGGGACTTAATGAATTCAGCCGTCAGTTTGCTACTGTGGTTCCCTCTGCTGATAAGAGTCCTTTTGCGAATTCCGGTAACCCGAGAATCCCCGTTGACCCCCATGTGGCGATGTTGATGGAGCAAATGAAACAAATGCAGGAGAAGCTTGACCTCATGATGAGTGTCAATACTCCCTTGACCCAAGATGTCGAACCAGGCAAGGAGATGACTCCACCAAGCATAATCCAATGCCACCAACACCAAGGCCACCATACCCGGCTCAGCACCAGTTCTTCACAAAGGAAAGAGTGTCGTAGCCTCCTTCAGCCAAATCCAACAATGGAACCAGTTGGACAATGGAAATCCGGGTTTCGAGAACAACAAGGTCTCCAAAAAACTCCGCTCCTTTCATTTTGACAACATGGAGATGTCTTTAAGCAAGATGCTGGAAAAGCTGATGAAAGAAAAGCTGATAAAGCCACTGGAGAATTGGAAACCCAGGAATCCCCATGTTCGGTTGGATGAGTCCAAGCATTGTCTTTTCCATCGATACCATGGGCACAACACGGATGATTGCACCTATTTGAGTCATGAGATCCAGAAGTTGATAAAAGACGGGAAGCTCGAGAATCTTCATTGGCCAAAAATAGAAAGTTATGATAAGAGGTCGATTCAGGAGATACAAGGTCAGAAACGTCAGCCTGATGATTTTGGGATGCCCATGAGCAAAGTTTTCAACGATTTGGTGAAACGAAGCCTTCTCACACCTCTCGAGAATCATAAGCCAAGAAACCCAAGTAGAGTTGACAGACCAAGTTACGCGAGTACCACAAGCATTATGGTCATGTGACGGACAAGTGTGTGGATACGAAGAAAGAAATTCGGTGGGCGATCTACGAAGGAAAGCTCAAGCTCCCGAGTCCAACCCGCGAAGAGTAACTAGACTAGGGTTTACCTATCCTTAAAAAAAGAAAAAGAAAAAAAAAAAGGAAAAATAGTCTCTCAGTCGACCTTCGTAGGTTCTAGTACTTTTTCCTTTCAATCAAGTCCTCTATGGACATTGTAATGAATCTTCAATTTTCTATAAAAAGTCTTCTTCTTTTCTTGCTAGACTTAAGACATTATTTGCACACCTACATTACATTTAATGAAATGGTTTTATTTTATATGATCACTTGCATTGCTCAACGAACAATCTCTCGAAATAATTAACATTCTGATTAATCGGTGTGAGAAAGTCAACTAATGCCATCAAGCCATACACTTTCCTTACCCCACAAAAGGCCTTCATCAAAGCCATACATTTTCCCAACCATGTCCTCACCATCACCTTGACCAAGTCAACGACGGCATCATCAAGGGATAGCAAAAGGCCATTTAGCTTCAAGAGATTGACCCCGTGTCGATAACAACCTAGGGGCTTGGTTTAGATCTCAAGGGTATCAAGAATGTTCAAGCAGGGGCTCGCCTTGGTCCTCATGTGCTCCAGAAAATAAAAAAAAAGAAAGAAAAAGAAAGAAAAAATGTAGTGCAAAAAGAGTAATACCCAGCTAGACTGAAAATCCCAGAAAAGGGCAGTCTAGGCAAAAAACAGGGTTGCACATATATAAAAAAAAAAAAAGAAGAAATCTTGGTGCAAAAAGAGTAATGCCCAGCTAGGCTGAAAATCCCAAAAAAGGGCAGTCTAGGCAAAAAAAAAAAACAGGGTTGCACATAAAAAATAAAAGAAAAAAAATGAGGCCAAGTACTCAGCGTCACCAATCAAAAGCTTGACGGACAGGTAAGATCAAAGCTCGGAGAATGAAAGTTGTCGATAACAATGGGGTGGTCGAAGCAAAGCCAGAAGTATTTCATAAGCCTGTAGGCACGTGAAAGAGGAAGCAATTGAAGCAGCCGTCCAAAAATGACTTGGTCAAGGAATCATCCCGAGGCCCAAGCCTCACCATCCAATCTTTTCATCCGAGCCTTTTCACTAAAAGGAACCACAAATCCCATTTCCCAAAGCCAAACACAGTCCGGCCAAGGCCGAACTACGGCGACCTGAGCTCCTCACAATGAGGGGAACGTAGGCAACCAGCAATGGTCCGGTCATAAGCATATCCAAATTACCGAAAACCCGGTCTCATCAAATTCAAATCCCAGAAAACCCGGTCTCATCAATGACCCTCCCTATACACAAACCTTTCTTTCACCCCAGCCAACCTTGATCCGCGACACTGGTTGACTTTCTCCTCATGACTAATAAGAATGTTTTTTTTATATCGAGATTAGTGGTTGAATAACCCGAACATCAATAAAGGGTTTTAAGCAATCTTGTGATCATTGTAAATAAAACAAGTTTTCAGATGTCTTGACAAGTCTTCTCTTTCTACATCTTAGGAAAAATAGTGCTAAACATCGATTTTCCGTCGCCAGAGCTTCCATACACTTTTACCAACCTTTTTACGCTTATACTCTCTCAAAAGAGTCAGACCCAAAGCGAGCTTTTGTGCCTACATCGAATAAGGCCATCAAAATAACACAAGATCGGGATCTATTCCCACTTTTCGAAAAAATATGCCCCTGCATGTATAAATTTCTGAAACTCTCTTTGTCCACATCTTCTTAAGGTTGACTGATTGACTAAATAAAATAAAAAAAGAAAAAAAGAAAAAAGGATAGGTTTTCCCTCTTCTGCTACAATTCGCATTAGGGCTGCCTCGAAACTCTTCAAGGTTGGGACTTTGTCAAAAGCGTTCCTTTAAACTGGGGCTTCTTTAGCCATTTTTGGGGTTCGCATCAGGTTCTTCACTAGGTCCCAAGATAAATTCGATTTTGGTCAGACCAACCTCAGGATCACTTCCGCAGTACCAATCATATTGGGATTTTTGTTAGGTCATCAGATTGGGGCTTCACCAAGTCACTTGTTCGTAACCTAAAACTTTGCCTACTCAGTTCATCTAACCGGGGCTTTGCCAATAAAAGGATCTTTCCTTGCTTTAGTAAGACATGGGGTTTTGCAGAAAGTTTTTCCTCAGACCGGGGCTCCGATAAGTCACATCCATCCCTAGAAGAGAGGTTTGGTCACTTCAACATCTGCTTTGGTTATAAAAGCACATCGTCGCATCGCCTTCAAGCGCCAGAGTTTAAGAAAAGGACCTTAATCAAGACCCGAGGTTCAAACCCAGTCTCAGCTCAAGAGGGAATGCTAGTCCACGTTGACAACATCTCAATAAAAGCAGCAGTTCAGTCCACACCCAAGGAATACGATCCCACTTGCTTGAAACCCGTCTTTAACAATTTCCAAATACATTCCCTATGTGCATCCAGCCCAGTCCCTACCATGTTTCCAAGAGAAAAATCATCCCTAGGCTCAAGTAACGTGCCAATTGCTAATGATAACGTTTTCTCCCAAAAGCGCCTTCGTTACTTCCGTTATAACGAGGTAACTCTAGGCGACAGTTTCCTAATTGTCAAAACGTCGAAAATCCTAGACATCGTTCCTAACTGTCTAGATGAAGTTTGAACTACGATCAAGGCTTGATTCCTCCGGGATACGTAGGTAGCCTTTCATAAAGGTTCAGCCATCCGACCACATTGGTCACCTTTTTCTTTCTCCACTCTCCAATGGTGCGTAAGCCTTTCATGAGAGTCCAATTTCCTGACCATATTGGTCACCTCTTTTGATTTGGCACTTTCCTATGAAGGATTGGTTGTTTGACCTCCTAGGTCACCCCGTTTCCATCCTTATAGGGAGGGACTAATATCTCTTTGCCATTGTCCCAAGGAGGCCAGGTAGGTGACCTCTTTTGGTCACACAATTCCAACCCGTGTCGGCAATTCCAGTCCAAGGCCAAAGGGCATGAAAAATTCAGTTCAGGCTACTTATGTCACGCGACAAACCTAGCCAGTTGGCTTCTTATGTCGTGCGACATAATAAGCCACATCAGACATCAGCAATCTGCAGCTTCCTGTTCTCCCCAGGGCAATCCCCGACTTGTTAATGGCTGTAAATACCACCCATCCACCTCTCAAATGCATAAGGAAGGGTTCATTTACCCCATATACACTCATGCATTCATTTACAAGCTAAAAATTCATCCAAGTCATCCATTCAAACCATTTGTACATACAAAGTAGATCAAGTCCAAAAGTTGTGCATAAAAAAAATAATAACATGTGTTTTCCCCAAAGGGGGTACAATAACCAAAAGCCACAAATGTCTAGGGAAAAAGGGGGCTACTCTGAATCCTCTCCCTCATCTCCATCCTCGTCGTCATCCTCAGCCTCCTCTGGCTCATCGTTAGGATCGTCCGAAGGTGCCTCGTAAGCTATGGTCCCCGTGCGATAGTAGTCGTCAAGCTCCGTGATGACGACAGAGTCAAGCTCGTAGTCTGTAGCCGTCTCAGCTCCCCCATCCTCATCATCATCATCGTCAATCTCAATGGGTCTGTAAAGAGGCACATTTGCAGTCTTTGTCCGAGGCGTCGGTCCTCTAGTGCTCCCGCTGGTGCCCACGTCATCAGAGCGGCTCTTCTTCCTTCTCGGTTGGCCAGGTGGAGAGATATCAATCGAACCCTGTGACCGGCACTGATTCTTCCAGAAACTCATGCCTTTCTGGAGCTTGCCAATCATGCCCACAGCGCCGGTATATGCCCTGGTCAAGTGCCTGTAAGCCTGAGCTGACACCTGTTACAAGCAGACATAAAAAGCGTCAGAATGCAGTTCTTGATAACAAAAAAGAGATGCAAGCAATCCAAAGAGGCGTAAGGAACAGTACTTACAGATCTAGAACCTCGCGGGAGCACCAGATGAGGATGAGTCTGGGACATATCAATGTGAGCTCGCCTCATGCGACCGCCACCCTGATAATCAATGAAAGTCGGGGGCAAAGGAGGTCTAGCTACGTAGCCAGTCGAAGGCCCCGCGCTATGAGCGCCATAACCAACCCTGGTCTGTGGGGACTGAAGATGTCTAGCCACGTACAAAGTATAGTCCCCCTCCCGTGTGTAGAGATGTGCTGCCATGCCTACAATCAGAGCATCTACATTCGCCAACTGGCGAGGCAACCACATCCTAGCTGGAGGATCATCAGGGATCCGAGCGTGCCTATTCGGCCCATGCTGTCTATACACCCTCTCTCCTAGATACAAGGCGTCTCCGGACAAGCCCACTAGCAGCTTGCGACACTCTGTCAAGTGCGCAGCATGATCCAAATCCAAAGCGCCATAACGGCCAGCCCAGGGAACAAGCTCGGCCTGCCGTGGAATCCCTCTCGGGCATGTCAGCGTGTCATGATACGAGGCCGTGATCCTGCACCTCGAACCCTCCGGCTGCCTCGGTCTCTGCTTTCTGGCATCCTTCGTCCACCGACGAAGAGCAGCAAAAGTGGTGGCAGGAAACTCATCTTTGATCTGCCACTCATAATGCCCAAAGTACTCGTATGCCCAAGCCTCGAAAAGGAGAAGAAAAGTCAAAACAGTGGAAAACAAGGGATATAATGAAATGCGCTAAGGAAAAGAGATCAAGGTGAGAGAATACCTCGAAAGCCGATGAAAGCGGTGAAGTACTTCGCCTTCCCTCGACCGACGTCATCTAGGGCCAAATACATCTCGCCTAAGCTCGCTCCCCCAGGATAGATTTCCCACAGCATCCCATGCTCTCAAACGCTCCAACAACGAAACCAAGGCAGTAGAGGCGCTGTTAATGAACAGCATGTCGGAAAAGCCCACCCATAAGAAAGCCCTAGCCAATCTCTCGGCTCTCAGCCGGCTCTCAACGGGATCATCTACCACAATGTAGTCCACCGCGCGCCCTCGATCAAGCCATGCAACTCGCCTAACTCATATCCATTCCCCTTCTTATTGTGGGGAACGAAGCCAAGTAAGCCCATAAAATCAGCATCGCAATCGTGCGGGGCTCGGCTCCTGTGCGAGGCTCCTCTAGGTAGAGCGGCTCATCCGTGAAGGGCAGTCCTGTAATGATCGCAAAATCTAGCGGAGTGATCGTCGTCTCACCCCAAGAGAAGTGAAACGAATGTGTAGTCTCCCACCAATACTCTCTGAAGGCCCTCACCAAGTCTACACTCCTCTGAGTGTCTCCAATGGCCCTCGCCATCTCGAAAAATCGTCCTAGCCCGACAGCATAAATCATGCCCTTAGGCGAATGTATCAGTCTGGCTACCCGGCAAGCTCTGCCATAGCCGCCAATCGCCTCCGGAGAGCCACGGGTGCGTAATTTATGCAAGAAAACATGGCACAAGTATCAATATTTCGTGCTATTTCTTGAAATCATCTCAAGCAAAAAGTAGGTCAAAATGGATCAATGTATGGCATGCATTTACGCATTACATTTCCTAGATTCATTCATGTTCACAGGCCAATCCATATGAAGTTCAAATGCGATGCGAAGAAAAACTCAGTTCAAATCAATTTCGCACAAATTGAAAAAATTTCAAGAAACCCTAGGTTTCTTACCTCTTCCTTCTTCGTGACATCCGAAGTATGCTCATCGAGCTGTGGGTAGAAATCTCCTCTTGGTGCTTCCGGAAGAAACGGCCGTTGATTCCTTTGCACCCCCTTTCTTCGAGTAGCTAAGTTGGCATGTTGAGAAGCCCTCTTGGTCGGATAGAGCCTAGGAGGCATTCTTCAATTGAATCGGACTAAGAAGTGTTGGATTTCTCTCGATTTCCTTCGAATCCCCCTCTCTGATGTTCGCCCTCTCTCTTCTCACTGTCGCCTCCCTCTCAATTTCAAGCCTAATTAAATTTCAAATGGCGACTGTGCGTATTTTTAATAAATCTGTCCACAGGGCCTGTTATGTCGTGCGACATACTAAGCCCCTGTGGCTGATTTTTACCATTTTGCCCCCGAAGGCTCCATTTTACAATTTTTGTCCCCCCGTAGGCTTCTTTTACCCTTTTATTGCCCCTGGCATTTTCAATCACTTTCAATTCAGTTTTCCCTCTAGTGCCCCCGAGGCCTATTTTACAAATTTACCTCTGTGATTCAGTTTATTTGCCCTTGGCATTTTCAATTTTATTTTTCAAATAATCAGGATACATCCCAGTTTTCTTTACAAAAAATTATTCGGGTGCGTCCTACTTTTCTTTACAAAAACTATTGATTCCTTCCAACTTCTCTACAAAATCCAACCTTTTTCGCAATCTCCGTTATTCCGTTATAACGGGATAACGTTAGGTGACAGCCTCCAGTAATTGTCAAAATTAGGTGACACCTCGATGGAATTGTCAAATTAGGTGACAGCCTCCAGTAATTGTCAAATTAGGTGACAGCCTCCAGTAATTGTCAAAATTAGGTGACAGCCTCCAGTAATTGTCAAATTAGGTGACAGCCTCCAGTAATTGTCAAAATTAGGTGACAGCCTCTCCAATAATTGTCAAAATTAGGTGACTGACCAGTAATTGTCAAATTAGGTGACGATGCCTCCAGTAATTGTCAAATTAGGTGACGGCCTCCGCGAATTGTCAAATTAGGTGACGGCCTCCGGTAATTGTCAAAATTAGGTGACGACCTCCAGTAATTGTCCAAAATTAGGTGACATCCTCCGGTAATTGTCAATCGGGTGACATCCTCCATTAATTGTCAATCGTGAAGACATCCTCCATTAATTGTCAAAATCTAGTGACATGCTTGATTCGAACTAGATGCTCGAACTACGAATATGAGGTAGCCTCATAAAAGGTCCGGCCACTATAAAAGGTCCAGCCATTCCATCTCGGCATTCGCGCATTGGATCCTTTTCTATCGACAACCCCACTCGCCAAGTGGCCGAAGGCTTCCGTAAGTACCCAAATCTGGCTCATGCCTTGGTTAATTTTCCGCAATTTCGGTAATTTTTCCGGTAATTCCCGGATTTTCCTAAAGTTCCGGAACAATTCCGGAACTGTTCCAAGCCTTTTAAGGGCTGAAGGGAATGCTTGGTGATTAAGAAACACGTTTTCTTAATCCCAAAACCCTTCTAGAAGGTGCCACCTTGCACGTTTCTAGAAGAAGCCAGATCGGCTACTTATGTCGTGCGACATAACCAGCCAGAGAAACCTTCTAGAAACCTGCCACCTTGCATGTTTCTAGAAGGAATCGCATGTGGCTACTTATGTCGTGCGACATAACCACCGAGAGAGAGTTCTAGAACCATGCCACCTTGCATGTTTCTAGAAGGAAAACGGTTATGGCTTATCATGTCGTGCGACATAACAAGCCCATGCAGGCAGCCTATAAATAGAGGCCTTCACCTCTCATTTTGAACACACCTCTTCCACCCCTCAGTCCCCCTCTATAGGGAATACGCCCAGAAGCCTTCTCTTTCCTCACATACCCCTCAAATCAACCTAATCCTCCCAAATCCATCCCACACACACTTCCCACACACACACTTCTCACATACATCAAGAAATCAAGGAGTTCCCAAGGATCCAAGGCCTGAACTCAGTCTCCGGAGGAGGACGCTAGAAGGCTCCTATATCTAACTTGATATAGGAGTTGTGGATCTTCAAGGGTAACGAGTTTCCACCCCTTTTCCACTCTCTATTTTCCTTTGAATATGAAATCTATGTGTTACATGCATTGATAATGTAGTATTCTGATTAAAGTTGCATACTTTAGTGTTATTACCCAGATCCACATTTCATTTCATTACATTTCATATAAAATCTCCGTTTTGACTTGGTTTTGCATGAACACTCAAGATGAGTGTGGATCCCTCATATCCACACCCTCTTGAAGTGTTCATTATTGTTAAACATGCTCCCTGAGATTTGTTTGTGAAGTAACTTGACCATTTTGGTGCCTTGTTACCTCTGCAAATCTCAGTTGTAAAGCCTCTGCAAAATGGCTAGTTATGTCACGCGACATAGGCAGCCTATGTCACGCGACATAAGTAGCCAGTTTGCAGAAGTTTCACAGTTTCAAGCTGTAATCTGATGTTAATCCCCATAATGATATAATCTGATGTCTATCTGCAATTTAGATAACATCTATGTACATAATGTGTCATCTTTTTTATTAAAATACCATTTTCATACATAAAGATGCATCCTTTGCACTTAAATCTCAGTTTCATGCATAAAAATCATCCTTTTTGCATTTAAAATCCCTTTTTACATTAAAGATGCACCCTTTGCACCCAAAGACTCATTTTCATACTCAAAATGCATATTTTGCATAAAAAAAATCATTCTTTGCCATTTTCATGCATCATTTGTGCATTAAATGCTATTTTCCAACATAAAAATGCATTCTTTGCATAAAAATCTTTTCTTTGCACAAAAAGCATCCCTTGCAACCAAAAGACATGCTTTACATTCTAAAATGCTATCTTTTCACTAAAGTATCATTTTTACATGCATTTCCCCCATGTCCCCATTAGCAACCTTGGAACGGACCGGTGTAAAAGTTCTCATCTTTGCATCGTTCCTTCCATTAAAGGTTCACGACTTCTTTAGAAAGGGACAACCTTGAACCCTATATCTCCAATTATCGCTTAAGAAAGAGTATGAAGCATCTATACGAGCTCAACCGTCTTAAAGCGTAGGATTGATGGGCTAAGGACATTCCTTCCTAAAGAACCTCATCTTTGACCACAAAGAGAGTCATTCTCTCGATCACGCAAGTCCCGAGGGTCCCGAGGTTTAAAATGCGATGATCACAAGTCATAAGATGAGGACGGGATCATAATCCCAAATACATAAATTCCAAGGAATCCCGAGCGACAACCAACAAATGGTTTGTACGTCCGGAAGACGACTTGGGACATTCCCCCTCCTTATTTTCAAACACATGCACACAAGAAAGCACGCAAGCAAGCACGATTACTGAAATCTTGGGAGACTTGCTCCGGCAAGGCACTTTGGGTGAACGCCAAACGTTCTTCCCAAGGGGTAACTTAACCTCCGAACCCATAAAACCTTTTTTTCAAAGTTTTGAGGTAATCAAAATGGCGTGGCGACTCCGTTTTTCAAATAACTCGGATGTCTTCAAACTCGCGTGAATTCCAATAAACAAAATTTGGGGCACACATACACACGCGTGCATTGAATTTGTTGCGTTGCTTAACCCACCAATCCGGATATCCATGTAATTCAAAACATTTGGCATTATCATGACCCGTCTTTTTACAATGAGTACATGTGAGATGCAATTTATCAGGATTGTCGCGACCGCGAGCTCCACCGGTACGAACAACAAAACTAACCACATCCTCAAGAACAGGTTTGGCAAGACGAACCCGCTCATCTCAAGCCACCAATTTATATGCCCTATCAAGGCTAGGAAGAGGATCCATAGATAAAACATTGGTGCGAGTATTGGCATGATATTCGAAATTCAAACCCATAAAAAATTGATGAAGCTTGCCTATCTCTCTGCGATCCGCATGTTGTTGAGCAGCCGTGCATTTGTTACAACAAGTGCAATTAATCAAAGGTTCATGGCTACGGAGTTCTTCCCACAACCCAGTTAATTTGCCAAAGTTTGTGGCCATCGACATGCCCTTAGATTGCTCACAACGAGCAATTGATGCCTTTAATTGTTGAATACGTGGACCATCAACCACATCATACCGATTTTTGAGAGAGTCCTATAAACGTTTAGCATCTCTAAATTTGGAGAGAGTGCTTTTAACATTCGATTCAATAGTATTCATGATCCAAGAAATCAACATGGCATGAATAGTATTCCAATCAGAGATAGTGCAGGAAAGACCATGTTCAGTAATCGTACCATCTAGAAAACCAAATTTTCGTCGAGCTTCAAGAGCTGTTTGCTCATCCCTGACCCAATCATCATAATTTTTACCATTGAAACGACTAGGAGTAATAAAATCTCCTAGCCTATCCTGAGAACCAAGGTAAAAAGGAGAATTATATTCGATTTTTGGGGGATTATTGACGATAGCATCGTTTCCCGCCATGGATTTAAACTTGTGTATGATGCCGCTCTGATACCATGTAGGAAATTAATTTAGGGTTTTCCCAAAACTTGTGTTTCTTATTGATGAACTCTGAATGTATATGAGTTACAATGAAAAGGAGGAAGGAAACCTACTCTGACCAGGAGATCTATTCTAAACAATAATCAAAAATAAAATAAGCCGGAAAAAGGTAACAAATGACGCCAGATTTACGTCGCTGGATGGTCGCCCACTTGTACAGAGGTTTCCACATTTTTGAGATTTGGAGCTGGGCGGTTGCCCATTCTGCCTAGGCGGTCGCCCACTTGTACAGTTGATTCAGCGCCTTTGCGAGTTGAGGCCAGGCGGTCGCCCACTTGCACAGTGCCATCTTCATCAATTTAATCCCTTGTATGATGTATCTATCAAAAGTGATATTGCATCACTAAAATTATTAATTTTGATCCAATTTAAGTTTTTTTTTTTTTTTAAATATTTATTCAATTTAAGTTTTAAAAAAGAAGTTTTGTTATGAAATAGCCATTAACTACTGCAGCGATTAGTTGTCAATTTTCTCTGAGCACTTGTATTTTATCTTTAATTATCATTTCCATTGACTCTTGTATTGGAAAAGGAATTAAAGCCTTGGAATAATGAGTACCATGGAGCCATTAATTAGTGCAACAATTGCAATGTTGGCAACTTCAACACCATTCCTTCAATCCATTATTATTATTTATTTGATTGACTGTATAAGGTGGACTATGGGGTCATGTTGATATATATAAAAATAAAATGTTAGGTACAAACCCATCATGGTTTCATGTTGAAACTAAAGATGTAACGTTAATAACATGGTTCACACTATCTTTTAATTAGAGCACCTCACTTGAAAATTTGAAAAACGAAAATAATTCCGTAAACTTGAATTTACTTTTTCAAATTCAAATCTAAAAATCAATATGAGCTGCCTAGCCTAATGTGCTATACGAGCGATCAATCAAGAGCAAAAATGAAGATTCATTTTTAAGATGGATAATAAATTAAATGAATTAGTATTGTTTAAGGTGTTCAAGGCCAATGCGAGCGCAACACTGGCAAAAAAATGTTGTGATTAACTTCAAATCGGCAAAAATATGTATTCAATTAAAAAATCATCGCTTAAGCGATGGCCAATCGGATTGGGCCCTGCCTGCCGCCGAGATCCACCCTGCTGTTTTAATATTCTTTACTTTTAAATATTTTGTCCTAAACCGACGTCATTTCATATTAGTGTAATTTTTAAAAAACCATGAACAAACTCAAGACTGAAGTCGTGAAAAACGGCTCCCACAAAAATTTCTCAAATCAGTTCCTCAATCCATCCAACTTTTTCTTCATCTTTGTGAGTTCGTTTTTGAAACCAATTGTTGGGTCAAGACATGAGAGACTTTGGTATTGTTAGGCTCAATTGTTAGAAAAACAAGCTATATGGGAGGGCCGGTGAATATCCGGATTAAAATTCTTTTAAAAACCTTTTCTAAATATATAAGTAATTTATCAAAAAAGCTAAACCGATATTAGCCGATTACAAAGAGGAAAAAATATTACCATTTTACTCACTCAAATAATCGATTACGTAAAATGAGTTTTAAAAAAGTCAAAATATTATTCAAAATATATTTCAATAAGAAAGACAAAACAAGTAAGTTAAGGGATTCAAATGATGTAACCGGTGTTATAGCTCAACCGATTATAAAACAATATACAATGAGAAAACACACGAACAAAGGGACACAATTGGTTTGAGAGATTAATAGTGTTAACTAACTGCTACGTTCTATATTAAGTTTGGTCAAAACTTGAATTTGTGAAAATGTGCACTGTTAATGTTCACTTATTTATTAAAGTTGCAAGGATAAACCTATAAGGAAGATTAAAGGTTGCGTAAAAGAAAGTGATTTCTAATGTATGGTGATACAAGTTTGAACAGGTGTTTTCAAAATATGTATTCATAAGTTAAACTGATTTCTCTTGGGTGTGTAGTGTGATCAATCAATGTATTCCAGACATAGTGTTGTTGGGAAACACTTACAAGAATTAATAGATTGTTCCTAATAAATGGTTTAGTGATTACAAGGACATAATGTCTTGAACTTCAATGCTTGAAGGATTTCAGCACTTGCAGTTATTGACAATTTTATTCTCAAAGTTTTCAATGTATCAATCTTTTTCAATGCTATAAGGGATCGAGGTATTTATAGTTGTATTCAAGAAGATTTGTTGTATTTGAAGGGGTTGAATGGATGACTTGGACTGACAATCATGAAATGAGAATATATTCTGGATTAACTGCATGAGATTTGAATTACAAAGATCTTTGAATAATCCACTGAATAAAGAAGTTGTTGTGAGTACTGGTAACTTGAACATTCCTTAAAGTAGTTACTGACAAGGTAGCAGGATGGTATTCATAGCAACTGCTCTAGCAACTTTTGCTAAGTAGGTGGGAGCAATTAATGCTAGGTCAACTGACGTAGGTTTGTTGGGGAAGCATGATTGAGTTGCAGCTGATTAACTGATGGCGGCATAACTGGTTGGCTGACTTACCGATTGAAAGGTGATCATAATCCGTTAAGAAAGTCAACCGATTGAGATATTTGGCATTTTGAACAAGTTAACCAAGATATTCTTTGGAGCAACTCAGGTGTTTAGGTATTCAGTCATTTTTGAGAAAATACAAGTGTAAAACACAGGCACTAGCACTAAGGGGATCCTATGGATAAATAGAATATTCTAAGTGGTATAGTTGAAATTAGGTCTTCAATAATGTATTAATGATTGGGATTAAGCAATTCCTAAGCAATACATATATTTGACTAGCAATCTACTCCTAATTGCTTATGTCCAATCATCCTAGGTATATATCTATCTTAAATAAGTGAAAGAATGATCAAGAGTTTATCTTTTATTTTTGTCATTTCCTAAGTCAAGTGACAACTTGATGTAACATATGAAAAGCTATATAATGAAAAAAATAAACTAAAATGGATTAATGAAATAACCTTCAAATGAAAGAGTTAGAAGTAGTGTAATCATTCACAAATATAAAGGAAATTCAAGAAAGCAAACATAAAGCTTTAAAATGAAAAAGATATAGGGAAAGAGATTCTCACTGATAAAGGCTCCGGTTGACAAGGAAGGAAAGACATATATATCATCAATTACATTCTATTTAGCAACAGTACCAGGAGCAGGATCGGTTGAAGGGTCCTTTGACTGATCATCCTTGTACTTGCGTGGTGTAGCCGACAAAACTGCAACCGATTCAGATTTAGATCTGTTAGCTTCCCTATCTTCCTTTTCTTTCCTTTCTTCTCTCTTCCTTTTCTTCTTCTCAGATTTACCAACATACCTATCAGTAGAAAGCTTTATCAGAATCTCATTTTGGGTTCTAACATTGACCAGCTCTGTTTGGGAATCTCTAAGTTGAGCAATCAGGTCACGAATTTTCTGATTGACTTTCTTCAGCTCTTTAGTAGCTTCAACCAGGTTTGTTTGAACAGATGCGGCTTCATCACATAATTGCTTGTTTGTATTTGTAGAATTTGTCAGCTCCTTAACAAGATCAATTGTGTGGAATCCTTTTCATTCAACTTTTCAACAAAATTGCCAATAGCTTTGGCAAACTCAGTTTCAACTCTGGTCATTCTTATTCCTTCCTCCTCCTGTTTTGACTTAGCAAGACCATCAATTAGTTCATTACGCAACTCTACCAAATCATTCACAATGGTTGGCCTAAGAAGATCAGCTTCTAGATCATCAGCTGATGGCACTGTTACTTCAGGCGAGGAGGGATCAACTACCGGTGGAAGAGTACAACATCGGTTGAGGAGACATGACCAATAGAGAGAGAAGGTTGATCGGTTAGGACATCGGTTGATGTAGAGAGACAAGTTAGAGATGGAGCACCGATTGACAGAGGAGCTATTGAGGGATAGGGACCGGTTGAAGCAGCTTGACCGATTGGAGGGGTTTCCATATCAAAATCTTCATCATAATCAGCGACAACCAAAACCGAAGTAATGAAGCCATTAATTACAAGGCTTAACACAGTGTATCTCTTTGGCCTCTTCAAAAGCTAAGACGATCATCTCTGCAGCCTGGTCATCAAAAGGAATTGCCAGTGGCCTTAGCCTAACCAAGTGTGCTAACCTCAACATATTGATCAGCTGGGAGGCATATCTGATGTTACTTTGAAATCTTACACTCCCATCATCTCTTCTAATTGATAACTGAGGAACTTGGGGCATAAAACCAACCATTTTGTGACCTCAAAATCCCGTGAAAAATTTTACAGCTCTAACACCTTAGTAATACGACCGTTGACATCCAAATAACGGATAAAAAGGTTGTCGGTTTGAAGGGAAGATTCAATCGGTCGAGAAAGCCGTTGAACCACTTAACTGGTAATCTTGATTGAGCCTGACCGAGCTTGCAGAGAAGGAATATAGGATAACCGTTGGCAGAGAAGTCCATGTTGGGTTTTGGGGTTACATACGTAGCGGAAGACTTGGAATAAATCACAAAATCCTAGCTATGAATCCGTCTAATATGAATAGATTAAAACTGTGAATATAGATTTACTAACCTTTGTTGCGAGTTTGTCTTTCGTACACGAATCGTAATTCACCTTGAGTCGTAGACAAAAGTTTGATCTTCTTCCTTGTTCTTCCTTGCGATGAATCACCATCTATCGGTTAATCCATACGCGAACGAACGAAGATCGAATCTTGTTGGATTGATAGATGATCCTCGATTGTTGAAACTCTTTTCAACAATCTATAGCTAATATGGAATAGAATCTAGGGTGTTTTAATCTTTGATTCGTAATTAAAATCAAGAGATTTGTGTTTCTCAAACCCTAAAATTCGTGTGTCTTGGCTGAGGAGAAGGGGGCTATTTATACTTTATAAATATCCCAAACAGATATGGAGAAAAGCCCTAATTCAAAGCCAAAACAGAACCTGGCAAACCTTGGGAGTGGACGCTCCCCGATTTCCAGAAACTATTCCCAGTTTTAATCAATTAGGAGTGGACGCTCGCCTTTCTTCGGAGCGGACGCTCCCCTTTGTCCAGAAACTGATTTTTCCATATTGAGAGCCCTTTTTTAATCCATTCTTTGTGTGTGACCCTATAGAAATTATATTTATGTTGGTAGTGATTCGAAACATCGATCCTCACAAGACATAAGTGGTTTCTAGCAAGCCTTTATGTCCTCCCAATTAATATAACATCAAAGCTTGATTCCTTGATAGATCATTGCCACAATCCCTTTGTCACACGATGTTATATTGAACATAAGTCATGGTCCACGTCAACATATATTGTTCAATGCTTTCTCGACTCCTAATATGATGATAATCCAAGTGCATTTGATATCTATCAAATCACTTGAGTGTGGCCACACATTTCATCAATACTATTCATCGAGGGGCTCAAGCAGACATCTCTCTTTACGAGGGATAAATCTCATCTTGACATATCATTCTTCCCTACAAGAATCCAGTTGTGCCAACGTAGCCCTTATTGCTATCCTATTAAAGATAGTGTTAGACTACATTAAACACAATGTTCATCATGTGGAAGACGATGATAATCTCAAGTACTAAGGATCCTAATGACACGACTATCATGAGATTTAATCATGACATATATGACCATAGACCATGTCATAAATCTCATAGATGGGTTAGTCCAGTACCTTGTTCTCTAACAAGTACCCACAAACATTCTCTATTATAAATGGTAAAGACGATTGCATAACAATATTATTTATGAGACAAATAACTATAAGCCTAGGGCATAACACCAACAATCTTCCACTTGCACTAGGCCCAATCTCATATGTATCGTATACCCATGGACCTAACATGACCACCATGCTTTGCTTGTGAGAGGGGCTTTGTAAGCAGATCCCCTATGTTATCATCGGTTGATACTTTTCATATATTAACGTCTCCTCTTTCTATGAATTCTTGAAGGAGGTGGAAACGTCTAAGTATGTGTTTGGATCATTGATTTGACCTTGGTTCCATTGCTTGAGCAATGGCACCATTATTGTCACAATAAAGTTGCATCGGATTAGTGATACTTGGAACGACTTCCAAATCACAATGAACTTCTTGATCCAAACTGCCTATTTAGCTACATCGGATGCCGCTATATATTCGGCCTCAGTTGTAGAATTGGCTATGTTACTCTGCTTGGAAATCTTCCAACAAATTGTACATTTGTTAAGTGTTAGGCCCGAATGGCAAGGAAATAGGCTAGAGGGAGGGGGTGAATAGCCTTTTTACAATTTTAATTGAAAATACCTTAATGGTCAAAGTCACTACTCAGAATGTTGTAAAATCAGTAAGCACAGCGGAATATTCGTGACTTAGTTTGAACTCATACAAAATCAGCAAGAAGTTGTTCAGAGCTTGAATTTAACATAAGGTATTTATTTAAACAGTTTATGCAGTGCAACTTGTTTGGTTTAGGGAAATACTTATGATTCAGCAGGATGAACTGTTCAGATTTGTAATGGTTAACGACTAGCAAGATGTAAGTAAAGTAAAGATAAGGACGCAGTATTTGGAGAGGTTCACAGCGTGAATGCTGCTACGTCCTCTATCAAGATTGGACAGATCTTGGATTTTGAGAGAAGTTTACTATCAGTATGTCCTAGTCTATTACAAGAGCGGCCTTGTCGGTTACAAGAATTGAAAACAAAGGATCTACTGATGGATCTTAAAATAAAGAGCTGACCAGGTGTTTTTGAGTGGCAAGTTAGACTTATCTCACTCAGGTGTGTGTGTGCTTTCTCAATCAATGCATTCTAAAGATTGTCTTGTTGGAGAATGCTTACAAGGTTGAATGAGATGTGCACGAGTGTATGTCCCTAATAATGTCTAATGATTTTCTGGACTTGAAGGCTTGAGCTTCATTGAATGCTTCAAGCACACTCTTCTTCAATGCAACGACCAACCATCTTAAATGCAGCAAAGTCTTCTATATATACTTGAGAGAAAAAGAGAGAAGAACTATGATGCCGTTGAAGGGTAGATTTGGAATAAGGAAGTATGGTTGGTAGGTGAGGATCATTTAATGCCATATCTTTGCAATTAATGCGGGAGATTTGAATAAGACATTTCTGCTTTTGTTCGGCGGGTAATAACCCCTTTGTCCCAACCGGTTACCTGCAGCAAGCAGACAAAGGACAAAGTAGAGCTAAAAGTAGCTCTTAAGTCAGAACAGGCAGAATGGTGTTGGCAGGAAAATGTAACTACTTTTAGCAAACAAGTACGATGAAAGAGATAGAGATGTGACCGTTGTGACTGAGAGTCTATTTCAAATGAAGGGAGTCATCCCAAATTTAAGTCACCTATCTGCTGAAGTATGTTGCTGAAAAGTGTTAACTCCTGCTGATTACCAGGTAGATCCCACCAGCAGGATAGTAACCTGCAAGACTTACTGATCTAACAGAGAAGGCATCAGCAAGAGATCCAAAAATAAAATCTAATTAAATTAGGGGTCTCTAACTAGCCATGTGATTGGGATTAAGCAATTCTGAGTCCACATATATTTTGACCCAACAATCTCCTCCTAATTGCTTAAGTCCAATCACCTTTAAACAGAATCACTTAAAAGGATATAGATAGATATTAAGATAAAATGTAAGTGATAACTGTAACGGCAAACTAATAAAGTTCCTGCAGAAGGGTTAGATAGATATTAAGCAAGGAACATAAAAACAAGAAACAAATTGTCAGCAAAAGTAAGTTTATCTTTGGAGCTTCATGAGGATATCTATTTCATTGGTTACAAGACGGTCAAGGATCAGCAGGTTCAACAGCAGCAGCAACGGAGGAATCAGCAACAGACTTGGACTTTTTCTGCTTCTTGGCTTCAGCCTTCTCAGCTTTCCTCTTCTTGCTAGCCTTGTAACGCTCCACCAGCACTTCATTTTTCCCTTCCAGCTTGGCAATCTTCAGATTTGCATCAGAAAGCTTGGCTTCAGCAGCAGAGAGCTTGACTTCAGCAGCAGCAGCTCTATCTTCAGCAGCTTTGAGTTTTACTCCAGATCCTTGATGATGTGATCTTGATTGAGATTAGAATCAAGCAGCAGCCGCTGAGTCTGGATGGTGCTGTCTATGAGATCACAAAACTGATCAAACCTCTCTTCACCAACACTTAGATTACTGAGGGTGGCTCTGGCAGGAGAGGGTCTTGGCTTGCTGAGGGCATTGTCAATAAGGTCTGAAAGTCTGGCTGAGACTTTGATTGAGATTCTGTTTGCTAAGCTTACCTCCTCCTGAGTGGACTTAAGCACTAAATCCTTGATTTCAGCAAATTCACTCCGGAAAAACATACCCAAATCACCAATGTCACCTCTAAGTACAGGCTTATAAGCTTCAGAAAGATGGCCATGCTCATTAGCAAAGTAGCCAAACAAGGTGTAAACAGGTGGAGGATTAGCAGGGACCAAGAAGGTAGAAGGAATGATTGTGCTGACAATCAGAGGAATATCAGCAGATCTTGGAGCAGGTGGAACAACCAGGAGAGGGAAATTGGGATGAATGATGATAGAGAGATCAGTAGAAATGGGAGGGTCAAGGAACATCTGACCATTATTCTCCAAGGATAGCTTGCTAGCAATCATAAAATTCAGAAATGCTCTCCCATTCAGCAGAGTGCGCATGATGCCAAGGCTTAGAATTCTGCCAGTGTCTACTGAATGATCTTGCTGACAGGGTCTGGAGGCATAAAATGGTAAAGTAATGGCCAGGGCATGCTGATAAACCAACTTCCAAACACCAGCAGCAGAGTAAGGAGAATACTCAAGAGTTTCAATTACATGATCATTAATCATCAAACGTCTCCTCTTGATTCCATCCGAATAAATGCATACTTCAATTGGAGATTCACCAGCTGGACAAATATCACCACGAATTTGCAAAGAGCCAGGCTGATTGGTAGAAGATGGGAGAGTTTTGACTTTGGCATGAGAAACAGCAGGGGTTTTCTTCTTGCCATGCTTAATGTCCTTATCCCATTTGAGTATAATGGGAGACATGCTGGAAGAGCCTTCAGTAAGAACATAATTTTTGAAAGGATTCTTTACTATCCTTGTACCAGACCTCCACTTAAGTTTCTGATGAGGAGGGAAAAGGGGATTACCAGCAGAGTCCTTTGGAATGGACTTCGAGGTGGTGTACCAGTTTGAGCATATCATCATCCTACAGTCATCAGAAAGAGAGTTGTACCAAGAGGGAGGTGAGGTATCCTCTTCAACAACAGCAGGAATCTCCTCATAATCTTCTGGATCAATCTCATCAGGACTGTCTTCATCAACAGCAGGCAGAGGATCATCATTGGAAAAGAAATCAGCAATGGCCTGATGAATGAATGCTTGAACAGGATTGTAGACAACAATTGCAGAGAAGGCATTATCAACTTCTTGAGATTGAAGATCAGCAGCAATGTCTGCATCTGTAGTGGCTCCTCCTCCCAAATCAACAGTCTCTTGGAAGGGTTCAGCAGGGACATCAAAGAAAATAGGAGCTTGCTCAGAATTAAGAAAAACTCCTCCTGTAACCACTATAGGAGCCTACTCAGAAGTATCTTTAAGAAGCACAGTGCTGATAAACTGTTGATCATCATCAGAAACACTTCTGCTGGATTCAATAGAGTCACTTGAAGAATCAGCAGAAGGAACATTATCAGCATTGTCAGAATCAACCTTCATATCAGAAGAACTACTACTCATTCTCTTCAAAGCTTCTTCAGAATGAGTGATGAGTTCGTGAGTCATCTTTAAAACATTTTCAATCAGCTAAGTAGCAAGAGGACCTCTGGTAAGAGTTTCAGCATCAGAATACTTGAATCCCCAGTCTTCATCATTTTTAGCTCTTCCTTGCTGATAGGGATCATTTTCTTCAAAATCAAACTGAGTCTTATATAAAGAGGCATAAGCTATCCAGACTGAGATGACCATCAAATCTTGTCTTATCCGATCCTGAAAGAGATAAACTTGATTCCAAAGCAGAGGCAGAAGATCAAAGTATCTATTGAAGTTCAGCATCAACACATTCTTGCTGAAGTTCTGGTACTTGGAGAGTGGAGGAAACTTCTCAGCAAAGGTCTCATTCATGTCCAGTCTTGCTCTATCAACATAATCAACTAGGTTTCCAGCAGGGACAGTTTCTTTCTGCTCTTCATGAAACTGGAGAAGTCTTCTGATGAATGGCTGCAGATGGTCAATTGGAAATACCCAGTCACTTGGAGCAATTTTGTTGATCATGGACCAAGGATTGTTGAAGTAGATATGAAATGTAGGATTTTTGATTGGAGCACATTTTCTGGTTCTGGCTTCGGTGGCTATTCCGGATGAGGCTGTGTGCTGAATGTCAGGGAGGTTAGGGTAAGAAAGTAGGAGAGGCTGTAATGGGATCCTCCTCCTCAAATCTTGCTCAATCATTCTTCTTCTATCAGAAATTTCCCTATTGATTTCTTCAGGAGTTTTAGTGACTTTTCTGAAGGTTGGCTTTGGGAGCAATGAGGCATCATCAAGAATAGGTTCAGAAAACAATACTTTTCTGACTCTGGGATCAGCAGTAGGAATAGGAAAGGATTCAGCAACTTTAGCAGAAACAGAATTTGATTTCTTTGAGGGTTTGGCAGTGGATGCAGGCAGCTTTCTCTTCTTTGGTTCAGCAGAGGATGGGGCAGCAGGATGAGAAGCAGATCTCTTGGCTCTAGTAACAGGACCAGCAGCTATGGTAGATGAGGAAGCAGGAGCTGAGACAACTGATGGTTTGGGCTTAGCAGGGGCTGGAGCTGGTTTCTTGGATTTCTTCTTCTTGACTTTTTCAGCAGCAGGAGCAACAGTTGAACTTTCAGCAGGAGCAGCAGCTCTATCAGCAGGAACAGGGGCTCCATCAACAGACTGTCTGCTAATTCTCTTCCAATCACCATCACTGTGATGCTTTAACTTAAGTTTGGATATGCTGGTAGCATTGGGATCGGCAAGAACTACAACAGGGTTTCCTCTAATTATTCTGCTCAGCAACCAATAGTGACAACCTTTGCCAGGGAAATCTTTACCTTTCTGTCTATCGGCAGCATACTTCTTGGCTGCTTGGGCAATGACCCTAAAGATAAATCCACACCAATTAAAATTCTTCCTAAGCACAATGGCAGCAAATCCTTCAAACTGAAGATCGGTAACATGGCTGTGAGAACCAGATCGGCAAATCAAACATCTGTCTATAATCTCTATCAGGGCAAAATATCTTCTAATATAATGAACCTTGAAGTGTTTGTCTCCACTGAGTCTAGGTCCGGCATTAGCACCTCTAATGAGAATCCAGGCTTCATCCAGAACAGAAGCGTCAATAGAATTAGGACCAGAGTTTCCTAGGGTTGGAAAAATAGAGGATATGCTTTCAGGAGTAACTGAGATTGGAACACCAGAAACGGTAGAAGAAATTGCAGAGAAGGATTCTGGGTCATCTTCATTGGAATATTCAACAACGGCATTAGCAAAGAATTCTCTGACTGAATCAATATAAATGCCAAAATTATCAGTAGGAGCCAGGAAGGGAAGAACAGAAGTATCTGACAAAAGATCCCTGAGAAATTGTCCATCATCTTCATCATCGAAAAAGCTTAGGTCAATGTAACCTCCATAGATATCCTTTTCATTACTCATGATTTCTGCAAAACTCAACAATCAAACAAACTCAAACACAATACGCCAAAGTTAGAATCAGATGATTGAAATATCAAGATATACGTACCAGATTCCAAGATAAAGAGTTGAGTTAGGGAGTTTTGAGATTTGATGAGAGAGTCGAAGAGAATGCGAAATGATTTTTGAGAAATGGTTTTTGCTTAAATAAGTTATGAAGTTAGGAGGGAAAGGTTTGTTTGAAAAGGGTTTTCAAAAAGGCGCAACTGTTCATTTACCTTGGAATATGTGCGGCAGCAATTGCATTTAAAGCGCCGTATTTGAGCGGTTAATCATGATTAAAAATAACTGTTTATGATTTTAAATGATACAGTTTACCTGCGATTTATCACAATATTAATTGGAATAAATCATTTGACACGATTTTCGGAAGTGGAGGTACACACACGTGTCAGAGAGGGGTGTGACCAACTGTCCTTGATTTGATTTGTCTGACAGGGAACTCAGCTTTACATTTATGAGGAGGCTTGCTGATAGGAGACAGGAATAGCTGGCAACCACAACTAGAGTACCAGCAGAGAAAAAGACATCGGCAAGCAACAGATCGGCAGAACAACTAATCAGCAGAGATAGCAAGCAGCAAAGACTGATCGGCAGGAATAACGATCTCAGCAAGATATCAGCATCAGCCAGAGTAACCAATAACACCCAGCTCACTCCTAAGAAATTCAAATCTCTTCTGATCAAGAGGCTTTGTCAAGATATCAGCTCTTTGAAAGTCAGTATGAACTTTCAGCAAGACAACGTTGCCTTTCTCAACATGATCTTTCAAGAAATGGTATTTTATGTCAATGTGCTTTGTTTTGGAGTGCATTACTGGATTGTTTGAGACTGAAATGGCAGACTGATTGTCACAGTAGATAGGGCAGACTTGAGGTGGAATCTCATAGTCTACTAATTGTTGCTTCATCCATAGAATCTGAGAGCAGCAGCTACCGGCAGCAATGTATTCAGCCTCAGTTGTGGAAGTGGAGGTAGCTGTTTGCTTTTTGCATGACCAAGAAACTAGCCTCTCTCCAAGAAACTGGCATGTTCCACTGGTACTCTTCCTTGTGACTCGGCAAGCTGCATAGTCAGCATCTGAGTAACCGATAAGATTGAAAGAAGAATCTCTGGCGTACCATAGGCCTAGGTTAGCAGTGCCACTTAGATATTTGATAATTCTTTTTACAGCTTGCAGATGGGATTCTCTTGGGTCGGCTTGAAATCTTGCGCAGACACAAACGACAAACATAATATCCGGTCTGCTGGCTGTTAGATAGAGAAGTGAACCAATCATTCCTCTGTAAAGAGTCATGTCCACTTTCTTGCCGGATTCGTCTTTATCAAGATGCACATTTGTCGCCATGGGAGTGCTTTGAGGATGAGCATTATCGAAACCAAATTTCTTGATCAGCTCCTTGGTATATTTAGCTTGATGTATGAAAATTCCTTCATCGGTTTGCTTTACTTGAAGACCAAGGAAATAAGTTAGCTCACCCATCATACTCATTTCAAACTTACTTTGCATGAGCTTTTCAAATCTTTTGCACAGGGCTTCATTTGTGGAACCGAAAATAATGTCGTCCACATATATTTGAACAAACAATGAATGACCCTTGTGCTTGGTCACGAATAGAGTTGTGTCGATCTTTCCTCTTGTAAATCCCACACCGTCACTGAGCAGGAACTTGGACAAGGTTTCGTACCAAGCCCTAGGAGCTTGCTTCAAGCCATAAAGAGCTTTCTTCAATCGGTAGACATGATTGGGTTTCTTAGGATCTTCAAAGCCTGGTGGTTGTTCAACGTAGACCAGCTCTTGAAGTTCACCATTTAAGAATGCGCTTTTCACGTCCATTTGATATAGCTTGAATTCTTTGAAGGCAGCATAGGCAAGAAATAGTCTTATCGCTTCTAATCTTGCCACTGGTGCGAAAGTTTGGTCATAATCAATTCCTTCTTCTTGACGGTATCCTTTGGCCACCAATCTTGCTTTGTTTCTCGAAATCTTTCCAGATTCATCCAACTTGTTTCTGAATACCCATTTAGTTCTAATGACTTGCTGAGAGGAAGGTCTTGGAACCAGTTCCCAGACTTTACATCTTTCAAACTGATTCAACTCTTCTTGCATAGCTTCCAACCAGCTTGGATCAGCAAGGGCTTCTTCAGTCTTCTGAGGCTCAATATCAGACACCATAGCTGATGAGAAAAGATTTTCATCAAAGTCCTTGTTCAGATTTCTGGTCACTATGGGTCCAAAGACATCACCAATGACGTTATCAAGAGGATGGTCTCAATGAGGTCTAACTTCTCTTGGTAGGTCTTGTCTTACTGATTCTTGTCTTAAGGATTCTAGAGGAGGTTCAGAATCAGCAGCAGAGAAATTATGGTCTATACCATGATCATCACAATATCGAGCGATACCATTGTTTGTAAATTCAGTCCCATTGTCTGATCTCATGCTAACAATATCGCTCTCTTTCTGAGTCTGTAGCAGTCTGAATAACTTGGTGGCAACAGCATATGTATCATCTTTGTTGCTGAAAGCTTCCACCCAAGTATATCTGGAATAGTCATCTACTACGACCAAGGTATATCTACTTCCCCCAAGGCTGGCTGTGGTTGTGGGGCCAAATAGATCCATATGTAACATTTGAAGGCACCTAGAAGTTGACATGCAGGGCTTGATTTCGAAAGAGGATTTGTGTTGTTTTCCCAACTGGCAAGCTCTGCACTTCTTTCCGTGATCAGCAGACACTTTTGGAAGACCAGTTGCCAATCCAGAACTGGCAAGCTTGGATATTGATTTGAAGTTTAAGTGACTGAGTCTCTTGTGCCATAGCCATGAGTTCTCACTGATATTCTTAGCTACAAAACAGATATTAGTAACACCAGTAATAGCACTTAAGTCTACTGCATAAATGTTACCTTTTCGTTTGGCAGTGAGAAGAGTTTCATTTGAGGCAATGTCTTTTATGTAGCAACTTGAAGTAGTAAAGATACATTGCATTCCTCTATCACAGAATTGTGATATGGAGAGAAGGTTATGTTTGAGTCCATCCACCAAAGAGACCTTCTGTACAGTAACTGCACCTCTAATGATGGTTCCACATCCAATTATTTTACCTTTTCCATTGTCACCAAAAACTACAGGAGGACCTGATGCGTCAACAATATCAGCAAGGAGATCGGCACGGCCAGTCATGTGTCTGGAACAGCCACTATCCAAAATCCATACATCTTTGCTGGCATCAGTCGAGGCCATAAAGCATACCTGCAAGTTAAACATGCTTATGGTCCCCCTTTATTCACTGGGTCCAAGAGGTTAGTTCCTCTTGGGCAGCCATATCTGGCCGCCACTAGAGGCCTTAGCCACTGTGGGTCCTGAAAGGCTTTTCAAGAGGCATTCATGAGCATGATGACCATAATCCAAACAATTATCACATCTCACTTTGCTGTTTGACTGAGTAGTCGGCAAGACACCACTAGATTTAATCATTGCATCATTAGGCTTAGGAGAATCAGCAGACACGAACTTAGGGACTTTGTAAGTACTGGTTTTGCCCTTCTTGCCTTTCTGCTTGCCTTTGCCAGTCACCTTTGGGGGAGACTGTTCATCGGCAGCTGAATCAAGAGTGGCAATACCAGCTTTGCTGATGCATTTACTTTTAATGTCTTCATCCGCAGAATCATTATCAGCAATCTTAATTCCCTTTTGTACGTACCTGGCTTTCTCCATTTCCTTGTAGTTAGGATATTTCATTGCTACAGCATTATATTTTTGCTTGGTATCCTTATGCAATGAGTTAATCGAGTTGTTCTCAGCCTTCTTGTCCTTTTTCTCAGTTACAGAGGCATCAGTACGACTGCTACTGCTGGTTTCAAATCCTATCCCATGTTGATTATTTTTAGGGCACATTTGGGTTGCTTTTATCGCAATTTTAGCAGCGTTAGGTTTTGAAAAAGTATCAATAGTTTTCATAAGAGAATCATTTATTTGAGCTAAATCTTTAATCTGTGCAGTGTGTACTTTTGCTCTGCTTTTGAGATCCAGGTTTTCAGTTTTAAGCTGATCGAACTCACTCAGTTTTGCTTTTAAAGAATCAAGTTCAGCCTTGAGTGAGTCTCTTTCAGCAGAAACTAAACTGAAATCAACAGTCAATATTTCATGAACACTACTCAACTTTTCATAATCAATAAAAAGTTCATCCATGGTCTCTATCATCTCAGCTTTAGATATCTCAGGAAGAGGGTCGGTTGTGTTTCTTTTGGCTGAGTGATCTTTTGGTTCAGGAGAGAAGTTGGGTAGGGATGAGATGGGTTTGGCAAGATTTCTTGAAATGCTTGGGAGTTTGGTAAAGGATAGCTTCTTTTCGGAGGATTGTGGAGGACTTGGTTCGGTTGCATAGGAGGCAATGGGTCCACACTGTCCATAGAGTGAGGCTCCAACTTGATGAACCTTATAACCATAAGGATTGACTGCATTGACTTTAACTTCTTGGAATGAATGTCTTGCTGGTCTTTCTTTCCTTGATGATGTTCTTGGAGGAGTTGCATCCCTGTGAATAGGAGTTGGTAGATCTAGTGTTATTTCATCATCGGCATCCAGGGCAACAAAACTTATATCAGCATCTTCATTGTCATCAGCAACGCCTTCACCTTCTGAGTGAGTTTCACACCAGACTGGCATAGCTTTCTCTGTGCTGTCATCTGCAACATAGCTTCTGGACTTTGGATGTCTTTGGTTTACCGATTTCCTAACATACTCATATTTTGGCTGGGGACATTTAGAAGCAAAATGTCCAGGTTTTCGGCAGTTAAAACATACCAAGTCTCCTTTGCTGTTCTTTCCATCAGCAGTGCTAGTAGAAGGCTTATGATTGTTGGTGGTTCTATGGAAGGGAGTAGTAAATGGTTTGTTTTGATTTGGTTTGCTGTCTTTTTGCATTTTCTTGAAGTTTTTGAACTTTCGGTAGTTTCTGGCAAATGCAGCAAATTCATCTTCTTCCACATGAGGCTCAGGAGGGCTTTCAAGTGTTTTGTTACAGCAAGGGCTTTGGCATTGATCAGTAGGAGGATAAGGAGTAAGAGTTTGAGATATCTGAGTCTGTGCTGAGAGAGACATGCATTTGAAGTTTTTATCGAGAACATTAAGTTTTTGTAGTTCTCTCTCATACAAAAATAGACTAGACACGATATTTTGGATAGAAGTAGTATTTAAATCTCTAGCTTCTCTGAGAACAGTGACCTTGGTATGATATATACTTCCTAAAGCACTTAGAAAATGTATATTCAGGTCTTTCATGGTATATACTTTACCAAGAGAAGCACATAGATTACTTACCTCGCAGAATCGATCATATGCTGTTCTGAGTGATTCGCCATCTGACTTTTTGAAGGATTCGAACTCAGCAATTGCATCATAAAGCCTGTTGTCCTTGGTGCGAGCATCTCCTTCGAAGTATTCAAGGAGCTTGTTCCAGCATTCTTGTGCCGTGTAACACAAGTCAATGAGCTTGTACTGTTTGTCGTCTAGACCACAAGAGATAATGTGGCTGGCTTTCCCATCAAGAGCATAGGTTAATTTGTCTTCGTCAGTCTATTCATCTCTTGGTTTTTCGACCAGAGTTTCCGTAAGTTGAACATCTGTTTCTTGTTCATCATCAGCATCGGCATGCGCAGTTAAGGGAGTGGATGGTATAGGTTTGTAGGTGGTTTGAACCTTCAAGGAAGTAATCGGTCCACCTTCCACTACCTTCATTAATCGTTCATCTATGGAGTTCATGTATTTTATCATTCGTGATTTCCAAACACCAAACTCGTTGGTGTTCAACATCGGTATGGTAGTGATGTTGAACGACTGCATAATTTTTCCCGCCATGGTATCGGCAATCAAGCTGTAAGGCTTGGAAATTTCTTTCAAAAATAACAAGCTCTGATACCAATTGTTAGGCCCGAATGGCAAGGAAATAGGCTAGAGGGGGGGGTGAATAGCCTTTTTACAATTTTAATTGAAAATACCTTAATGGTCAAAGTCACTACTCAGAATGTTGTAAAATCAGTAAGCACAGCGGAATATTCGTGACTTAGTTTGAACTCACACAAAATCAGCAAGAAGTTTTTCAGAGCTTGAATTTAACACAAGGTATTTATTTAAACAGTTTATGCAGTGCAACTTGTTTGGTTTAGGGAAATACTTATGATTCAGCAGGATGAACTGTTCAGATTTGTAATGGTTAACGACTAGCAAGATGTAAGTAAAGTGAAGACAAGGACGCAGTATTTGGAGAGGTTCACAGGGTGAATGCTGCTACGTCCTCTACCAAGATTGGTCAGATCTTGGATTTTGAGAGAAGTTTACTATCAGTATGTCCTAGTCTATTACAAGAGCGGCCTTGCCGGTTACAAGAATTGAAAACAAAGGATCTACTGATGGATCTTAAAATAAAGAGCTGACCAGGTGTTTTTGAGTGGCAAGTTAGACTTATCTCACTCAGGTGTGTGTGTGCTTTCTCAATCAATGCATTCTAATGATTGTCTTGTTGGAGAATGCTTACAAGGTTGAATGAGATGTGCACGAGTGTATGTCCCTAATAATGTCTAATGATTTTCTGGACTTGAAGGCTTGAGCTTCATTGAATGCTTCAAGCACACTCTTCTTCAATGCAACGACCAACCATCTTCAATGCAGCAAAGTCTTCTATATATACTTGAGAGAAAGAGAGAGAAGAACTATGATGCCGTTGAAGGGTAGATTTGGAATAAGGAAGTATGGTTGGTAGGTGAGGATCATTTAATGCCATATCTTTGCAATTAATGCGGGAGATTTGAATAAGACATTTCTGCTTTTGTTCGGCGGGTAATAACCCCTTTGTCCCAACCGGTTACCTGCAGCAAGCAGACAAAGGACAAAGTAGAGCTAAAAGTAGCTCTTAAGTCAGAACAGGCAGAATGGTGTTGGCAGGAAAATGTAACTACTTTTAGCAAACAAGTACGATGAAAGAGATAGAGATGTGACCATTGTGACTGAGAGTCTGTTTCAAATGAAGGGAGTCATCCCAAATTTAAGTCACCTATCTGCTAAAGTATGTTGCTGAAAAGTGTTAACTCCTGCTGATTACCAGGTAGATCCCACCAGCAGGATAGTAACCTGCAAGACTTACTGATCTAACAGAGAAGGCATTAGCAAGAGATCCAAAAATAAAATCTAATTAAATTAGGGGTCTCTAACTAGCCATGTGATTGGGATTAAGCAATTCTGAGTCCACATATATTTTGACCCAACATTAAGTATAAACACAAACCGCGATTGCGATCTAAAATCATCTTTGTCAATTTGGAAGCTTGCATCTGTGTAACCCTTCACAACAAGATTATCTTCTATCCCTCCAAAGACCAAGAACGCATCCTTAGTGCTTCTTAAGTACTTAAGGATCATCTTAATTGCCATCCAATGGTGTTCACCAGGATCATATTGGTATTTGCTCGTCATGCTTAGAGCATACGAGACATCAGGTCTAGTTCAAATCATGGCATACATGATAGATCCAATTGCTGAAGCATATGGAATCTCATTCATTCTCTTTCGCTCACCAGTTGTCTTATGACACTGAGTCTTGCTAAGAGAAACACCATGACCCGTTGGCAAGTTTCCTCTCTTAGAATTTTCCATCTTGAATCTTCTAAGAACTTATTCAATTTAAGTACTTTGACTCAAACCAATCATCCTTTTAGATCTATATCTATAGATCTTGATGTCAAGGATGTAGGCGGCTTCACCATATCTTTCATTGAGAAATACTTCCCTAACCAAGACTTGACAGTCTGATGTGCAGGAATGTCATTTCCAATAAGGATGTAGGCGGCTTCACCATATAGCAACAAACATCACATGGTTGTATATGAAACTTATGTGTACATAATCATGTTATATCACATATAATTGTTTTCATAAAATAATACACATAAAATCATCAATCTATATCATATAGCTTGTTAAAGCATATAATCCAATTATATCTAAAATGCCAATTTAACCTAATTATGATTAAACGCGGCTCTGATACCACTGTTGGGTTTTGGGGTTACATACACAGCGGAAGACTTGGAATGAATCACAAAACCCTAGCCATGAATCCGTCTAATATGAATAGATTAAAAATATGAATATAGATTTATTTATCTTTGTTCCGAGTTTATCTTTCTTACACGAATCATAATTCACCTTGAGTCGTAGACGAAACTTTGATCTTCTTCCTTATTCTTCCTTGCAATTAATCAACAATGGTAGGCCTTCAAGCTTTAGGTGATAAAGCAATCACCCTCTATCGGTAATCCACACGCGAACGAACCAAGATCGAATCTTGTTAGATTGCTAGATGATCCTCAATTTTTGAAACTCTTTAAAACAATCTATGGCTAATATGGAATTGAATCTGGGGTGTTTTGATCTTTGATTCGTAATCAAAATCAAGATATTTGCGTTTCTCAAACCCTAAAATTCGTGTGTCTTGGCTGAGGAGAAGGGGGCTATTTATACTTTACAAATATCCCTAACACTTAGGGAGAAAAAGCCTAATCCAAAGCCAAAACGGAACCTGGCGAACCTTGGGATCAGACACTCTCCTTCTATGGGAGCGGACGCTCCCCGATTTCCAGAAACTATTCCCGGTTTTAATCAATTGGGAGCGGACGCTCCCCTTTGTCCAGAAACTGATTTTTCCATATTGAGAGCCATTTTTCAATCCGTTCTTTGTGTGTGACCCTATAAGAATTATATTTTTGTTGGTAGTGAGTAAAAACATCGATCCTCACAAGACATAAGTGGTTTCTAGCAAGGCATTATGTCCACCCAATTAATATAACATCAAAGCTTGATTCCATGATAGATCATTGCCACAATCCCTTTGTCACACGATGTCATATAGAAAATAAGTCATGGTCCACGTCAACTTATATTGTTCAATGATTTCTCGACTCCGAATATGTTGATAATCCGAGTGCATTTGATCTCTATCAAATCTCTTGAGTGTGGCCACACATTTCATCAATACTATTCATCGAGGGGCCCAAGCAGACATTTCTCTTTACGAGGGACAAATCCCATCTTGACTTATCATTATTTCCTACAAGAATCAAGTCGTGCCAACATAGCCCTTATTGCTAACTTATTAAAGATAGTGTTAGACTACATCAAACACAACGTTCATCATGTGGAAGATGATGATAATCTTAGGTACTAAGGATCCTAATGACACGACTATCATAAGATTTATTCATGACATATATGACCATAGACCATGTCATAAATCTCATAGATGAGTCAGTCCAGTACCTTGTTCTCTAATAAGTACCCATAAGCGTAATGGGCATCCTCATGCATATAATTTTCTCTATAATTATCCATTACCAACTTATACTAGTTATTCACAATAACTAGGGACAAAGATTATTATAACAAACATGTAAAACATATAATACTCAAGATAAACATTCTCTATTATAAATGGTAAAGACGATTACATAACGGTATTAGTTATGAGTCAAAATAACTATAGGCCTAGGGCATAACACCAACAGTCCAGGACCAGTTGCTGCTCAACCTTTCCTGGAATAATTTTGGCATTTCTAGGGGGAGCAGCTCTTTTCTTCAACCTTAAGATTTTGGGAGTTTGAAATCTCAAGCTGGTCTCACCCGGTCCCTTGGTTTTTATCTGATGAGGAGGAGTATTAACTGAAGGAGCACCCACTTTCATTGTCTCAACCACATCCATAAAAGTTTCCATTATGTCCTGCCTCCTTTTGCATTGAAGCTCATCGGCTAAGGATGGAGGCATTGGGATTGGTTGGAGACAGTTGTGACTGTTGACTTTCTAATGAACATCAAATAAGAACATCCCGTTTGACAACTTGGAAATTGAAGCTTTATAGGTATAGTAGTTCTTTGTGAACATTAAATCTTTCTGGTCCACTAAGAAATCAAAGTTAACAGGAGGATGAGCAGGATCAAAAGGATCATATTCAAAAGGCTCAGAAGCATGAAATTCTATTGCATCATCATCTTCAAAGAAATTAGAAAGTGTTGTACCTTGCTCCTCAAAAATTGGATCAACCTCTTCAACAACAGATTTACACTTCAGCTGGGCAGTAGCTTGACTGACAAGGAGTTTGGCCTGAATGGAAGCTTGAGTGGCTAGCTCTTCTGCAGATGACCGTTGTAGGTTCAATTAACTCTTAAATAATCTTTTGGCCAAAGCCACTTGTAGTTGAATATCCTCAGCAGCAGCAACAAGCTTCTCCTCCTCAACCGGTTCAGCAGATGCATCGGTTTAGGTCATCTCAACCGGTTGTCTAACCGGTGAGGCAACCGATAAATCAGTACCTCCTCCTAGGCTCATAACCGGTGATGTATCGGTTAGGCCTCCTCCTAATCTCCTAACCGGTGTCATCGGTTGAGGAGTTGCAAAATCCATATTCCATTGATTATTAAGGCTACTGGAGATGGAACTTGAGCTAGAATGCTCACTATCAACACCTACATAATAAAAAACATCTTCATCATCATCATCACCATCCTTAAACAAATCCTCTATCTCTTCATCGGTTATGGTAGTCCACTTATTTTTATTGAAATTGACTTAAGAGAAGGAGTCTGCTAAATTTATATTCCCCATGGCTTGCAACACTACCAGAAACTGGTGTTTTAGCGACGGAATCAACAGCGACGGACTCATTCCGTCGCTATTTAGCGACATAAATGAAGCTTTAGCGACGGAATGATTTTGGCGTCAAATTTACCGACGGAATTTAATTCCGTCGCTATATTTCGTCGCTAAAACGGATATTTCTCGAATATTCGTTTTATTACCGCCACTATTTTGGCGCATAATTTACCGACGGAATATTCCGTCGCTATTTCTTTATCAGCGACGGAATTATTCCGCCGGAGAAAAGTTAATATTTTTTTATTTTTTTTATTTCTCAGCGACGGAATTATTCCGTCGGTGAAAATTAAATATTTTTTTTAATATAATACACCGACGGAATATTTTCGCCGCTGATAAATTAAAAAAAATTAACTTATCAGCGACGGAAATATTCCGTCGGTGTAAATAAAACATTTTTTATTTTTTTTAATTAATACACCGACGGAATATTTCCACCGCTGAATAATTAATTTTTTTTAATTTATCAGCGGCGGAAATATTTCGTCGGTGAAACGTAAATTTTTTTTTTTAAATAATACACCGACGGAATATTTCCGTCACTGAATAATTATTTTTTTTTAATTTATCAGCGACGAAAATATTCCGTCGGTGAAAATTAAAAAAATATTTATGATTTATTTATTTTTTCAAAAATTATATTTATTGACTCATACTTATTTTTTTGACATTAATTTAAAATAATTTTCAAGTTTTATATAAATAAAAACAATGATATTTATTAAATTAAAATTAATTAATATTTATGATTTATTTATTTTTTCAAAATAATATTTATTGACTCATATTTTTATAAAATTTAATTTTTAATTATTTTTAGAAATAATTTACAAAATAACTAACTGAAAACATTAAAAAATTATACTGAAACGTTGGAAAATTGACTGGAATTTCAAAAAACTAACTGAAATTTTGAAAAACTAACTGAAAACGTTAGAAAACTAACTGAAAACGTTAAAAAACTGACTGGAATTCTAAAAAACTAACTGGACACGTTAAAAAACTGACTGGAATTTCAAAAAACTAACTGAAAACGTTATACCCTATACCATATACGTTTGTTCTACCATATACCCTATACTATATATATACCCTAAACCCTAACCCCTAAACCCTAACCCCTAACCCCTAAACCCTAACCCCTAAACCCTAACCCCTGAACCTGAACTCCTAAACCCTAAACCCTCACCCCTAAACCCTAAACTCTAAACCCTAAACTCTAAACCCTAACCCCTAACCCCTAAACCCTAACCCCTAACCCCTAAACCCTAAACCCTAAACCCTAAACCCTAAACCTTAAACCCTAAACCCTAAACCCTGACCCCTAAACCCTGATTGCAGAATCTTCCTCATGAGCTTGAAAGCTGGCGGTGTTGCCCTCAATCTCACGGTTGCTTCGCATGTTTTCTTGATGGACCCATGGTGGAATCCAGCAGTTGAGCGACAAGCCCAAGATATAATCCATAGAATAGGACAATACAAGCCAATTAGGATTGTGAGGTTTGTTATTGAGAACACAATTGAGGAGAGAATTCTGAAGCTGCAAGAAAAAAAGCAGCTAGTGTTTGAAGGGACTGTGGGCGGGTCAATGGAGGCTCTGGGAAAGTTAACTGAGGATGATATGAGATTTCTATTTGCTTGAGCTAGGAGATTTTGATATGAGAAAATATCATGTTTTGGTGCTGTAGAGCTTTTTGTAAACTTTTGTGGCCATAGTTGTTGAGGAATAAGGATATATGGAGATGGAATCTGCAGCTATTTTGATCCTCCATAGATGTAGATGGAACTTGGTGGTAGTTTGGTCCTCAACATATGATGTTGTAAACTTACAATGCAGAATGTTTCTTTGTTGTGGCCTAAACCCTAACCCCTAAACCTTAACCCCTAAACCCCTAACCCCTAACCCCTAACCCCTAAACCCTAAACCCTAACCCCTAACCCCTTAACCCTAACCCCTAAACCCCTAACCCCTAACCCCTAAACCCTAACCCCTAACCCCTAAACCCTAACCCCTAACCCCTAACCCCTAAACCCTAACCCCTAACCCTAAACCCTAAAACCTAAACCCTAAGGGTATAGTGTATAGGGTATAGTGTATAGTGTATAAGGTATAGGATATAGGGTATAGTGTATAGGATATAGGGTATAGGGCATAGGGTATAGTGTATAGGGTATAGGGTATAGTGTATAGGGTATAGTGTATAGGGTATATTGTAAATAGTATAGTGTATAGGGTATAGTGTATAGGGTATAGTGTATAGGATATAGTGTATAGTGTATAGTGTATAGGGTATAGGATATAGTGTATAGGGTATAGGGTATAGTGTATAGGGTATAGTGTATAGGGTATAGGGTATAGGGTATAGGGTATAGTATATAGGGTATAGTGTATAGGGTATAGGGTATAGTGTATAGAGTATAGGGTATAGGGTATAGGGTATAGTGTATAGTGTATAGGGTACAGGGTATAGGGTATAGGGTATAGGGTATAGGTATAGGGTATAGGGTATAATGTATAGGGTATAGGGTATAGAGAATAGGATATAGGGTATAGGGTATAGTGTATAGTGTATAGGATATAGGGTATAGGGTATAGTGTATAGGGTATAGGGTATAGGGTATAGGGTATAGTGTATAGGGTATAGGGTATAGGATATAGTGTATAGGGTATAGTGTATAGGGTATAGTGTATAGGGTATAGGGTATAGTGTATAGTGTATAGGGTTTATTAAATTAAAATTAATAAATATTTATGATTTATTTATTTTTTCAAAAATAATATTTATTGACTCATATTTATTTTTTTGAGAGTAATTTAAAATAATTTTCATGTTTTATATAATTAAAAACAATGATATTTTTTAAATTAAAATTAATTAATATTTATTATTTATTTATTTTTTCAAAAATAATATTTATTGACTCATATTTATTTTTTTAGAGTAATTTAAAATAATTTTCATGTTTTATATTATTAAAAATAATGATATTTATTAAATTAAAATTAATAAATATTTATGATTTATTTATTTTTTCAAAAATAATATTTATTGACTCATATTTATTTTTTTGATAGTAATTTAAAATAATTTTCATGTTATATATAATAAAAATAATGATATTTATTAATTATAGCGGCGGAAATTTCCGTCGGTGGTACATGCCACGTCATCGATCCATGTGAACGTAATTTCTAGCGGCGGATTATCAGCGGCGGAATATTCCGTCGCTGAGGTAAAATATAAATAAAAATTTTACGTCCTAAAATAATTACAGTCTCTAAACACTCTCTCTCTCTTCCCGCTTTCTCTCTCTTCCCCGATCGACGAGCTCTCTCTTCCTTCCCTAGCTCTCAGACCGCCGCCGTCCACCCTCGCCGGCCGTCCACCTCTCCACCGTCTCCGTTTCTCCTTCCCTCCTCTCTCTAGCCGACGCTCTCAACCTCATCACCGCCACGACCGCCGTCCCTCTCAAGAACGCTCGAACAAACAAGGTCAGAATCTCATCACCCGCGATCAATTTAATCAAATTGTGTTCATTAATTGAAACATGATTTCTCTTTTTGCCCAAGTAATTCAATTTACCGTTTGATTTGAAGTATATGATTTCCCTTTTTTGCCCAAGTAATTGAATTATTACCCTTGATTTTTGCTGCTTAGTGTTGACTTACGCCAATTTCACATTTGTTTGGTTTAGATCTGTGTGGAGTCATTTCATGTTTGTAGTTTTTTTTTTAATTTTTCAGATACAATTTATTTAGTTTTTTTTTCAATTGTTTGAGCTTTTGTAGCCTGTGGAATTTAGGTTTAGATCTCTGCATAATTTTGTGTTTGTCAGTGTGGTGTGCGGATGTAGGATGCACAGATGGATGGATTTGAATCAGTAATGTTGTGCATTAGGAAGTCGAAATGAAACGTGAATCATGTTGAAATTTTGATTTTGAACGGTATAAACCGAGATACGAACATGGGCTTGTTCGAGCTGGGCCCAAATGGATTGGGCCATAAACATAATCCATCACACAAGTATCAGGGCCGAGGAACACTTTCCTCGTATGACGAGGATCATCCACCTCGACCTTATATCATCATGTGTGTGCCATCGTACTCCGAGATATCATCAGATGACGAGAAGAGAAAAGTTCTTAACTCGGCATATCATAATATGCCGAGGAGATAGATTTGTTTACCCCGGCATGTCACATTATCGGCCAATCATCCAATAACGAGGAAGTAGAATCATTCACCTCGGCCTACTTGTCAAGGCCGAGATAAAACATTTATGTTCCCCGGCGTTCCGGCTAGCAGATTACACAGTCCTTATCAAACAAGGATTCTACAGTCATGATCCAATCGGGATTACAATTATCAACACCAATCCAAGTCAAACAATGACTCTTTAGCAGATATAATTCTCTTAGGATTATAACTTATCTCTTTACAAGTTCACTTCAACATGGATTCTATCAATCCATCCCTATAAATACAAGGCCCATGGCTCATTATTTGGTACGTGACTTTTTACATTGCAGAAACTCTGTCAATTTGTTTTCTCACATACAAACCGTGAACTTACTCTCACGCCGGAGGGCCTTTAGCCGGATCCGCCCCGGCTTAGTTTACGTGTTTTCTCTTATTTTCAGGCCTTGCAATCACCGGAGCATTCATCGCTTGGATTTGGGCTGATTTGACGATTTTGGCCTCATCAATTGGTTCCATTGCCGGGAAATCAATTCAAACACCCTTTGTTTGGCCTGGAATAATCGCCTGAAGCCCGTTTTCTGCCGGATATTTTCTAGTTTGAACGGAATTTTCTGGACCGTTTTGGGCTCTGTTTTTGATTCGGTCGGAATCTGCAAATTTCCGCCGGAATTTGCCCAGATTTGGTTGAAATCGTTTTAAGCGTTGGAATTTCATCCCAATTTTGGCCGGAAAATTTGGCATTGTCAATGTTGCCCAATTGCAGTCTCTTAGTTTGCGTCAAATTCTGCTCCGAATTTGATTGGAAATTGTGATTTTGGGATATTCGCTTAAATTGGTAATTTGTTGATTGATTTGCTATGGACGGACAATCTGCAAGTGTTACAGCTGGGGACCCAACCCAAGTAAATGGGGGGAACACTGGAGCCGAGGAGCTGCCTCCTCCTCCTCCTCTACCTCAGCCAGATGCCCCTCCTCCCCTCGCCATGACCCTTCGTTCCAAGGGCCAGGCGAATGCCGAGGGAGAGGGTGCCGAGCTTCCTCGGCCTACTCATACTCGTGGGAAGCAAGTGGGAAGGAAGAAGACAAAGAATGCCGACGTCGGTCAAGCAGTTGGAACTCCACCCGTTGACCGACGCTCTTTGTTACATAAGCAAATGGAAACATTGCAAAGGATGTATGAAACACAGGCTGCTCTTTTGCAATTGGACCCAGAGCATTCCATGGCTGAATTCATTAGGCCATCTATGGGCAACCCTCTCGTAAGGGAACAAGGTGAGCAACGAGCTCATCTCCTCAAGACCGCTGAACTACCAAAGCAAGCACCCCGGGAACCTACCCGTCCTCGGCATGACAGTAAGAAGAGGGATCAAGTGGTTGACCTGAGAAGCCAATTGACTCCCAGGGAAGAGGAGGTGAACTCAAGGGACCTAAGGACAAGGCTCAGTCTGAACAGGCAAATGTCACCACCTCGTCTAGTCATGGCACCCCGGCGTCCTGATTCTCCTCGTCCTCGTCGATCCTGTCATGATTCTCCTCGTCCTCGGCATCGTCGGGATTCTCCCCGCCCCCGTGCTCGTGAATTTGCTAGGCCGAGGACACCGAAACCATATAGGATGATACTTGGTGGCCAAGACCTGGTACTGAAGCGTGATAAGGCCCCCTCCAAACGGGATAGCCACCGACATGACGCAGAGCACAGTAGGGTGAATGATCGCCCCAAGGATAAATCCATCAGAATCTCCCAACGAAGCACCCGCTCAAGCAGCGACAAGGGAGTGGAGACCAAGCAATGGGAGCTGTTGAAGCAAAGACTGGATGACATGGAGATGGGAAAGAAGTTTAATGACGATGACTATGACTGGGCAACTCGTCCGTTCTCCTTGAGGATAACTGCGGCTCCACCTAATCCTCACCTCAAGCTCCCGAATTTCGAGAAGTACAATGGCACTACTGATGCAAAAGACCACGTGCAAGGTTTTGAACAGACCATGAATCTCCTCACCACTGCTGATGACTTGCTCTGTAAAGCTTTCGCGAGCACCTTCTCCGAAACAGCTTTGACCTGGTTCCGTGAGCTTAAAAGAGGTAGCATCGATTGCTGGAGGGGCATGAGGAGAATGTTCTTGGACCACTTTGCCACTGCTGGCAAGAGGAAGATGAGGCTGGCCGACTTGGCCAACATCGAGCAGGGAAAGGGAGAGACCACCCTCAGCTATTATAATCGGTTCCGAAAAATGGCAGACCAGGTTGAAGAGAGCCTCACTGATAGGGAGGTCATTATTTGTTTCAACTCTGGATTGAAATCTGGTCCCCTCGTTTATGAACTCTCAGCCCGGGAACCTCAATCAAAGTCCGAACTATACAAGGTGGCTTATCCCATTTCCATGGCTGAAGATAAAACAAAGAAAAGGGGAGGCGACAAGACGGAAAACGAAACGACGGGCACTCGCCAGAATGACAATGGGAATGGTAAGGGATCCAAAGGGAAGAACAGAACAAGAGGCACAGAGAAACCTGAGGTATTCACCCCCTTGACCAAACCCATTTCAGAAATCATGCAGCTAGTAAATCTCCCTCCCCCCCGTCCACTAAGTGATAAACCGAAGTACCCTCGTGACGCTTCAAAATACTGTGATTTCCACAAAGACAATGGCCACACCACGGATGGTTGTTGGGCCTTAAAGAGGATAATACAACGGTGGGTCGACGAGGGAAAGCTGGACCGCTATGTCATGAAGAAAGACAACAACAAGCGGAAGCGAAAGGAAGAGGAAAGCGAAGATGATGATAAAAGTGAAGACGGAGAACGTAGGCCTCCTAGAGCCAAATTACATGTGATCCGTGAAGAAGTTACTTCCACTAGAAAGCTGAGGGACCAGATCCATGAACTAAGGAAAGTTTACCACGTGCCTACTTGGATTCATAAGGCTGAAGAGGTCATCAATTTTTCACCAAACGAACTGGCAGGGAGCCGTGCTGCCCGTGAACAACCCTTGTTGATAAAGGGTCGAATTGACAATGTGGAATCGGAAAGATTACTTGTGGACATGGGGGCCTCCCGTGACATTCTGTATTATTCCGCTTTCCAACAGATGGGATTGAAAGACACTGTACTGGAACCATATCATGGTAGGCTCGAAGGATTCACCAACCATAAGGTTGGAGCTAAGGGGACCGTGGAGCTAGAACTTGAAGTCGGTGATCATCCCTTCCTAGCCAAAGCCACAGTCAATTTCATAGTCATGGATTTGACTAGTGATTATCATGAAATCATAGGCATTCCAAGTCAAGCTAAACTTGGGATGGTGGCCTCCCTTCCCCACCAACGAGTTAAATTCCCCACTCGTGCTGGGATTGGATGTGTGAGGGCAACCCCCAAAGACTTCTTGAAACATGTCGTGAAGAGCAGAAAGAAATCCAAAAGTGTGGAGATAGATACCCCCGAGGAAAACATCAAGATCTCAAAGTCTCAGAAAACCACAGAATCTAGCTTCAGAATGAGCTATATCCGTGAGGTGCTTGATGATGAGGACGAGCCTATGGTCCTAGGAATTGCAGATGACCAAGGCATAGTCCTACCTGTACCTAAGGAAGATACTATGGTCCAAGAAATTGCAGATGACCAAGGTATAGTTCCGCCCGTCTCCGAGGAAGACCCTATTCTCATCAACGGCCAGAACTCGGGGGCCAACCACGACCTAGGGAAGGTCAATCTCCCTGATGTTGATAAACTTATGAAGGAAGAAGGCCTTAATGTGAACGATAACGAAGGGAGAAGAATTAGAGAAATCATTATCGAGTCTCTAGAATTTCGTGACGGTCCTGAAATGAAACCTGTAGATGAGCTGGAAGAGGTAGTCATCAATCCTGACTATCCTGAACAAAAAATCAAGCTCGGAGGCCAACTATCTCCAGAAGAGAAAGAAAGAATCATCTCCCTTCTGAAAAACAGTCTCGACGTCTTTGCATGGAGAGTCGAAGACATGAGGCGGATCAATGAAGAAGTAGCCCTCCATCGCTTAGAAGTTGATCCTTTGGCGAAAACCATCTCCCAGACAAGGAGAAACTTTGCAAGGGACAAGGAGGAAGCTATTAAGGAAGAGGTGCAAAAGTTACTTAGCGCCGGAATAATTCGTGAAGTCAAGTACCCCGTTTGGTTGGCCAATGTAGTTATGGTGAAGAAGCAAAATGGGAAGTGGCGTATGTGTATAGACTTCACTGATCTGAACAAGGCCTGCCCCAAAGACAGCTATCCTCTCCCCAGAATTGATAAGTTGGTTGACTCCATTGCGGGACACCAAACTCTCAGCTTCCTAGATGCCTATTCAGGCTATCATCAGATTAAAATGGCGGAAGAGGACATCGAGAAGACGGCCTTCCAAACACCTGGGGGAAACTACTGTTACATCATGATGCCTTTTGGGCTCAAGAACGCGGGCGCCACGTACCAGCGAATGGTGAACAAAGTATTTGAAGCTCAAATAGGTCGCAACATGGAAGCTTATATTGATGACATGGTCATAAAAACCAAGGAGGGCAGTCACGCTCCTGACCTGGAAGAGACAATTAACAACCTCCGAGCTAACAACATGAAGCTGAACCCAAGCAAGTGCGTATTTGGAGTAACGGCTGGAAAGTTCCTAGGCTTCATGATATCACAAAGGGGAATAGAGGCCAACCCTGAAAAAATTAAGGCGCTCATGGACATGAAGGAACCTACCACGATCAAGGAGGTTCAAAGACTAAATGGAAGAATAGCGGCCCTTGGAAGATTCATCGCCAAATCTGCCGAAAAGTCACTGCCCTTCTTCAAGGTATTGAAGGGTACCAAGAGCTTCTCCTGGACTCCCGAATGCTCTGAAGCATTCCTCCGGTTGAAGAAGTACTTGGGTTCCCCTCCCTTGCTCAGCAGTCCGACTACCGGTGAGATGCTATATGTCTTCCTAGCTGCCACTGATTATGCTGTCGCAGCTGTCTTAGTTCAGAATGACGAAGGAGTTCAGAAGCCTATCTACTTTGTCTCTAAGGCACTGTCCGACGTGGAAAGCAGATAATTTAATTTGGAGAAGATAGCGTACACGCTAGTCATTGCCCCAAGAAAATTACGTGCCTATTTTTCTGCACATCCTATCACCGTATACACAAATGAACCATTGAAGAAGATACTACATAAGTTGGATGGCTCCGGACGTCTCCTTAATTGGTCCATCGCTCTCACAGAATTTGATATCACTTACCAACCAAGGAAGACCCTCCTGGCACAGCCTTTGGTTGACTTCATGGTCGAGACTGCCTTTATGGGTGAGCATCTCCCCACCTTTCGGAAGCAAAACGCACCAGAGGATAAAGACACTCCCATTGAACTCCCACCCAACTGTTGGATCCTGTATACGGACGGATCAGCCACAAAGGAAAGAAGCGGAGCTGGAATTGTACTAGCAAGCCCAGAAGGAGAATATACTACTCAAGACGCCATCCGTTTCAAGTTCCCTGCCTCCAATAATCAAGCTGAATATGAAGCTCTAATATTTGGCATTGAGTTAGCCTCCTTCTATGGAGCAACTAAGGTGGCGGCTTTCTGCGACTCCCAACTCGTTGTCAAACAAGTAAAGGGAGAGTATAATGCACAAGACCCCACCCTTGCCAAGTATAGAGAGCTGGTCCTAGATATGATGAAGAAGATGGAATTTTTCGAGCTCAAACAAATTGGCAGGGAAGATAACCAAGTCGCAGACGTTCTCTTCAAACTGGCAACCATGGACGTGTCTAAGACCAGTCCATATGTAGTTTATGCCGAGGAACCTGCGTACGAAAGACTACAAGTCATGCTCTTAGATGGAGAGGAGAGATGCTGGATCGATGACTACATTGAATACATTGAGAAGGAGAAACTCCCCGAAGATGAAGCTCAAGCTAAACTCATCAAGAAGAGGTCCCCAAGGTTCGTGGTAATGAGCGGAGTCCTCTACCGAAGATCTTTCACGAAGCCCCTGCTAAGGTGTGTCTATCCCAAGGAAATTGAGAACCTCTTGGCAGAAGTACATGAAGGCGTTTGCGGCGGACACCCGGGGGCCAGAACCTTAGCTGACAAGATCATATCGCTAGGTTACTACTGGCCAAACCTAAGGGAAGACGCGCATGCCTATGTTAGAAAATGTGACAAGTGCCAAAGATTTTCTGACATTCCTAGACTACCTAGCTGAGCAAACACTTGTAATACCTACGTGGCCATTTGATATGTGGGGGATCGATATCATCGGACCCTTCCCTCCCGCCCGTGGTAATTGCAAGTACGTGATAGTAGCTGTTGATTACTTCTCCAAGTGGATAGAAGCAAAAGCATTAGCCAAGATAACAGAAGAGAACGCAATCAACTTTGTCCATGACAACATCTGGTGCAGATTCGGCCTTCCACATACAATTGTCTCTGATCATGGACTTCAATTTTCTACGGCATTCACTACAGAGTTGGGAAGAGTAAAAGTCTGCCATGCAAAATCTTCGCCAGCGTAACCACAAGGCAACGGCCAAGCGTAACCAACAACCGGTCCTAACCGCCCTTACCAAGAACCTTGAGGGACGCGAGGGTAGATGGTTGGACGAACTTCCCTAGCATTATGGGTCTGTTCGCACAACCACCCGGGGCCAATCGGGAAACTCCATTCGCACTTACCTTCGGTTCTCGAGGCTATGGCACCGCCGGAGATGGCCATCCCTACCGCGAGAAACTCCCATTATGATGAGCAAGTCAACAAGGTTAATAGGCTCCTAGACCTAGACCTGATAGATGAGAAACGACTAGCCGTGCAGATGAGGATGGTGAATTACAAGCAAAGGACCAAGGCATACCACGATAAAAGGGTCATCAGAAGAGTATTCCAAGTAGGCGATTGGGTACTTAGAAAGATTGAGGCTACCGGCCTGAAGGCGTAACAAAACAAGCTCTCCCCAATTGGGAAGGTCCCTACATCATCACTCAAGTCATTCGAGAAGGGACCTACAGATTGAAGACCAAGGAGGGGAAAGATCTCAAGCATCCATGGCACTCCGACAACCTTAGAAAATATTATCACTAGTCTAGTTTATTTTACAGTAGATTAGTTTCTTGTTTTCTGTCTTTTATTTTTGTTAGTTGATAGGATTGCAGTTCGATGTAATCACATTTCAGTTTTACGAAAGCAGTTTCTTCCAACATGCAGAGCAACTATCAACTCTTCACACAGACACCAGAAGATGAGGACCTTATCCCCGACTCTTCGAAACATACACTTTACATCCTAACAAGGGTCCGCCTTGACCTAGGATTACCAATCACAGTCAAGACCAAGGGTCCTCCTTGACCTAATGACTTTACATCCTAACAAGGGTCCGCCTTGACCTAGGATTACCAACCACAGTCAAGACCCCAAGGGTCCTCCTTGGCCTAATGACTTTACATCCTAACAAGGGACCGCTTTGACCTAGGATTACCAACCACAGTCAAGACCAAGGGTCCTCCTTGGCCTAATGACTCTACATCCTAACAGGGGTCCGCCTTGAACTAGGATTACAAATCACAGTCAAGACCAAGGGTCCTCCTTGGCCTGATGACTTTACATCCTATCAAGGGTCCGCCTTGATTCAGGATTATAAACCAACAGTCAGACCCGAGGAGTCCTTCCTCGGCATAATGACTTGCCTCACGTCAAGACAAGGGAACACCTTGTCACTACGACCAGAAGGCATTACGTCTAAAACCTGTGCACGAGTCATCTTCCTCGGCATAAGGAGACGAAAAAGAAGAATCACCCCAACAGTCAAAGCCGAGGAGTCCTTCCTCGGCCTATACGACTTAGAGAGTACAGTTAAAGCCAAGGAGTCCTTCCTCGGCCTAATCACTTGATCAACAATTAGGAAACGAGGGACCCTCCTCGGATCCCACCTTTACAAGTTTTATGCCTAGCATGTGAACAGACACAATCAATTCATTGAAACAATATGAACTAAAACAAAGGACTTTTCATTGATATTCAAGGAAAATTACAAGTCCTATCATCTATTACAGAAAAGAAAAAGAAAAATCCTATCTAAGCTTGCTGGCCATCATTAAAAGGATCCTCAAGCCATTGCTCTGTGATAGTACCAGGGGGAGGAAGAACGGCTTGATCAATTTGGGCATCATCCTTCTCTGCCTCCTCTCCTCCCACCTCGGCTTCCGTGGCCTCAGGCTCCCCCGCATCCTGGATTGCCTCCACCAAGGCTTTGATATTACCAGGGACGACAGAAGCCGGCCTCCACACTTCTCGACAAGCTTGGGCGTCCTTCTCAGCTATTATCTCCAAGTTGTATTCAGAGAAGGGAACCAAGTAGTGGAGAGCCCTAACTTCTTCGCCATATTGATCCTGGCATATCAACATAGCCACCTTGTTAATATCCAAGCCAGTGGAGGGGTCAGCCAAGATACTTCAGGCCAGGTGGAGATATCCATCTTCAAACATGGTGGCCGTTTGCTCAGCCACGGCATCTTGAAAGGCCGAACTGGCCATCATGGCATCCTTGAAGGCCTGGCTTTCTTTAAAACGGGCAACGACCTCCTCTTCCCTAACAGGAAGGGTAGCCTCAAACCCTCAGCACTTTGCTTCAGCCTCCTCGGCCCTTGTTAGGACCTCGGCCTTAGCTTTCTTTGCCTCCTCCACCTCAGTATTTTTTAGCCAGAGTTGTTCCTCGGCTTTATCTCGGGTATCCTTGGCCTGAGCACGAGCTTCCTCGGCTCTCTTTACCTTGGCCTCAACCTTGGCCTGAGCAGCTTCAAGCTCGGCATCTTTAGCCTTCAAGAGTTCAGCCAAGTTAGTCGCTCGGGCTTCGCTCGTCTTCAGAGAAGCTTTGGCATCAATCACTCGTTTCTCTTGGGCCTTGGCCAAGACATCCTTATAGGCCGCAATGCTAGCTTGCTTCAAGGAAAACTTGTGTTAGAACCATGAGAAATCATAAGTAAAAACAACAAAGTTAAAAGTATGAAATAACTACCTCAGCCAACATGAGTCCCTTACGGCAGAGCAAATAGTCCCTGCTCGCCTTCCCCTTTACCAGGGTGTCATATACATCCTCGTCCAAGGCCCTTTGGATGGGAGCTCGGCCCAAATTCATCATGTAACTCTTCCTATCTAGCACAGGAAGGCCCCTTAGAGGGGGGACGTTTGCCACCATGAGCTGAGCAAGCTTCTCAGCATCAGCTTGAGTTTTGGCGGTTTGGATGGTCAAGGGAGGAGGAACCTCAGGATTGGAAGTCCCACCAACAGTTGCCCTCTTGGCTGCTGGCTCCTCAATACTAGCAGTTTGGGCTCTCTTGGAGCCAGAGTGCCTAGGGATGAGGTTGGTCACCTCGGTCTCCACTTCCTTGGCATCAACATGGAGGCTATGCCCCTCTACAGTTGATGGGTTGGTTTGTTCCTCAGTTGCCGCTTCCTCGGCATTTACCTCCCTATGCAGTTTGAGGGGAAGGGGTTGATCACCCTGCACATTCAGCACCAAGTTACGGGCATTGGCTTCCTCCCGTCTCTCCACCAAACCAGATTTCTTGCTTAGCTTCCTCTTTTGCTTCACCAGTTCCATGGGGCTCAACCTCCTCGTAGACATTTCGGCCTCTTCCTCGGGGGTTAGATCTGCAAAGAAAAAGATGAGAGGGTCAAATACGAGCAGAAGAAGAAAGAAACATCCAAAAAATAACCAAGTACCAAGAGTTAAATATTTACATCCAACTATGTTTATCCCTTCCAGACATTGGTCCGGGGGATGGGACTTGCACCTAGTACAATCCTCATGAAATACTAGGCCGGGGTAAATTGTCCAGTCGTTAAAACGCCTCCCCCTCTTTACGGTGACGAGGGGAGATACCTCGTCCTTCTTCCCCGGCATCAGACCCGCCTGAATATAGTAATGATCTGAAGATTCTATCACCGACCAATCAAGGACTCCCACCTCGGCAAATGTCTCCAAACGCTGGATTAAAGCCTGAGTCCACTCATATTGTTGGACAGGAAATGACGAAGTTGGATCCTTGCAAGGAGATTGGAACTCCTTACCTTGGCGACTCTCAACCCTGATGACGTGGTTATCCCAGCTTGCAACTTTGCTAGACATGGGGAGAAGCAGCTTTGGTTTTGTGGATGCACTCCTAATGACGAGGAGCCAACTTTCCTTGACAAATTGGACATTATAGAAATGCCGAAAGGCTCCCATAGTCGGCTCATACCCTAAGCTACGGCAGAGGACAATGAAGCTAACCAGAACCCGGGCACCATTAGCTCCCAGCATGGCCGGCACTGCCCTTACATCGTCCAAAAATTTGTTGATGAAGGGGTCCAAATGGAGACAAAGCCCCTGTTGAAACTGTTTGAAATAGAAGTGTACATAATCTTGATTGTAATAAAAGCTCTCCTCCTCCTTCTTCGTCTTAAGCTCAAGCTTGCCCATATAAGTTAACCTGTACTCAGCTTTATCTACCCCATATTTGGAGTATAGCTTTTCCAGCATGGGATCCCCGGCCCTGGGGGCCCTCTCTTGTCGCTTTCCTATACCTAGGCCTCCTCTTCCTCAGCCTCCCCTTCTTTGAACCAGACAGGCATCAGCCTGGGCACCTTCCACAAAGGCATCAACTATGCGGGTGGACGAGGAGGGCTCTCCTTCTCTTCCCGTCATATCTGCATAAAGACGAGGGGACAAAGTTAGTTACCTCGTCGATGGCTGATCTTGGGACAGGGAAGGGAGATTCCCCTCCTAGTCATTTCATAAGGCCGAGGAGGGAGCCTTACCACTCAGATGCTCACGCATTTCACGATCTGAGGCCGGATAAAACAGTTCGATGTGCTCCACTATCTCGGCCCTATTCTCAAGCAACACAATATTACGAGTTGACGAATCAATTCGATCTATTCTTGTGCTATCGGGGTATTGGATGAACATCCGGGTACGGCCATAACCCCTCAACATCTTTCCTATGTCATCCAGGGTGAGCATCAACCATGGACCTCTCTCCCTCCGATAAACCCTCAGGTTTTCGGTGTGATATCCGTAACGGAATCGGGGGGAATGGTCCCAAGAATGAGCCATTTCTAAGGGGAATCAAAGATTAAAGGGGGAGTTCATTCAATATTCAAAGTAAAACAAAATGCAAAGAAAATCAAACACTTGAAGTTTTGGGAGTTAAAGACAGAAATTTATGAAGAAAAGCTTCAATCTTCAACAATGGCAGATCATTTTTCTTGACTCATCCACAATTTTCTCCTAAAAAACCCTAGAATGATCAAAATCAGAAGCGAGATGCATAAAAGGGGAAGAATTTCATACCTGAGTTTACAAGAACGGTTGGAGTCACAACGAAATCAACACCACCGGAGAAATAGACCTTCGCCGGAAACTGGGTTCGAACAGACCAAGATCGCTGGAATGTTTGTCGCTTGAACCTTGCTGTTCGCTCTCAAATGCTTGGGGTTTGTAAAGATTGAAATGAGAAGGGTTTTAGCTTTTTATAACCCCATAATCGGGTCAAACCCATGGGTAAAGCAAAAATCCGGGTCTGGCGCCCCCTAAATTAAATGCTGGTAACGATTTCCAAAGTGTGACAAGACATGGGGGGCCCCGTGTAATCATGAGAATATTAACCGTCAGATAATGAAGAGAAGCCGAGGACACGTGTCAAAACATGTTCGTATCCCATAAGCCGAGGACGAGAAGACTTTCTACTCGTCCTAAGCCGAGCTAGAAATTCGGGGGCCACTGAACGGTATAAACCGAGATACGAACATGGGCTTGTTCGAGCTGGGCCCAAATGGATTGGGCCATAAACATAATCCATCACACAATTATCAGGGCTGAGGAACACTTTCCTCGTATGATGAGGATCATCCACCTCAACCTTATATCATCATGTGTGTGCCATCGTACTCCGAGATATCATCAGATGACGAGGAGAGAAAAGTTCTTACCTCGGCATATCATAATATGTCGAGGAGATAGATTTGTTTACCCCGGCATGTCACTTTACCGGCCAATCATCCAATAACGAGGAAGTAGAATCATTCACCTTGGCCTACTTGTCAAGGCCGAGATAAAACATTTATGTTCCCCGGCGTTCCGGCTAGCAGATTACACGGTCCTTATCAAACAAGGATTCTACAGTCATGATCCAATCGGGATTACAATTATAAACACCAATCTAAGTCAAACAATGACTCTTTAGCATATATGATTCTCTTAGGATTATAACTTATCTCTTTACAAGTTCACTTCAACATGGATTCTATCAATCCATCCCTATAAATACAAGGCCCATGGCTCATTATTTGGTACGTGACTTTTTACATTGCAGAAACTCTGTCAATTTGTTTTCTCACATACAAACCGTGAACTTACTCTCACGCCGGAGGGCCTTTAGCCAGATCCGCCCCGGCTTAGTTTACGTGTTTTCTCTTATTTTCAGGCCTTGCAATCACCGGAGCATTCATCGCTTGGATTTGGGCTGATTTGACGATTTTGGCATCATCAGATTTCTATGTTAGTGCTGTGGATTGCGGGTGGGTTGAGTCTTCTACTGTTGCTGGTGGAGTTGGATTAGTGGGATTATTTGTAGGTAGTCTTTTAAATCTATAGGTATTGATGTCGTGACAACAAAAATAAATGAATGTCCAAATTTCAATTTGAGGGACATTTTTCTAAAGCATATGTGGCATAAGTCTGGCTGCTTAGTGGGATTATTTGTAGGTAGTCCTTTATGATAATGAAATTTTATCTGTTTGGTAGTGGCCATATTTTTTGATCTGTCTTCTTTCTATACATTCTTTTGTTCCCTCTCTCTTTCTTTTGTGGAACCCTGACCTTTATGATAATGAACTTTATGTTAGTTAAGTCCAACCTTGATTAAATAGGGATGCTAGTTGTTGCCTTGTCAGATAAGTGGCATGTTTGAATGTTAAAATTTTGAGAATTACAATGGAGTCTCATAATAAAATATGTAGTTTTAAGTATTAAAGAATAAAGAAATGTTTGGTACCTTCATTTATTTACTAAATATTAAAAAAATGTCCGGAAAGAGGAAACAATAGTAATATTTCCGCTCAAGAACTAGAGATTCATGAGGACCTCATGAATCTCTAGTTCTTAACCTAGTAAAGTTAATAAATAAAATGTTCCATTTCTTTTCTTAACCTAGTAAAGTTAATGTTAAAGCTATGGAGGGGAGGGATACATGTATACATTAAAAATAACATAGAGATTCTTGAGGACCTCATGAAATATAATGATAGGGTTCTAGATCCCATTTTGGGGCGATTGACGGCATCGCGGACGGTGATTATGTCGCCTACGTTTGAGCGCCTGATATCAATCCTGGCACCCTAGATGCACCTTAGGTCGGATCTTGTGTAAAGTCAAAGGGGGAGGGGGGTGAATGTCTAAAATTAGGAAGAAAACTCTTAGTGGCACTGCTTATAGGGTATTGTGGTTGGTGGTTAACATCTTAAAATATAAACAAGATGAGAGCCTTTCTCATCCACATCTATCAAAATCCGTCCATCTTTAGTTTCGAAAGACAGAGCAAACATATTCTCCACTGTTTGAGCAAAGGATTTTCTGTTTAATAAGAGTTTTTCCAGTTTCACTGACCTCTTCTCTCTAAGGATCTCAAACATCACAGCCATGTTATACTGTTACCTTGTTTTTACTTGTGACCGTATAACACCAGTGAAGAGTAAAACAGGCACTGTCACAAACATGGCTGTGATGTTTGAGATCCTTAGAGAGAAGAGGATAGTGAAATTGGAAAAATTTCTTATTAAACAGAAAATCTTTTGCTCAAACAGTCGAGAACTTGTTTGCTCTGTCTTTCTTGGTCAAAGATTGGATAGGGTTTTGATAGTTGTGGATGAGAACGAGTCTCATCTTGTTTATAAATGTTAATTTAACTCATCATTGTAAAATTATATATTTTACAACAAAGAATTAAATATAAATATTTAAAATTATTCACAATAGTAATAATTTAAAAAATCCAAAAGCCGAAATTTCTTGATTTTCGATTATAAAGCAAGTAGACAAAGTGATATTTGCATTTCATATAATCGTGCATTTCAGGATGGGATAGGTTTATCAAACAGGCACTTAAAGGATAGAGTAGGTATTGATTCCAGGTCAACAAGTGTTGAATTTCAACTACCTAACCAACTAAGTCGCACGAAACATATATTAATAAAGTGCACAATAATTATATTGCTATAACAAGAGATAAAAATAAATTAGTAAATGTTCGCTTAATTAGGTTTCATCTTTGGATTAAAGCTGGTTGGAAGCATATACTGTTTGCTTAATAATTATATTGATGCTAAAGAATTGTAAAATTTGAAACCTATATGACAATTAATTTGTATAAAGTTATATCTAGGGGCGTAAGTGGTTAGGTAGGGACACCATTATCCTTTAGTTTAGTTTGAACTAGAGCTCAAGATTTATTGATACTATGAAGCCAACCTCAATACTAAACCTAATTTTAAATATTAACAATTTACAATTATTCACAATATTAATAGGTAAAAATCCCAGCAGCTCCAATTTAAGGCAGCATGGAGCATTACAATGGAGAAATTGTTTCCCGAGAGTATCAATTTCAACAAGACATTCTTGAACTCTCGCGCTTGCATCAAAAACAACACCGGAAACTTATTGACAGGAGGTATAGCATGCCATGCATCTGGTCTCTAAAAGATTGGAAGATTGATTGGGATCTGCTCTGAGCTGCTTCGTGCTTTTGAGATTCAGAGCGACATGTGTTCACCCTCGTACAACGATCTGATGCCAACGATGGAGGATTTTTGAGCACTGACTGGTGTGGCTGAGTCGAGGACTGTGGCATTTCGTCGAGACAGACGATCAGTTATGGAGCAACTATCTGAATTCTTGGGATTATCAGCAGACTGGGTATCAGGCATTGTCGTTGACGATAGATTCATAGACTTGACTCATATAGCCAGATTGAGTTGGACCAAATTTCCTGATCGCTTGATCTATCCACTTCCTTAGTTATATTTATGTTGCTCATTCTGTTTGCGCACTACTTCTGCGGCTACATCGGAGTGTGTCCAGCTACGCTGTTAGAGATCATCAGGCAGCTGAGAGGTGATCGAGGAGTTGACATCCGGCATATTCAATCTGGACCAGGGTAATTTCCAGCTTCCCCCGAGTTGATTACAGACTATTTTAGACTTGTTTGTACTATTTTATACTTGTTTATAAACATTTGAGATATTTGGTACCTGCAGGAGCCCCTCCCCCCTCCCCCCTCTCCCCCCTCTCCCCTCCCGATTTGGTACGGTGATATTTAGTCTTTAGTTTGGTACGCTGATATTGATTTTTAGTTTTATAGATTTAGTTTTATAAATTGAATTGCTATATCAGGTACAAAAAAATTTGGTTAATTGATATTTTAAATTATTTTTTTTTAATTTATTTCATTATCAGCGACGAAAATTTCCGTCGCTGAAATTAATTTATTTTAATTAATTTTTATTCCAGCGACGAAAATTTCCGCCGCTATATCAATTAATTTTAATTTAATTTTTGTTTTCAGGGGCGGAAATTTCCGTCGCTGGAATAAAAATTAATTAAAATAAATTATTTTCAGCGGGGGAAATTTTCGTCGCTGAAATGAAAATTTAATTAAATTAAATTGATTTAACGGCGGAAATTTCCGTCGCTGACATCAGAAAATCACCGACGAAATTAATTCCGTCGGTAAAATCAAAATATATCGGCGGAATTTGAGCCGTCGGACCACAGCGGCGGGACGATAGCGACAGACCACCGACGGAATTTTTCCGTTGGTGTTTAATTTTAGCAACGGAAATTTCCGTTGCTAAAACCTGTTTTTCTCGTAGTGCAACTCGCTATCTAATTCCAGCATATTCTTAATCAACTCCATGATATTTTTGATCAGCTGATTTCTTCTAGGACCCCAAAAGATAGGCTCAGCATCAAAATATGGAAGTAGATCATCAGATAGTTCATATCTCCTCAGATGGTAGAGGTCAAATTCCATCAGTGTGTCATGGACTTTATATAACATTGCAAAATCAGTCCACCCAGCATTAACCATCATATGACGCAAGTGATCATGAGCTAGGTAGATGGCATTTCACAGATTGGGAAGCAAGTTAAAGTATCGATTGTAGAGTATCAATAGATCCTGCTTGGATAAGGAGGCATCAAAATCACTCAATTGGCAGTATTTGTTGAAGTAGATGCCTTTCTCTTCATGAGTGTTCTCAAAGTCCACATATTTGTACAAATCACCAAAAGGTACATTATCCTTTTTCAGCTCATGGAATTGGAGTAATTTTCTGAGGAATAGGGCTATATGATCAATAGGATGAACCCAGTTGTGTGAAGGGATAAGCTTGTATTGAATAACCCAAGGGTTATTTTAATAGATTCGGAAGGTTGGGTTTCTAATCAGTTTACACTTTCTAACCGATGGGTTTGAGGCATGGCTGGTTATAGGGACCTCACCGGTCAGATAGTTGTGTGAAAACAACCTTTTTGGGATAAAGGTAACAAAAGTTTCAATATCTGATTCTATCAGCTTCTTTCTTTCTGCATTCTCTTTTGCTAGCTGAGAGGGGGATTTTTTAATATGTTTAGATTTGGGTAAGGAGGATGAGGTAGAAGGGACTTGAAATTTTTGGACTTGGGGTAGGACAGCTTGCTTTCTGGCTATTTTCTTTGGTCTGACTGATGAGGAGGTAGAAGGAGCCGTCGATTAAGAGTTTATAGCTGGTTTGGATGTGCTGACCGATGGCATTGGTTACCTTCCTCTTGACCAGTAAAGAGGGAGCCGATTGAGAGGACACAGACTCAGCCGGTTTCTTCACCTTTGCCTTATAGGGCTTCTTCTTCTTCTCAACCAGTTGAGCACCAGTTGAGGCTTTACCGGATGAGATAGTGGCCTCCTTTGAGATTCTTCCCGGTCAACTTTATCAAAGGTTTTTACCCATAAATGAGGATACGAAGGATGACCAGTAGAAGCTGCAAAAATAGTAGGGTTTTTCCTTAACACTCTGCTCACTAGGAGATAGTGACATGGCCTAGCTTTGTTTGCTCTGACTAGAGACTTCTCCTTGTGAAATTTCTTGAAAGAAATAACGATGACATTGTAGATGAATGTACACCAGTTGAATTTTTTCTGTAGTAGGATGGCAGCCATGGATTCAAATTGGATCATTGTAATACAATGATGTGATCCAGATCGTCAGATGATACATCGGTCAACAATCTCAGCTAGGGCATTATTTAAGGGTTCCAAGTCTGCTTTCTTGTTACCCTCACCGGTTATGAAGTGCTTATCACCTCTGATCTGACCCCAAGCCAACTTCATATTCTTCATTAACACTGTTGAGGGACTGGTTGAGGCAAGGGTAGGGAAGGCTTCAGCAATAGAGCCTGGGGAAAAGGTGACTGGCACACAAGCAACTGTAAAAAGAATAGAAGGCACTTAACCAGGTTTAATATTCTCATCAATAGACCAATTGTCAAATATCTCATTTACCAACTCATAGGCGATGTCATCAGAACCATTTGGTAGCAAAAATGGAAGAACCCCAGCACCAACCAGTATAGCCTTGAGCAACTTGCCTTGCTCAGATTCGAAGAAGGAAGATAGAATTAAGTCTTTATTCGGGGTTGGTTTAGTAGCCATCTGTAATCAAACATAAAAAAACACAAAATTTCAAGTCAGAATATTTTAACATTTCATGTTAGAACATTTTAGTTATTCAGAAAAAAAAAATTCATAACTTTGAAAATTTCAAAGTGTTCTAAGTGTTACCAAATAAAGAGTGATGAGAAATGAAGAGAGTTTTGAAGATTTGAATACCTTCGGAGAGAAGTTGAAGTCTAACCGACTTAAGAAAGAGTTAAGCTTGAGAGAGTTTTTAACTAATGCTTAAAAATAGGAGATAATGAGACACGAACTTAATGCAATTAAATATGTAAGCATAAAATTAGGAACGTGTGTGCAACAGTTTAAATTTTAAACATAATAATGAATAAAAAGATAACCTTTTGGATAAATAAAAATGATACAAAGATTACCTCTTTTATCAAAATAAAATTTTTGATTTACCTTTAAAACATAGTTGGTAAATAACTCATTGTTGTTTTAGACAAGCGGCTGAAAAGACTTGAAAGGACAGCAGGGTGTCAGATGTGCCGATTAAAACGGATTGGTCCGCCCGAAGTTCATTATCGGTCGAACTGAGGTGACCGGTTGAGCAACCACTTGAAGGCTTGACTGGTTACGGCTTGTGACAGGTTGAGCAACTGCTTGAAGGTTTGTCCAGTTAGGGCTTGTGACCGGTTGAAAGATTGAGATCTGTCAAAGGAGAACCGGTTAACAGTTGTAACCGGTTTAGTAGATTGACCGGTTGAGAGCTTGTCGTCGGTTAAGGTTCAGGAGCAATGGTATGTTGAGGGTAAAGTGGGAATATCACCTTTTGATCAGTTGAGCTTACACATGTAGCAAAGTTAGCAGTTTTATCCACGTATATCAATCATGCCTAGTTCACCTCTAAGGAATTCAAAACATTTTGTGTCTAAGTGTTTTGTAAGCATGTCAGTTAACTGATAAACAATATGAACTTTTAAAAGAACAACATTACCCTGTTCAACATGATCCTTGAGTAAGTGGTATTTGATGTTGAATGTGCGCTCGCCCTCGCAAAATTTTTGGGTTTCACGGTGAAAGAGTAAAAAAGAGAGTCGCCACGCCATGCTTAAGAGGTGCACTTTGAAAAACCTATGAAAAGAGAACGGGTTCGGGGGTCAGGTTACGTGTTGGGAAGAATCGAGAGTTCACCCAACACGCCTCGTCCGTAGACGAGTCTTTCAATTAAACATCCAAGCAAATCCAAAAGTGTGTGCAAATATTGATAATGAACAAGTGTGGTAAACATACATTTTATTGATATGAATTGAGACATACAACTTGTGAACCAATTTATTTAGGGAGGCCACATCCCTACTACAACAATCTAGAATAGATTACAAGGGGAAAAGGTTTCTGTAGACAGGCACGATATGTCGCATGACACATGGCACAGGTGACCAGATATGTCGCGTGACACAGGATCACCTATGAACAATGTGTCGTGTGACACATAGAGGCCATCTGCAGAAACTTACACAATGAACACCAGAATCAATAATAACTAACACAGATCTAATTAATTGAACAGATTAGATACGAAATACAGAAATAACAACAAATCGACCCCGGGAGTGTGGATATGGGTAGATTCACACCCCCTTAGGGTTTAAACACCAAATTCAAACAAGTATTCAACAATGAAAGCTCAATTACACAGATTCAACAATTTAAACAGAGAGATTGCGATTGGGATTCGGTAATCTAGACAGGTAGAGTCTGATTACTGAATCCTAACAGAAGTAAACAATAGAATTATGAAGAATTAGGTAGAAGGGAGAGAGAAGAGGGAGTTTGAGATTCGTTACCCTTGTTGCTTCCACGAATTCTGTATCAAGTTAGATACCGAACCCTTCAATTGGCTGCCTCTGGTCTTAGGAGCTTGATAAGATTGATGCAAAGGATCTAAGTGGTTTGGTCTAGGAAATGGGTTTGAATTGGAGAGAATTGGGGTAGATTGAAGGTAGGAGAGAGAGAGGATTGTGTTTGGAAGGCTTTGTTATGACGCAATTCCTGCAGAGTAACAGTAGGCTGAAGTTGGGATCCATTTCTGAGAGGGGGAGGGTCTTATTTATATGCTGCAGTTAGTAGCCTCACTGTGTCGCACGACCTTACGTATCCACTTTCTAGGCCTCGAGTTATCGCGTGACACAAGGTGGCTCAACTGCTTTTGGCGCCAAAACCATATTCTGGAACATTCAGGGAAAATACCCAAAAAGTCCAAAAGGTTTTATTCCCAAGAGGTCCTTTGGCATGAGTAAGGTACCAAAAGGTACTTCCTTAGCGGGAAACTTATGAAATATTTCCGGAAGTCTCGGGATATGCCGGGAATTTACCAAAACACCCCTTAATGCCATTTTATTATATTAAAATGCATCTAAAAGGGTTGCGAATTGGATTGGCGTACTTACAGAGCCCCTCGGCAACGTCACTTTTGGAAAAAGTGGGGTTGTCGATAAAATAAGACCCAATCCCAATGAGCATCATGGGATAAGGCAACGGGCTAGAAGGTGAATCTGGGGAATCGAATGGCTGGACCTTTCTGAGAAAGGATTCCTAAGTATCCCTTAAAAAGGGAATCAAGCCAAATCGTAGTTTGGAATTACCAAAACTGACTACAAGCAAGAAAGGGGTAGAGATGTGTCTTCATACCTTTGTTGTGCTTACCTGTAACTTCTTGAGGGGTTGGTACTACTGCAGTTGGCTAGTAGCTGCCTTTGGTGCCAGGTTGTAGCTGCCGGAGGGTCTCATGCTGCAACTGGTCTTCGTGGATGCCGGAGGGTCTCATACCACTTTGCTGGTGCAGGGTAGCTGCCAGGGGTCTCATGCTACTGCTGCTGACGGGTTGTAACTGCCAGAGGGTCTCATGCTGCAAAGGGTCTCTTGTGGATGTCGGAGGGTCTCATACCACTTTGTTGGTGCAGGGTAGTTGCCGGAGGGTCTCACACTACTGCTGCTGACGGGTTATAGCTGCCGGAGGGTCTCATGCTGCAACGGGTGTCTTGTGGGTGCCGGAGGGTCTCATACCACTTTGTTGGTGCAGGGTAGTTGCCGGAGGGTCTCACACTACTGCTGCTTCTCTTTGCGGATGCCGGAGGGACTCATACCACTTTTTTTGCTCTGCTGGGGATAAGTGTAGCTGCCAGGGGTCTCACGCTACTGCTTTCCTTTTGTTGTTCTTTTATCGATTTTGCTGCTGGACGGTCTTTGTTGCTTGTTGATTTTTGTGTCCTGGACTTCTCTTGGTAAGCCGGGGACTATGCTTTTTTCTGTGCTTCGAGGCTAGTGATCTTTGGGATTTTTTGCTTGGTAAGCCGGGGACTCTGCTTTCTGGGGAGCTGGCTTTTTGGAATTTTTGCTTGGTAAGCTGGGGACTCTGCTTTCTGGGGAGCTGGCTTTTTGGAATTTTTGCTTGGTAAGCCGGGGACTCTGCTTTCTGGGGAGCTGGCTTTTGTTTATACTTTGGGGCCACTGATCTTGGAATTTTTGATCTTGGTGTGCTCTGCTTGGGAGGCTAACATAGATACGGACTTTTTCTCTCTTTTTTTTTCGGCTTTGCCTGAGGGCCAGTCTTCAAGGACTGACGGAACTCAGTTGACCATTGTACCTGCAAGGGGGTCTACAGAGATACATCTAACTAAGCTATCTTGTTAGCAAAGATTAACCTATGTTAGCATGTTTGTACAAGTCTATCTATTATGGGGAAGAAATGCGGTCATTGTATTAAAAGGTCGACTTTATCAGGTTGGTACATGAGATGTTGGAACTGTCTCGGATAGATGTGTATAGTAGGGGGGTCCTCTCCTGTGCATTTTCATGGGCATGTATGCGGGGATAGGAGGTGTATTACAGCGACGGCGAGTCGAAAAGTGCTCTGGGGTAACCACTGCAGGCCTTTCCATACTGTCTGATGTCAACCAAATGTGTCGCCTGATATGCCATGTCTGCTTGGCATGTTGTGTCGCACGACCAGGAGAGACTCATAACAGGCTCTTTTTAAAATCGACTCAGGCTTCATTTTGTAAACACTGTCTTTTTAGTGAAGAAAACCAGCTGCCCTGGCATGTCGGATAAGCGAATTCTTTGGCCAAGACTGATACTTTCGGCTGCGATGGAGAATTATAACAGGGAAATAGCTTCTCGGGAGCATCAATTCCGCCAAGACTTTCTCGAAATTTCACATTATCACCGGAGGCATCATAGGGAGCTCATTGACAGGAGGTACAGTATGTCGTGTCTCTGGTCGTTGAAGGATTGGAGAATTGATTGGGATTTGCTCCGGGCTGCGTCTTGCTTTTGGGATTCAGAACGGCATGTCTTTACTCTGTCATACAATGATTTGACCCCAACCATGGAAGACTTCAGGGCATTGACAGGCTTGGGTGAAGCGGCAATTGTAGAATTCCCACGGGACGGCCGGTCGATTGTGGAGCAGTTATCAAACTTTCTTCACTTGCCAGCGGATCATGTGTCATCTATGATTCTTGATGATGGGTCCATAGACTTGACTCGGATGGCTAGGTTACGCCTGTCCAGTCCTGAGTTGTTCGATCTTTCCACGTCTCTGGATATGTTTATGCTGTTTAGCTTGTCGGCTCACTATTTCTGTGGGTATGCCGGAGTCTGTTCAAGTGCGTTCTTTGGCTGTCGAGCAGCGAGGGTGACCGAGGTGTGAATCTTCATCAAATCGGTCTGCAGTCAAGGAGATGGACATCGTACCACCGTTGCCGGGCCGAGACTTACCATGGTATTGACAGGCTAGCAGGGGGATCGGATTTCATGGGAGCAGGCAGCCCCAGCTTGTTATCTTTGTGGTTCTCTGAGAGGCTACGCTTGATCATGCCTCTTCCAGCGGGTCAAATTGCTATGCCTTGGGTGACAGGGCAACGCAGAGTGCTGCGGGATATGGCCGTTGACAGTTGGCAGATGAGATTGTCGCGGTACGGGACTACTGATCTGGGTTTTTGGATTCCTGCCAGGAATTTACAGACCATGAGAGACATTCAGGATGGATCCGTGATAGTCAGGCTGCCATGCTTACATGTATCTTCTTTCTTTATCCCATCATTGGTGAGCAGGCAGCATAGGTACCCTCAGCAGATTATCCAGGCTTTGAGGGAATGGCTGACGACTGATACTGTTCTGATGTCTATGACTGAGCCCCAGACTATGCAGTTCTTCAGCAGGTCCTTTCTGGAGGGTTTTCTTCCCACTCGTGCACTTCTTCGGAAGTCCATAGGATTTACATTCCTGACCACAGAGTATCTGATTTGGTATGAGGAGCATAAGGGTTTTGCACAGTTGGCTATAGAGGCTCGCCGTCGGGAATACTTGGGAGCAGACTACCCATCCAGTCGGTCTTTCAGGGATACAGAGGCACGGGGGAACCCAGACAACGTTACCGGCGATGTCGCTGAGGATTATCGGAGGTTAGAGATCCGGAGGGCTGCTTTGAGGGATGATCCAGAGGTGATGGCTCGCAGAGAGGCCTTGAGACAAGAGAGGGTTGCTAGGGCCGCTTTGAGGGAGACTGGTCTGATCGAGCCACCGGCGCATGTTATTCCTGAGTTGCGACGAGCTCATACCGACTTATTTGACATTCCTAAGCCAAAGACCTCCCGGGGACCGAGGAAGAGGAAGGACAGAGGAGCGAGTTCGGGAGCAGGAACGAGCTTCTAGACACTTTTCTGAGAGATAGGAGACTCTTTTCTTTTGTGTTTTGAGAGTAGGAATTATTGTATGGAACACGAGTATCCTTTGATTACTTAATGCAGATGAAATAGATGTTAGCAATGCTTTCTTTTTTTTTTTATTCGCAGCAAATTATTTGAGTCAAAAGTAGGCCATGCTTGAACTCATCAAAAAGAATATTAACTCAAAATGAACCTTTGAAAAGCTTTGGAACTGTAATCAAAACACATTTTGGCAGGACAAGAGATTTTGCAGCAATTTTTAGACCGAACCACAAGTGGTTGCCTACGTTCCCCTTTTGTAAAGAGAACTAAGGGGCTCAGGTCTCCGTAGTTCGACTCAATCAACTTTTGTGTTTAAGAAAGGGGAAGACAGAAGGGGGACATGGTGCAACCCTGTTTTTTTACCTAGACCGCCCTTTTTAGGGTTTTCGGTCTAGCTGGGTATATTCTTTTAGCACCGGGCGCTGAGATTACCCGGGATCCGGCTCACGCACGGAGGCCCCGACATCTCGCATTTCGCGTCGCATTTCGAGAATGGTCGCCCGGATCCGATAGGCAGCGCGTTCGCGCCCCGGCATCTGGCTCATTCCCGCTTTCACGGTGTTGGAGAATGTCTCGCCGTGTGTTTGCTTTGTATAGTCGCCACGCCGTTTTTATTAAGCCCAAAACATTGAAAAAGGGCATCAGTTTAAAAATAAAATGTTTTTGTGTTGTGTGATGAGATTTTTGAGTTTGGAGGTCAGATGACTCCTCAGGAAGAGAATATTAGAATCTTAGAGCTCACCCGAGTCACCTCGTAAAAATGAGTCTTTCGGATACCCCTAATATTCTTTAAGTGTTGTGTGTGTGTGTGTGCTTTTTAAAAATGCATGCTGTATCGGATGTCTACATTGTACACTGCTTTATTGAAATGTATTGAAATAGTATGGGAAGGAAGCCTTACCAATGTTGGTTCGTGTCTGTCTTCCGCAGGGGAATAGTGTTTGAGGTCGGAATAGTGTTCCGGTACGGACCGATATTGCTTCGGAAAAGGGGCCGGTTGTCTGCGGACAGAGTTTCGGCGTGCGTTGGGATCGCAGGGATCACTCGGGCAGAGTTTCGGCGTGCGTTGGAATTGTTGGTTGGATTCGGGCAGAGGTTCGGCGAGCGTTGGAATCGTTGGTTGGATTTGGGCAGAGGTTCGGCGTGGTTTAGGATCGCCGGTTTGACTCGGAAAGAGCCGGGATGCCTCGGGAAAGACCAGGCAAGGCCTCGGAGTACCACGAGGGGCCTCAGAGTACCTCGAGAGTTCCTCAGGGCAGCGCGGGAGCGCTCGGGGAGGCTTCGGAGCACCGCGAGGGGGCTCGGAAGGCCTCAGAAGGATCCGAAAGGGGCCGGGAGTGTCTCGAAGGGTCTTAGAGGGGAGCCTGAAGGCTGGGGGGAGAGGAGAGAAGAGGGAATTGTGTGAAAATGAGGGAGGGGGAGCCCTCTATTTATAGTGCCAGAAAACTGCAAAGAGGTCCGTACGGACCTCTTAGGTAATCCAAATTTTTGGTATTCCTCGATTTGAGGGAATCTGTGATAATTGAGAATATTCTGGAATGATGATGTCTCCTCTGCAAGGAGGTCCGTACGGACCAACTAGGCATGCAAAGAGGTCCGTACGGACCAACCATACATTCCAGTAATGATGTTCCCCGGGATTTGAGGGAATATTGTGGACTTTAAGGGGATTCAGTAATTATTAAAACAAAGAGGTCCGTACGGACCTTATTTGCTTTTCCAATTTTCTGAAAATTCCCAAGAGGTCCTTTTTTCCCTTTTTATCCCAGAAAGGTTCCTCCCTTGGTTTGGCTTGGGGGTTTTTGAGGGTTTTGAGTGTCAAAGGTCTTCGAGACTGCGTTTGTGAGTCTGCGGTGTTTCATGTGTACTCGGAAGAGGGTGATCCAGATTGGGGTACTTACAGAAGCCCCCCGATGACGCCACTTACGGAGGAAGTGGGGTCGTTGATACGATAAGGGTCCTAATCTGGATCGCGTGCTGGGAGAGAAAGTGACCGTGAAGGTCGGTGTGAGGACGTAGTGGCGTCCTATTGTGTGACCATTTAGGTCAATTGGCTGGACCCTGTGATAGGATTCCTACGTATCCCTGGCGGGAATCAACCCTGATCGTAGTTCGTGTGTAGGGTCAGTGTTGTTGTGTACGAGGACGTGAGATGTCCTCTGACTGGAACTCTGTGCACGGACGTGGTGGTGTCCTGTGGGTGACCGCATAGGTCGATGGTAAGGATGTGGTGGCGTCCTAGGTGACCGCAGAGGTCGGTGGTAAGGACGTGGTGGCGTCCTGGGTGATCGTATAGGTCGGTAGTAAGGACGTGGTGGCGTCCTGGGTGACCGTATAGGTCGATGGTAAGGACGTGGTGGCGTCCTGGGTGACCGTATAGGTCGGTGGTAAGGACGTGGTGGCGTCCTGGGTGACCGTATAGGTCGGTGGTAAGGACGTGGTGGCATCCTGGGTGACCGTATAGGTCGGTGGTAAGGACGTGGTGGCGTCCTGGGTGACCGTATAGGTCGGTGGTAAGGACGTGGTGGCGTCCTGGGTGACCGCATAGGTCAGTGGGCTGGACCCTGTGATAGGATTCCTACGTATCCGTAGCGGGAATCAAGCCTGGTCGTAGTTCAGAGGTCGTGAAATTGTGAGTGTATGCGGGTGTGGTGGTGCCCTGAAGTATCGTGTGACCGCCGAGGTCAGTGGTAAGGATGTGGTGGCATCCAGGGTGTGCAATCTTACTAGAAGATGGGTAATCTTACGAGAAGATGGTTTGTGGAGTGACCGTCGAGGTCGACTGTAAGGAAGTGGTGGCGTCCTAAGATGTGGTGACCGCCAAGGTCGATTGTGAGGACGTTGTGGCGTCCTAAGATGTGGTGACCGCCGAGGTCGATTGTGAGGACATGGTGGCGTCCTAAGATGGAAATTTTACGATCTTCCGAATCGGATGGTTTAAGGCCTTCCGGGCCGAAGATAATGATTTGGGAGGTTTATGCGGTCTTCCGGACCGAGTGGTTTAAAGCCTTCCGGGCTGGAGATAGTGATTTGGGAGGTTTATACGGTCTTTCGGACCGAGTGGTTTAGAGCCTTCCGGGCTGCCTGTATGTCATGTATGAGGACTTGATTCGTCTTCTGACTGTGGTTGTGTCATGTATGAGGACTTGAATCGTCTTCTGACTGCGGTTTGCCATGCGTGAGGACTTGAATCATCTTCTGGCTGCGGGTGTGCCATGCGTGAGGACTTGAATCGTCTTCTGGCTGCGGGTGTGCCATGCGTGAGGACTTGAATCGTCTTCTGGCTGTAGGTGTGCCATGCGTGAGGACTTGAATCGTCTTCTGGCTGCGGTTTGCCATGCGTGAGGACTTGAATCGTCTTCTGGCTGAGATTGTGGAGGCGTGGCTGCCTTGTGCTTTGATTGCGAGAGGTATAGATGCCTCGTGCTTTGTCAGCTGGGGAGAAGGTTGAACTTGTTCATCTGTTGGGGATCATCGTGGCCTTGTAGGGACTTTTTCTACTGAGAAGGTGATTTCGAGCTTACTTTGATGGCCGGTGGTTGCTTCACCGTTTGGCGTTTTGGAGGCGTTTTGTGCCTTGAGATTAGTGCTGGGAGGTGCTGGCTCCTTTTGCGCTTGTTTTACTGTTTAGTGGGCGAGGTCCGGGCTGACGGCCGGTGCTAGGGATATGCGATCTCGTATGACTTCCCTTTTGACTTGCTGGGGAAGGAGCTCGGGCTTACTTTGATAGCCGGTGCTTGAGTTGCCGTTTAGTGGGCGAAGTCCGGGCTTACACTGACGGCCGGTGCTTGCGTTGCCGTTTAGTGGGTGAAGTCCGGGCTTACACTGACGGCCGGTGCTTGCGTTGCCGTTTAGTGGGCGAAATCCGGCCTTACATTGACGGCCGATGCTTGTTTTGATGGGTTAAGGACCAATCTGCATTGAATCTGCTGAAATAGCCTTTGTACCTTATGCTATTTTTGTATGTACATTATGAGAAAATTGCCATGTAGGGACAAATTTTGTGAAAAATGTGACATGTGCCGTATTTTGTGATGGGTTTTGTCTGAAAGTATGTGTCGTGTAGGGACAGACTTTTCTTTTGTATAATGCAGTGTGTGCCGTGTTTATGGTGACGAACTTTGTGGGAAAATATGTGCAATATGTGCCGTGTTTTGTGACGGGTTAATTTTGAAAATGTGTCGTGTAGGGCTTAATCACTTTGTTGAGAAAATTTGTACAGTGTGTGCCGTGTTTTGTGACGGACTATATGGGGAAAATTAGGTGCATGCCGTGTTTCGTGACAGGTTACATGTGAAAATTAGGTGTAATGCATGCCGTGTTTTGTGACGGGTTACATGTGAAAATTAGGTGTAATGCATGCCGTGTTTTGTGACGGACTCTTTTTTTTATATGCTTTGGTATTAAGTACTGTGACGGACGTACCTTTCTTTGTGTTTACTGCGAGGATGAGGGCTTTGGCCGGGAAAGCCAAAAGATGAAGACTCGGGGATCGCTCGAGAGGCATGGTGGAGTTGTGGCAGACGGATGCCGAATATCCACTTTGTGGATGGCGGGCCGAGCCCCTGGGAGGCTGGTCTATGCTTGGCACAGGCGTGTTCGTGGAGAACTTGGCCGGGATCTCTGACACGAGGAAGAACAAGAGCATCTTCCTGGGTCTATCTGAGTATTGGTGGGATACTACCCACACCTTCCACCTGAGCTGGGGCGAGGTGACGGTGACGCCCACCGATTTTGCTGCTATCACCGGGCTTTCCTTCAAAGGAGGGGCAGTGCGGTGGAGGGATAGGATAGGCCGAGGACGTGCGACCGAGCTGGGCTGGGCTTTGCGCCTCTTCCTCGCGAGGGGGCACAGGGATCTTGTACGGCCCGATGTGGAGATGAGGATTACGGCTAGTATTGGGGCCTATTGTCGGGGTACCGGCCAGGTGACGGCGGAGCAGCTGGCGCGCTCCTTTCTGTGGTTTGCCCTTTCTGAGACTCTGTTCTCGAACCTCACGACGATGGCTCCTTTCGCTCTGCTATAGAGCTTGATTGATTTGGAGAGAGTCTGTAATATAGCTTGGGGCGAGGCGGGCCTGGCCGAGCTTTATTTCTCCTTGGACCGGTTCAGCAGAGGTGTGGCCAATTCCTTGGCTTGTTTTGATTTTGCTATGGAGGTATGAGTTTATTGCTGTTTTTGATTAGCAACCTGTCATTTTTTCCGTTTTTTTTTTTGCACTGAACCTTTTCTGCTTTTGTCGCAGGTGTGGTTCTACGAGATCTTTCAGTGTTTCCCGTGGGATAGAGATCACAGGGCCATAGCGGCCTATCCTGCTATGTTAGGCTGGGCACGCCCGGCGAGGAGGAGGAGGACCAGCAGGAGGAAGCTCACCATTTCCTACGGGGAGGTGCAGGCGCATCTAGGGAGAGATAGTCCGGCAGAGTTCGTCCTGTACCCCTGGGCTCGATATGAGGCGGACGATTTTGAGGGGGCTCCTGTGGTGACAACACAGAGGAAGATGCTGCGGGGCCTGACCTGCGACATTATGTACTTGGACGAGAGAGTCTTTTGGCAGCATGGCTCGGGTATGCTCCCCTTGGCTCCGACGGACCCGCCTTTCGGGATGATGGATTCCCGTGATATGGACGTACTGGAGTTTGAGAGGTATTTGGGCGGCATGAGTGCCCATGAGTTTTTTTTTTGTATAGAGAGGAGTATGGGGCCTTCATGAGGAGGAAGTTGAGGATGCCACAGGTGTTGGCGAGGGAGAGGGAGGCTGGTCCGCAGGGGTCCCCCAGAGGTTCCGATGCTTGGGCCGAATTTTACATATGTCCGCGGGGATTCCTCGAGGAGGAGGGTGTCTGTACCCGTTCCTGAGCAGGCTCCTGCTGCCTACCAAGTGGATCCTGACATGCCGGTGAGTGTGCTTATTCTTTTACATCTTGGCATCTTTTTTGTATTTTACTCTTTTTGTTGAGTATGACTGTATTGCTGAGCGTTTCTTTGGCTGCTTGCTTGTGCAGGTCCCGGGGAGAGCCTATGATATGCTGACCCGCCGTTATGTGGCGATGAGGTCCTTCGCAAAGAAGATGGCGTCGAAGATGTCTTGCCGGTCTTCGCGACGTGTGCCGGCGTACGAGCCGATGCCTTCGAGGCATTCTGTGGATGTTCCCCCACCACGAGCTGAGTCGGAGCCACAGCAAGAGGGACCTTCGCGGGGGTGGCTTAGCATGGATGCCGGGACGTCCTCGGGAGCTCAGAGGCCGCAGACCCTTCATCAGTTCTTTCCTCCGCCGGATGCACATGGTGAGGGTTCGTCAGAGCATGCCTTCTTCGATCCTTTTGTCGGATTCGATCCTTCTGAGTATCTTGAGTACCAGCCCCAGGAGGGGATTCAGTACTCCGATGATGAGGGTGTGACTGGCGAGTTTATCGGGGTGCCTGACTTATCGCTTGAGGATGTCAGTGATGATGATGATGCTGAGGAGTCGGATTAGGATTCATTTACTTTCCCTCTTTCCATATCCCCTCTTTTTTTTGTTTAGCAACAGACATTTATGTACCTGTAATAAAACATTTGCATTTGTATCGCAAAGCATTTTATTCTAAGATGTAATGTCGTCTTTGTGATTCCCGGGAATTGTCCTAGGAATTGTTGCTACATTATTATTTATGCATGCCACTTGAGCTGGGTGTGCGTTTGTGGGTAGCGTGTGCTTGGCGGAAATGGCTTTGGCCAGAATTTGGGCAGTTTGGAGCAAGGTCCTGCCGGTAACAGTGGTTGTTGTACTGTTTGCTGGGGAAATGGGTCATGGTTGCAAAGAGGTCCGTACGGACCAGCTTTGCTTTTGGGGAGGAAATAAATGTTCTCCAGATGTCTGGACTCTTCCCACTCCCATTTGCAGCCATTTTCGAGCTTTCTTCCCCATTTTCTCTAGGAACCTCCATTTTTGCCATGGATTCTTCTTACGTTCCAAGAAATTTGCCAAGGATTTCGCAGGAGAGGCAAGCACTCTTCCTTGAGCGGCTGAAAATGTGGATGCGACACCGTATGAGGCATCAGAGGCGGGCTTTCGAGGTAAGGTTTCGACTTTGCTCGATTTGGTCTCTTAAGGAGTTGGTTCCTGATTGGGAGTTGTTGCGGGCTGCCGCGAAGTTCTGGGATGTTAGGAGGCATGTGTATTGCTTCTCCTACAATGAGGTAGTGCCCACCTTTGAGGATTTTCGGGCTTTGATTGGAGGACCGGAGGTGGAGGCCGTCTCGCTTCCTTTGATTGGTGGTCTTCTTTGTGAGCGTGAAGGCGCGGGCTTTCTTCGTACTTCGTTGGGAGAAGTGCAGGTCATGATCCTTGATTCAGGTCATATTGACATTTCTGCGCTGCCGAAGCGGTTCAAGATTGATGATGAGAGTGATGTCTCTTGGGATGCATTTTCCTTGTGCGTGATAGTGACGCTTTTCATGGTCAGCTCCTTTGGGGTTTGCGATTGCGCTTTGCTAGATGTGGTTGGGCAGCTGAGTTTGGAGAGGATATTGTCCCGTTGGTCTTTGGGGAGACTCTTTATGGTATCGACCGTCGCGGCGGCGGGGATCGGTTATGAGAGGGGAAGCCCCGCTTTGCTCACCTTGTGGGCTGCGAGAGAGACTTCAGGCCATGCAGAGGCTCAGAGATCGTTTAGCCCGTGGTTGTTTGCTCGGCGACCTCTTGTATTGGATATGGATCGGTCACTTTGGGAGAGATGGATGGCACGGCTTGGTACGCATCGGACCCGTTGGTGGGTTCCGCCTTGGGGATCGAGACTAGGAGGGCCTTGCGAGGAAGGGTCCTATGTTGTCGAGTTCCGGGTTTGTCTTGGTCCTCCTTCTATATTCCGTTGCTTGTTTCCGGCGGTTTGGGATGAAGCGAGAGCCTTTGTTGGGGCAGGATGACCTTGCTCTGCGGAGGTAGTTCCTCTTTGTATGGCCGCTCTAGGTGCTCTTCTGTATTTTCTGAAGGTATGGAAGTACTCCGCTTTCCCTTCGGTGGTGCTCCTTAGACGTCGGGAGAGTGTCGTATTGAAGACCCGATTACACGGCTTGGTATGAGCGGCGTGTTGGGCGATCCCAAGTAGCTTTGGGGAAGCGGCGTGGAAGCGGTGCAGGGCCCGATTTCCGTAGTAGCTATTGCCTTAGGAGTGCCGAAGCACAGTCGACTCTCGGGATGTTACGGGAGACACTTTGTTTGACTACGAGACCGAAGTTGACCGGCGACGGGGAGAGGTCCTCTTTGCGGGACTCGCAGGGAGGAGATCCGAGCCGAAGCACGGGCGAATGAAGCCCTGAGAGCTGTTGGATTGTTTGACTCTACGGGGAGGACCCCTGATCTCGGACTGAGAGACGCAGAGTTGGCTCACGTGGAGCGAAAGAAGACTTGCCGGGGACGAGGGAAGAACGGAAAGAATGGCGAGGGGACAAGCGCAGATGGCGCGGAATGACCTCCTAGGTATCCATTCATTGCATTGCAAACACATTATTTGTTAAATGTATTAAGCTGTCTTTTAACATGTTGTGAACTTGAGAGTAGACCGTGCTTGAACTCATCAAGAAATGTTGTAACCGTTAGTGATTTGTGATTTACTTTTAAAGCTTTGTCGAGACGCAAGATCTCTTGTTCGCTTTTTGTTTCTTTTGTGTACCTTGACGGCGCCCATCTTTGGATTTTTCTGTTGCATTTGCGGACTGAAGCAGCCTGGGCCTTGACGGCAATCCCCTTTGCTTGGGCTTTGTGTTTGGCTGAGAGGTTGCGTGATCCCCTGACAAGTCGTTTTGACGGTCATTTCTGTAGCTTCCTTGCCTCTTGTTTGTTGGCGTCGGGCTCTTGACCTCATTTTCGCAGCTTCTGCTTGAGCTTCCTTCCTTTTTTTATTTTAATTTTTTTTTGAGAGCCCTTGCTCGAGCTCTTTTTTTTTATGAAGCGCGTGAGGGCGAAGACAAGCCCCTGGCTTGGAAGTAGACACGGGTCAGTCGTTTGACGTTGAGTGACCTCTGGATGTCTTTTGAAGTTGCCGCCGTCGTTTGACTTGGTCAAGGTGACGTTGGGGGCGTGCTCTTGAAAAGTGCGTAGCTTGATGGAGGTCTTGATCGACATTCAAACTTTTGACTTTTTTGTGTGTTTTTAGACCGGACCAATTAAGGTTGCCTACGTTCGCCCGGACTAAAGGGCTCAGGTCTGCGTAGTTCGACACTACATGGAGTGCCAAGAGATGCACAATTGTTCTTCTTTAGGCGAAATATCTGCGGAGTTTGCTTCCGTTGACTGGATTCATGAAGGGATTGCCGTCTAGGTCTGTCAGCTTCATGGCACCTCCGGAGAAGATCTTTTGAACCACGAAAGGGCCGATCCATATTGGTTCCCATTTTCCCAGTGAGTTGGTTCGAGTGGGAGGCTTTTCTTTGAGTACCAGGTCGCCTTCCCTGATGTCTCGGGATTTGACTTTCTTGTCGAAAGCTCTCGCCATCCTGCTTTGGTAGGCTCGGACGTGTTCCATGGCCTTTAGTCGTCGCTCGTCTAGCAGAGCCAATTCGTCGTGTCGGCTTCGGAGCCATTCGACTTCGTTGATGTCATTTTCCAGCAGCACTCAGAGTGAGGGAATTTCCAATTCAATGGGGAGGACTGCTTCCATCCTGTATGTCAGGGCGAATGGAGTTTCTCGCGTGGCCGTTCTGACTGATGTTTGGTAGCCCCAAAGTGCAAGGTGCAGCTTTTCGGGCCAATCTCGTCCTCGGGTGGTCATTTTTCGGATGATCCGTTCGAGAGTCTTGTTTGCTGCTTCTACGGCGCCATTTGTTTGTGGCCGGTAGGGAGAAGACTTGTGGCGTGTGACCTTGAATTCGGCCGGCGATGCATCGCATTCCCCTTCGAAGTGTGAGCCGTTGTCTGATATGACCTCGTGCGGGATGCCGTATCGGCAGATGATGTTTTCCTTGAGGAAATGCGCGACTTTCTTGGAGGTGAGCACCTTGTAAGACTTGGCTTTGACCCATTTGGTGAAGTAATCGATGGCTACTAAGATGAACTCGTGCCCGTTGCTGCCCGGTGGAGCGATTTTCCCGATGACGTCAATTCCCCAAGTGGCGAAGGGCCAGGGTGTAGTCATGCAGTAGAGGTCGTGAGGGGGTAGATGATTGAGGTTGGAGAACCGTTGACGCTTGTCGCAACTTCGGACAAAGTGGATGCAGTCTGCCTCCATGGAAATCCAGTAGTAGCCCATCCTGAGAATGATTTGCATCAGGGCTCTGGCGTTCATGTGGGGACCGCAAGCCCCATTGTGGACTTCGCTCATGAGCTTGTTTGCTTCTTCCTGGATGATACGGCGTAGGAGTGGTCCTTGGTAGCGTTTTTTGTACAGCATGTCCCCAAGGATGACGAAGTGAGAGGCGAGGCGTTTAAGGGCCATGATGCTCTTGGCTTTGACTCCTTCCCTGCGTTGGCCTTTCTCGTTCATGAAGGCGTTTTCCCCGTTCTTGAGGTATTGGAAGATCTGGTCTGTGCTGGAAATGGCTTTGGACTGGCGTCTCTTTTGTTCTTCAGCAATTTCGCAAATCGTTGTGATTAAAACCTCCTCGGCAGCTTGGGCCCAGTTTTTCTCTCGTTTGACAACATGCTTAAATGTTTGCTTGATGCATTTATTCAATTAATGTGTTTGCTTCTTTGCGTAGATGAATTGTTATTAACTGTTTTAATTAGTTAACTCATCATTTGTTAAAGATGCAATGAAAGGATATTCTAGAAAGGTCGGACCTTTTATTGAAAGCGTAAAGACTGTACTTTGTTGATTATGGACTCACGATCTTCCGGCGTAGAGCCATCAGATGACTCGAAAGATATGAATTCACAGACTGCATGACTCGAAGCTAGACTATAGGCGACGAGGAATTGGACCAGGCTTCATTACTCTGGGCAGGCTGTAGCTCTAGAGGGAGTGGCAATGGCCTTGGTGACCAATCCTCAGTTGGCACAATTCTCGGAAAATAGCTTGCATGTGGTTCAATTTCAAACCAGATCGCGGAGGTCTTTGGTTGCTCCTCTGATGATGTCCCTCCATTGGTGTTGCTACCAGATTTTGGGGGTCCTGGACAGTAGAAATTATTGAGGGCTACTTCCAGGAGGGCGAAGCATTCGCTGATTCGGAGTTTATTCTTGCTGATGTTGATCATTTTCATAGAATCCGCCTCTTTATCTGGTATCTTTGCTTGGATGACATTTACAATGTCTGATTCGAGGGGGCGGGCTATCTCTTCTTCCCTGATTAGGCCTTGGAGGAGGTTGCGCCACTGTTCATCTAGGTCTGACACTGGGATGTTGAATTGGACTATGCTGTGATGGCTGTCCCTGTGAGATCCGAGAGTGTCGGCCAGAGGGTTGTCTTGTACCGGTGGATCGGTGATGAGCCAGTTTGCAAGAGGGTTTTCGGCGAAGTAAGGGTCTACTCCTCGGTCAATCTCCATCTGGGCGTCCATCTCTTGATCCTCTCTTAAGCATTCTTCGCAGTCACATATGTCAGAGTTGTCTTCTTGACCCATGAGCTCTTCGATTTATAGCTCGTCACGGCTTAGAGCGTGGATGTAGGGATCCACTTCGTAGCGGGACAAGATTGGAGACTCATCTGGAGAAGAGTATTCGGTCATGTCGGGACCTTTTTCTGGGTCGTAGCTTGCCGGCCAAGTGCTTGCCATTGTACTGCTTCCGCGGATCACCTCGATCATTCCATTGGCATTGATGAATTTCACGCATTGGTGAAGAGTAGATGATACTGCTTTCATCTGATGTAACCAAGGTCGTCCCAGCAAGGCGGAGAAGGTTGGTTTGATTTCCACGACTTGGAACTCTACCGACTCCAGTTGTGCATCGAATTGGATTCTCAGATTGATGACTCCTACGATTGGTCGTGCAGTGGAGTCGTAGGCTCGGATTACCCTGGGTGAAGGCCTTATCAGGGAGCGGTCGATACGGAGTCGTTTCAGTGTGCTCAAGGCGATGATGTTGACTGCGGAGCCGTTATCAATCAAGACGTTCGGGAGGAAGAACATCTCTATTTTTATGAGGATGAGGAGGGCTTCATTGTGTCGATTCTCACATATCGGCAAGTCATCGTCTATGAAGGCTAGACCGCTTCCTGTGCTACCATTTGACTCAGTCTCCTCTGGGGAGCGTTCGATCCATCCATTAGTATGCCTTGGTCGGGGCAGAGATCGTAGGGAGACAGTTGCCCTTGGGCGTTCTTGTCTGGATTCCCGGTCACGAGACCTTTTGACTCTGGTTTCACGCTCCCAGTCATAGAGACGGCATGCGCGGTTTCGAAATTGCGGGAGTGCTCTCGCTTGGAGTTTCATCAAAGGCTATTGAGTTCACCCGGTCGTTTCGGGGGAATGGATTTCCGATGGTATTGGGGCTACGAGGGCGTTCCAACTTTCCTTCTTCGATTAGCCCCTAGACCACCTGCTTTTGAACGAAGCAATTGTCGGTGGTGTGGCCGGGGTAGTTGTGGAAGGCGCAGTGCTTGCTCATATCCATGTTGGGTTTGGGAGTCTTTGGTTGGAAATTCTCGAGAGGTTTGAGAAGATTTCGCTTCACCAAAGCTTCAAATACTTGCCCGGGGGCATTTCGAGGTTGTCAAAATCTTTGGAGCGTGGGAAGCGAGGGGATTGTTATTCCTTGGGGCTGCTTGATCGCGGTTTACTTGAGCTCCGTTACGGATGTAGTGTACCGTTCATTTGCTTCTTTTCCTTTGTTCGGCATGCAGTCTTTGAAGTTGACAGGTTTGTCCGATAGCGGTAAGACGAAGCAGGGGATGCTGTTGTCTTCTGAAGACTCAGAGTCTTCTCAAACTTTGTTCCGGCATTGACCATGTCACGGAGATCTAGATAGAAATGATGGCTGATCAAAGTCCTTAAAGATGGCTTGAGGCAGGAATGGAAGATGTCCATCTGCTCTTCTTTGGAAAGTGGATCCATTATCTCACTAAGCTTCCAATTCCATCTTTTGTAGAACTCGCCAACGGGTTCGTCATCCATTTGCTCGGTGGCTTGCAGATCATGGAGGTTTGTTTCCCACTCAAGGTTGGCGCGGTACTTCTCTAGGAATATCTCACTGATTTGGTCCCACGTGGAGCGGTTTTCTGCCTTTACATTGAGGAACCACCTTAGCGCTGTGGATTTGAGAGAATCTTTGAAAGTGATCCGCCATCTGGCGAGGGTTGCCCCTTTGGCTCTCATACCCAAGACATAGGTATCAATGTGAGTTTTGGGCATTACGTCCCGTCAAACTTTTCCATTTACGGCATCCTGAATTTCGGAGGAGCGGGACTACTTTGCTTGGATCGGTGGGCGGGAGGGAGTCCTTAGGAAGCGCTAGCTTGCCTTGCATGTCCTTCATTTGCTCGATCAGCCAAGCCATGTGGGGATCGGCGAGGTTGAGGTGGGTTACCGTTTTCGGGGATGGAAACCGAAGATGGAGGTGGATTGGGCGATGGGATCGCCATTCGGGAGTCTTGGGGAGGTAGTTGAGTATATACCAACCCATACCACAGGTGTTAAAGTTGAGGGCGTGATTGCCAGGTCCGCTAAGGGTTGTGTTTGGAAATTGGGGAAATGATTCGTTAGCCCCAAGTGGCAGACTAGCAGGTGGCAAGTTTGAGATGTCGGGATATCCGCTCGGGATGCCCGTCCCTGGTAGGCATGGGGATTTTTGATTATGGCTGCGAGGCTCGTATAGAGGCAGAGGATTGAATCCTGGGGGATACCGAGATGCACTGGGATCGGGAAGGGAATACACGTATGTGTCTTTGTTGGTGCGAGCTTGATGTGCGGGCGGAACTGGCTATCTTGGCGGGCATGTCGGGCTGCTTGGCCCGCTGAGGAGCTTTGAGCGAGGCGCTGCGTTGCTGGGATCTCGTAGCTTGACGAAGGTTCCATCAGGTTGGGGAACTGCAACGGTTCCTCGAAGACGCAGGGTGTCTACGATCCAGGCTTGCTGCTCTTCTTGGCGCTTCTTGATGGTTTCGAAGGCTCGCAGCACCTCCTCCATTGTCTGGAGGTTCCTTAGTGGCGGGGTTTTGTTTCCCTCGCTGTTATCTGTTGATCCGTCATGGGGGAGTAGCGGACGGTGTGGACCGAGGCAGCAGTGTGAGTAGTGTGCGGTGTAACCGAGGCAGCAGTGCGCGTAGTGTGCGGTCTCTAAAATTCTTTTTCTGAGTAAAACAGAAGTTTTGCAGAATTTTAAATGTATGCACAGATGTATATTGATGCATTTTTTGGATTTTTATTTTTTTTTTGTAAAAATAAAAAAATAAAGCACATGCACACACACACACAACAGTTAATGAAAGGGGTAAAATGAAAGTTTGACCCTCATCATCGTTTTGAAAATCTTTTGTTTTGTTTAAAAGTTTTTAAAACAAAACGATCCCCAGCGGAGTCGCCAACTGAGATTACCCGGGATCCGGCTCGGCGGAGGCCCCGGCATCTCGCATTTCGCGTCGCGTTTCGGGAATGGTCGCCCGGATCCGATAGGCAGCGCGTTCGCGCCCCGGCATCTGGCTCATTTCCGCTTTCACGGTGTTGGAGAATGTCTCGCTGTGTGTTTGCTTTGTAGAGTCGCCACGCCGTTTTTATTAAGCCCAAAACATTGAAAAAGGGCATCAGTTTAAAAATAAACTGTTTTTGTGTTGTGTGATGAGATTTTTGAGTTCGGAGGTCAGATGACTCCTCGGGAAGAGAATATTAGAATCTTAGAGCTCACCCGAGTTGCCTCGTAAAAACGAGTCTTTTGGATACCCCTAATATTCTTTAACTGTTGTGTGTGTGTGTGCTTTTTAAAAATGCATTCTGTGTCGGATGTCTACATTGTACACTGCTTTATTGAAATGTATTGAAATAGTATGGGAAGGAAGCCTTATCAATGTTGGTTCATGTCTGTCTTCCGCAGGGGAAGAGTGTTTGAGGTCGGAATAGTGTTCAGGTACGGACCGGGATTGCTTCGGAAAAGGGGCCGGTCTGCGGACAGAGTTTCGGCGTGCGTTGGGATCGCAGGGATCACTCGGGCAGAGTTTCGGCGTGCGTTGGAATCATTGGTTGGATTCGGGCAGAGGTTCGTCGTGCGTTGGAATCGTTGGTTGGATTCGGACAGAGGTTCGGCGTGGTTTGGGATCGCCGGTTTGACTCGGAAAGAGCCGGGACGCCTCGGGAAAGACCAGGCAAGGCCTCAGAGTACCACGAGGGGCCTCAGAGTACCTCGAAAGTGCCTCGGGGCAGCGCGGGAGCGTCGCGGGAGCGCTCGGGGAGGCTTCGGAGCACCGCGAGGGGGCTCGGAAGGCCTCGGAAGGATCCGAAAGGGGTCGGGAGTGCCCCGAAGGGTCTTAGAGGGGAGCCTGAAGGCTGGGGGGAGAGGAGAGAAGAGGGAATTGTGTGAAAATGAGGGAGGGGGAGCCCTCTATTTATAGTGCCAGAAAACTGCAAAGAGGTCCGTACGAACCTCTTAGGTAATCCAAATTTTTGGTATTCCTCGATTTGAGGAAATCTGTGATAATTGAGAATATTATGGAATGATGATGTCTCCTCTGCAAGGAGGTCCGTACGGACCAACTAGGAATGCAAAGATGTCCGTACGGACCAACCATACATTCCAGTAATGATGTTCCCCGGGATTTGAGGGAATATTGTGGACTTTAAGGGGATTCAGTAATTATTAAAACAAAGAGGTCCGTACGGACCTTATTTGCTTTTCCAATTTTCTGAAAATTCCCAAGAGGTCCTTTTGTCCCTTTTTATCCCAGAAAGGTTCCTCCCTTGGTTTGGCTTGGGGGTTTTTGAGGGTTTTGAGTGTCAAAGGTCTTCGAGACTGCGTTTGTGAGTCTACGGTGTTTCCTGTGTACTCGGAAGTGGGTGATCCAGATTGGGGTACTTACAGGCGCGTCCCTTGTTTTTGCATGGACTGCATTTTGAGAGGTTTTCAGTCTCATCTGGGACAATTTTATTGCGCCTTGATTTATTTATTTTTTTTTCTTTTATTTCCTTTTTTTTACAGAGGAGGAAAAAGACTCGATCACACATAATACCTCCGCAATTTGTCGTCGTTGACGGGGTGTAGAAATGGGTTGCCATCCAAATCTGTCAGCTGCATGGCTCCTCCGGAGAATATTTTCCTCACTAGAAACGGTCCGACCCAAACAGGTGTCCATTTGCCCAATGCACTGCTCTGATTCGAGGGCTTCATCTTAAGAACCAGATCGCCAACTTTGATGTCTCTGGGTTTCACTTTCTTGTCAAAAGCACGGGCCATTCTTCTCTGATATGCCCAGTTATGCTCCATGGCTTTTAATCTGTGTTCGTCTAATAGAGCCAATTCATTATATCTACTTTGGAGCCATTCAATCTCATTTACTTCATTCTCGAGAAAAACCCGGAGGGATGGAATCTCTAGCTCAATGGGCATCAACCTCCATTCCGTAAGTCAAAGCATATGGAGTTGCGCCGGTGGCAGTTCGAATTGAAGTGCGGTAGCCCCACAATGCTAATTGCAGCTTCTCCGGCCAATCTCGTCCTTGTTCAGCCATCTTCTTTATGATTCTCTCCAAGTTCTTATTGGCAGCCTCAACAGCACCGTTCGTCTGCGGTCTGTATGGTGAAGATTTATGGCGCTTGACCTTGTATTCAGTGAGTAACTGATCAGTTTCTCCTTCAAAATGGGTTCCATTGTCAGAAATGATCTCATTCGGGACTCCGTAGCGGCAGAAGATCTGCTCCTTTATGAAGCGAGCCACTTTCTTAGTTGTGAGCACTTTATAAGATGCAGCCTCTACCCATTTTGTGAAGTAATCTACTGCAACCAATACAAATGAATGTCCATTGCTCCCGGGCGGAGTTATTTTCCCAATGATATCAATCCCCCATGTTGCAAAGGGCCACAGAGTTGTCATACAGTATAGGTCATGAGGAGGGATGTGGTTCAGGTTGGAAAATTGCTGGCATTTATCACAGGTCCGCACAAACTGGATGCAATCAGTCTCCATAGTGATCCAGAAGTAACCCAGCCTGATAATACTATGCATAAGAGATCAAGCGTTCATATGAGGTCCGCATGCACCGTTATGAACATCTTCCATTACTCTTTGGGCCTTTTCTTTGCTGATATAGAGCAGGAGTGGGCAACCTGCCCTTTTCTTCCATAACTCATTGCCAAGTATGACGTACTGTGCTGATAGTCTCTTTAGAGCTTGCAGGCTTTTGGCATGAACACCTTTTAAGTCTCCTTCTTTGTCAACAGGGAAGGATGCTTCACCATGCTTGAGATATTGGAAAATTTGGTTGTACCACGACTCATTGCGGGTTTCAATCTCTATTTCACAGCAGTATGCATGATTTTCTCGCCTACTGACCCTGAACGGTTTGATTGACTTTCCTTCTGGGATTTCTACCAAAGAGGCCAGAGTAGCTAGGGCATCGACAAATCTGTTCTTGTCTCGCGGCAGGAATTGGAATGACACTTCCTTGAACTGGGCGACGAGCTCTGCAATGTAAGCGTGATACCTTTGGAGACACGGATCTGAGGTTTTCCATCTGTTGGCGGCTTGATTTATTATCAGCTCGGAATCGCCAAACACTTCTAACACCTCCACATGTCGCTCGAGGGCAGCCTCTAGACCAGCTATGCAAGCTTCGTACTCGGAAGCATTGTTGGTAACTGAGAAGTTCAGCTTGATAGCTATGGGGGTATGCATGTCGTTCGGGTCTACTAGTACCATCCCGATGCCATTACCTCTTTTGTTCGCTGCTCCATCAAAAAATAACTGCCACCGGTTGCCGCTTTCTATAACAAGAATCCCCTAATCTGGAAACTGTAGATCTGGTCCTCGGGCTTCTGTACTGGGGAAATCAGCCAACTGATCTGCCAGAGCCTGTCCCTTGATTGATTTCCGGATCACATATTTGATATCAAACTCAGCTAAGAAGAAGGTCCATTTTGCCAATTTGGTAGAGATGTTACCTCTGTCACCCTGGAACAGGTATCTGATCAGGTCCATTTTGGAGACCAAGTGTACGGTGTGGGATAGCATGTAGTGCTTTAGCTTTCCGACCACCCAAACTAAAGCTGCGCATGTCTTCTCGAGGGCAGAGTAGTTCAACTCGCTACCTTGGAATTTGCGGCTAACAAAGTATATGGCATTCTCAATCTTTGAATCCTTCTTCTCTTGTGCTAGCATAGCCCCAGTGGATGTATCTGTGACCGTCAAACATAGCAGTAAAGGCTTGCTCCCGTGAGGCGGACAAAGAATGGGAGGATTGACGAGGTAAGCTTTGATCCTCTCGAAAGCTAGTTGGCATTCCTCGTTCCAGATCACTTCCTGATTTTTCTTCAGTAGTTTAAAGATTGGCTCACACATGGAGGTCAGTTGGTTGACAAATCTGCTGATGTACTGTAATCGACCCATGAAGCCCTTTACCTCGGAGACAATTCTGGGTGGTTTCATTTCAACAATTTCCTTGACTTTTCTGGGATCTACCTCGATGCCTCGCTCCGTGACCATGTATCCCAGGACTTTACCGCGAATAACCCCAAAGGTGCACTTGGCTGGATTTAATCTCATGGAGTGCTCTCGAAGTCTGTTGAAGAACTTCCTTAAATCAGTGAAATGCTGTCCATCTGACCCTTTCGAGTGAATAATCATATCATCTACATACACTTCAATCTCCTTGTGGATCATGTCGTGAAACAGGGTAGTGACGGCTCTCTGATAGGTAGCCCCAGCATTCTTCAGACCAAACGGCATTACTGTGTACAATAAGTACCCCACGGAGTTGTAAACGCTGTCTTGTCCTGATCCTCCTCGGCCATTTTAATCTGATTGTAGCCTGCAAAGCCATCAACAAAGGACTTGACCTCGAAGTTCGCGGTTGCATCTACTAGCATATCAATATTAGGCAAGGGCAAGTCATCCTTGGGACTAGCCTTATTGAGGTCCCGGAAGTCTACGCAGACCCGAACCTTTCCGTTTGCTTTTATGACCGTAACTATATTTGCCAGCCAAGTTGGGTATTCGATCACTTTGATAAAGCCTACCCGTAGGAGTTTTTCAATCTCTTCCTTCACCTGCAAGGACCACTCGGGCTTGATCCGCCTCAGATTCTGCTTGATCGGCTTAATTTTTGGATCCAGGGGCATCCGGTGCTCTACGATAGATGTATCCAGCCCAGGCATGTCTTTGTAGGACCAGACAAATACGTCCATAAATTCTTTAAGCAACTCGATCAGGGCAACCCGTTCATCTCCGGAGAAGAAGCTACCAATCTGTGTTTCTTTGGGTTCGTCGGCTGTTCCCAGGTTCACCGTTGTCAATACCTCATCGGCAGCTTGGGCCCAGCTTTCCTTTTGCTCGCAAACCTGCTTTGAATCATTTTCTAAAATTTGCTCATCTATTAACTCTGCATTATCTTCAATTGAATTACGCTTAATTATTTTTAAATCTTGATGATTATTCTTGGTTAAGCGTTCAATTGTTAGATTTGCAATCACGGGATACTCAGAAAGATCGACCATTTTATTCAAAGCAAAGGGAAACACAGTGTTTACAACTCGAAGACGGTCTTCCGTCGTGAGAACGTCAGACCGATCAGAAGACTCGAATTCAATAACAAGGGATTCAGGAGACCGACTCATGACACGAGGGACAAATTTAGACTCAGAGGGACAAGGACGAGGCTTGAGCCCAAGCTTTCCAATCATAGTCTCCCTGTCGGCGACTGGTCCTCGGAATGAAGTCCAATTCTGCAACGGTCTCTCTGCAACGGTTTACAAACTGTTTAGCTTCACAACTGGCTCTTTCTCGAATTCTAGCATAGCCACCACCTCGCTATCAGAGGAAAAGTCAATCAAATCACTCGGCTCCTTGGCAACAATCGCCCTTTCTGTAAGTATTTCTGTCAAATGTATACCATCCTCAGGCTCTAACAACCCCTGTTCTTTAAACAAATCTGCCAAATCACCATCAATATCCACGGGGTCAGCACCGCGGATCTTGCACAAACTTTAAACACTGGTGGAGAGTGGAGGCTACCGCTCCAATTTCATGAATCCAAGGTCTGCCCAATAATGTTGAGAATGTGACCGGAATGTCGATAACTTGGAATTCTACCATCATCTCCTTGCCCCCAAACATCAAATTCAGATAGACTATCCCCAACACCGCCCTAGATGTCGAATCGTAGGCCTTTATGGTTTGGTTGGATGGTTTATGGTTATGAGCATTAATGTCTAACATACTCATCATTTAAGCAGGGAGCACATTCATAGCCGACCCATTGTCTATCAACACATGGGGAATCTGCCGTCCTTCCAGGGGTACCGTGATGTGTAGGGACTCATTATGCTTCGCACCATAAGTAGGCAGGTCAAGATCCGTAAAAGTGATGATGTTACCATACTGCGCAGTTCCAATCAGCTGAGAGGCCTCGTCTGGGGTGGCGTTGACAGAAACTTTAGTTTTGGACAGGGCCTCTTCCAGCTTTAACTTGTGAGGGTAGGAGGACGTGAGTAGAGACCATAAGGAAATATTGGCTTGTGTTCTCTTTAACTGCGTTAGGATCGGGTATTCCCGACTTCTTCACCTCCCTTAGGATTCTCGAGAGGACTGGGATTAGAGATCGATCCGAATTATTCATTCCCAACATTCTCGAGTCGACTTCTTGATGATCATCAACCACAAATTCTTCCTTTTCCTCGCTAGCGTACAGGCTAGGCCATGCCGCCCGTCTTATCTCGTTTATGGATAATGGCGCCTCTACATTAGCCGCTATCCTGAGTTCCTCCAGAGAGATTGGGAAATCTCTAGGAACCATGGAGGATATAGTGTTAACAACCAAGTGCTCTTCATAATCATCTTACTCAATAGCATTATTCAAATCATGTAAGTCATCAAGGTACAAAACATAGCCTTTCATTTCATTGGATCTGAATTATTCATTCCCAACATTCTCCATTGCTAACATTTCCATCTATGGATTCTCCAAGCAGTTAACTTAACAAAATAATCTTGCCACAAATTCCTTCTTTGGCCTCTTTGAGTTACGCTGGCGTGAGCGGTACGGGCGAGAGTGCTTTGTAGGGCCATACGCTGTCTTATCTCGTTTATGGATAATGGCGCCTCTACGTGTGTATCCTGAGTTCCTCCAGAGAGATTGGGAAATCTCTAGGAACCATGGAGGATATAGTGTTAACAACCAAGTGCTCTTCATAATCATCATACTCAATAGCATTATTCAAATCATGTAAGTCATCAAGGTACAAAACATAGCAGAAGTTATCTTTCATTTCATTAGAGCAGGGATTACATCGTCGCGGCCTTATTACAACCATTGCTAACATTTCCATCTATGGATTCTCCAAACTCTATTACATTAACAAAATAATCTTGCCCGAAATCCATGAGATTCACGGTGTTATTTGGCAGAGGATTGCTGACAACATTCGGGCGAGGAGATTTCTCGATCTTCTTGTCATCTACGAGCCCTTGAATAATCTTTTTGAGGGTTATGCAGGAATTTGTGGTGTGTCCCGGGAACTGGTGAAATTGACAGTACTTGCTAGCATCCAGATGGGGATTAGGACGGGCAGGACTATAATTCTCTAGCGGCTTGATCATACCAGTCCGAAGCAGGCCGTTGAAAACTTCCTCTGTAGACATGCCCAAATCATCAAATCGCGGCTGCGGCTTAGGATGAAATCTCACTGCATTCTGCGCATTACTACCTCCTCTTTGCAGATTATTGATACTGTTGTCTTTGGTCACTTCCCTTCCCCTTGGCGCCATCGCTGAAATAGGGTTGGGTGCTCGGTATCGGTATCCTCCACTATTGTTGCTACCACCGACATTCGTATTCGGGGTTTGATTGAACAATCTATTTTCACTTCTAGCTCCCATTCCGACCATCTCTCGCAGATCTGGATACGAACCTTTCCCGATGGCTTCCCTGAGTACTGGCTTTACACACGACAAGAAGATATCTTTTTGGTCCTGGGGGGTTTTGGCTCTGATAGCTCATTAAGCTTGGCATTCCACCGTTTATAGAATTCTGTAATTGACTCATCAGTCTTTTGGATGGTCCCCATTAAATCATTCTGGGTGGTACGCCATTCCAAATTGCCTTTATACTTCTCCAAAAAGGTCTCCGTGATCTAGCTCCAAGTGGAGCGGCATTCTTGTTTCAGGGCCAAAAACCATGTGAGTGATGATCCCTTCAAAGTCAGATGGAAGTGGGATGCCATAAACTCGGGCGTCCAACCCATTGCTCCCATTGTCATAACATAAGTATCCACATGATTTTTCGGGCAAGCAGTACCGTCGAAGTCCATCTTGGGCATTTTGAACTTGGGAGGCAAAGGCATTACCTGAGCTGGGTCGACAACCTTGAGACCACTAGAACCCACAATCAATTTGTCGATCTGCTGCTGCATCTGCTTCAATAAGGCTGTTACTTCTAGCGTCAATCCTAGAATCTGGGGGATCGCAGGAGACACTGTTGATGAAGGCACGGGGAACTCCGGACTGGATCTAGTGGGCAAAGGCTGGCGAGGAGACGAAAGGTGCTTGGGTATATTGATATTCTTGTCCAACAAGTTTGCCGTGCTAGGTATCTGTTCCCATACATATCATAGCCGTTAAAGCGCACACCAGGGTTAGGGACCGAATGCGGAGTAGAACCATATAAATGCTTTGAGTAAAGGGGAGAACAGCTGCAGTGAGAAAAAGCATCTTTGGTGATACCTCGGGATATTGTCTTGATCTGAAGAGCGATATTGACCATTACTGCTGCACATTAGTCGACCACCACAGCGTAGAGGTACATTACGGAGCAGGGTTGGGGATAACACCTTGAAGCGAGATCCATCTGCGGCTAACGATCTTTGGGGCATTGGGAGTTGGAGAGGTAGTGAGATCGAAGAAATTTGATGTTTGACCTCCATTCTTGCTAAAACCTTGCTTAATAACTTGGTTATACCCTTGAGAGGATGGGGGAATGAACCTTCCTTGGTCACTCACAAACATTCCCTTGAGATGACATTTGATCGGGCGCAGGCATAGCTTCGGGAGGAGGCATCGCATTGTAACTAGGCTGAGTAGGCTGGGAAGGTGAAGCAGATCCAATCTCATTGTGACTGTCTTCTGTGATCTCCTCATAAGATTCGTCCTCTCGACGAAGAACTGCTATCCCTTTGGCTCTCATGGCCTCAACAAAGCGGTTATAAGCTTCTTCCTCACGGATCTTGGCATTCTGAGCCAATAGACAGGCCTCACGCTCTCTGGTCAAAGCGGCTTCCAGATTCATCCTCAACTCATCCACAGACATCTCGCTTAAACTTGATAGACACAAAGAGACCGAACCTCCGGCAGACTGAGCGGCAAACACATCTCCATTCCCGGCCATATCTGATGCTACGATGGCTAAGCTGCACGCACACGAACCAAACGAGCTCCTGGGACAGATGAACGGGTCCAACTCGCCGTAGCTGCAGGGGTAGAGAGGGGTTTATAAGGTATTGAAGGGAAATTTTGAGGAATGGGAGAGGGAAAGGAACGGGACAGACTCGCACAAACAAATTTATCTATCTTCAGGTAGAAATCAATATCTTAATCCTAAGTACGGTTGGAAAAGGAGAAGCCTTTATTTATACTAACTACACCTTGGGGAAGCCTAGGGACACAACATTCAAATTACACTAAATGCCTTGCTTTGAAATATATAATAGGTAATTATACCTAACCAAATCCTAACATCATATGGAACGGAGAGGTTGTCCAAATTTCTGGGGAAATTTGAGCAGCATAACGGGTCTTTCGAAGAATTTCGAAGAAAAATCCGGCATGACCTCTCGTCGGTGCACGTTGACAATGCGGCATGATCTCTCGTTTAGAACACGCCACGGGAGTGACATGTCCCCACGTGAAATCATGTTGCGTTGGCAACATGCCCACAAGATGCGAGGTTTTGGGGAAGGTATAAGGACCTACGATATGTTTCGAAAACAATTCATTTTGGTGTGATGAAAACGTTGTATCAAAACCAACCGTGGGTAAGGTTTTAGTGTGGTGCCACCTATAACGCACTAGGGGGTTAGGTTTGATTTCAGGCGTTCAAGCGTAGGCGACATACATCACCATCCGCGATGCCGTCAATCGCACCCGAGGGTTCTAGATCTAAGTGATGTAGTGTGCGGATGACTAATTCTTTTGTTTATGAAAACAAAATATTATTATTTATTTTATTTATTTATTTTGAAAAGAAGAGAGAAACACACACACACCCTCACTGGAAATACAGGGTACAACAATCAACTGAACCAAATTCGATTCAATGGACTGCCCTCAATCCAGCCTTCTGGATATCTGTTCAGTGGCCACTCCTTGTCGCGTGACACATAACATCAAGGGACAGAGATGTCGCATGACCTGGGTGGTCACTAAACCAGAACCCCTGCAAGCATTAAATCAGCCCCTGCCTCTACATGGCAAGGGACAAAGCAAGAACATATAATAGCACAACAAAATGACCACAAGGCACACAAGGATCACAAGTCTCAATTCATATCAACAAAATGCATGAACCACAAGGCAAGGGACAAAGCAAGAACATATAATAGCACAACAAAATGACCACAAGGCACACAAGGATCACAAGTCTCAATTCATATCAACAAAATGCATGAACCACAAATGATTATCAAATATGCACACAAAGACGGATGTATTGGATGTTTAATTTAATGAAAGCTTGACCCACTTAACATTTGAAAAACAGGTTTTCAAGGTGCATGTCCCCAGCGGAGTCGCCACTGAATGTGCGCTCGCCCTCGCGAAATTTTTGGGTTTCACGGTGAAAGAGTAAAAAAGAGAGTCGCCACGCCATGCTTAAGAGGTGCACTTTGAAAAACCTATGAAAAGAGAACGGGTTCGGGGGTCAGGTTACGTGTTGGGAAGAACCGAGAGTTCACCCAACATGCCTCGTCCATAGACGAGTCTTTCAATTAAACATCCAAGCAAATCCAAAAGTGTGTGCAAATATTGATAATGAACAAGTGTGGTAAACATGCATTTTATTGATATGAATCGAGACTTACAACTTGTGAACCAATTTATTTAGGGAGGCCACATCCCTACTACAACAATCTAGAACAGATTACAAGGGGAAAAGGTTTCTGCAGACATGCACGATATGTCGCATGACACATGGCACAGGTGACCAGATATGTCGCGTGACACAGGATCACCTATGAACAATGTGTCACGTGACACATAGAGGCAATCTGCAGAAACTTACACAATGAACACCAGAATCAATAATAACTAACACAGATCTAATTAATTGAATAGATTAGATACGAAATACAGAAATAACAACAAATCGACCCCGGGAGTGTGGATATGGGTAGATCCACACCCCCTTGGGGTTTAAACACCAAATTCAAACAAGTATTCAACAATGAAAGCTCAATTACACAGATTCAACAATTTAAACAGAGAGATTGCGATTGGGATTCAGTAATCTAGACAGGTAGAGTCTGATTACTGAATCCTAACAAAAGTAAACAATAAAATTATGAAGAATTAGGTAGAAGGGAGAGAGAAGAGGGATTTTGAGATTCGTTACCCTTGTTGCTTCCACGAATTCTGTATCAAGTTAGATACAGAACCCTTCAATTGGCTGCCTCTGGTCTTAGGAGCTTGATAGGATTGATGCAAAGGATCCAAGTTGTTTGGTCTAGGAAATGGGTTTGAATTGGAGAGAATTGGGGTAGATTGAAGGTAGGAGAGAGAAAGAGGATTGTGTTTGGAGGGCTTTGTTACGACGCAATTCCTGCAGAGTAACAGTAGGCTGAAGTTGGGATCCATTTCTGAGAGGGGGAGGGTCTTATTTATAGGCTGCAGTTAGTAGCCTCAATGTGTCGCACGACCTTACGTATCCACTTTCTAGTCCTCGAGTTGTCGCGTGACACAAGGTGGCTCAACTGCTTTTGGCGCCAAAACCATATTCTGGAACATTCAGGGGAAATACCCAAAAAGTCCAAAAGGTTTTATTCCCAAGAGGTCCTTTGGCATTAGTAAGGTACCAAAAGGTACTTCCTTCGCGGGAAACTTATGAAATATTTCCGGAAGTCTCGGGATAGGCCGGGAATTTACCAAAATGCCCCTTAATGCCATTTTATCATATTAAAATGCATCTAAAAGGGTTGCGAATTGGATTGGCATACTTACAGATGTCTATGTGCTTTGTCTTGGAATTCATCACAGGATTGTTGGAGACTGAGATAGTTGAGGAGTTGTCACAATAGATATGACATACTTCAGTTGGAATTTCATAGTCCACCAGTTGTTGCTTCATCCAATGAATTTGTGAGGAGCAACTTCCATCAGTTATGTACTCAGCCTCTGTTGTAGAAGTGAAAATTGAAGCTTGCTTCTTACAAGACCACGAAACCAATCTGTGACCTAGAAATTGACAAGTCCCAATAGTACTTTTCCGTTTGACCCTACAAGCTGCAAAATCATCATCTGAATAGCCAATAAGTGTAAAATATGAATCTCTAGGGTACCATAAACCTAAGTGAACAGTTCCCACAAGATATCTTATGATTCTTTTGACAGCTTGAAGGTGAGATTCTCTATGATCAGCTTCAAACCTAGCACTTACACATACGATAAACATGATATCTGGTCTACTAGCAGTCAAGTAAAGTAGATATCATATCATACCTTGGTAAAGTGTCATATCTACTTTTTTACCACACTCATCTTTATCAACATTTACATTAGTAGCCATTGGAGTGCTTTGAGGATGAGCAGAGTCAAGGCCAAATTACTTGATAAGATCATCTGTATATTTGGCTTGATTGATGAATATTACTTCATGAATTTGTTTAATTTGAAATACAAGGAAGAAGGTTAATTCTCCCATCATGCTAATCTCGAGCTTGCTTTGCATAAGTTTCTCAAAACTCTTGCATAAATTTTCGTTAGTAGAGCCAAATATAATATTATCTACATATCTTTGAACTAACAATGAATGACCATTATGCTTTGCAATGAATAAGATTGTATCGATTTTACCTCTTTCGAACTTCTCACTAAGTAGGAATTTGGAGAGAGTTTCATACCATGCTCTTGGTGCTTGCTTGAGGCCGTACAAGGCTTTGTTTAACTTTTAGACATGATTAGGCTTCTTGGAGTATTCAAATCCGGGGGTTGATGAATATATACAAGCTCTTGAAGTTCTCCATTGAGGAAAGCACTTTTCACATTCATTTGGTATAACTTAAACTCTTTGTAGGCAGCATAGGCAAGAAACAACCTAATGGCTTATAATCTAGTAACATGGGTAAAAGTCTCATCATAATCAATTACATCTTCTTGTATGTACCCTTTAGCTACAAGTCTTGCTTTGTTACTTGTTATTTTTCCAGATTCTAAAGACCCATTTTGTTCCTATCACTGCCAGATCATTTGGACAAGGCACTAATTCCCATACTTTGCATCGGTCGAACTGATTGAGTTCTTCTGGCATAGCTTCTACCCAGCTGGGATCATTAAGTGCTTCTTCTGTCTTCTTTGGTTCTATGTTTGGGACCATAGCAGAGGAAAATAAGTTGTGATGATCTTACATATTTCTCATTTGCCCTCTAGTCATTCTGGGACCAAAGACATCACCAATTACATTTTCAATAGGATGTTCTCTAGATGGTCTCACATCCCTTGTAATGTTTTGCCTGACTTATTATTTCCTTAAGGTGTCTAGTGGAGGAGTAGAATAAGTTGAGGGAGGTGTGACCGATTGAGGTAAGGATAGATCAGGAACTGGTGAGTTTGACAAATGATCAGGTTCAGATTGAGGTGAAGGAAATGGTATATGAATAGTAGAAATTGGTTCAGGTTCATGTGGTGTAAAAGGAACATTGGTATAGGGACTAGTTGGTAAGGAATCAGTTAAGGGATTTTGGGAATTGGATTCTCTTCTTAACGATTGAGATAAAAAGGAATCATCATCTAGGGCTCTATCATTAGTACTATTTGGAGCCTTGTCAGACTCTAGAAAATCAAATTCATTAAATGTAACATGAACAGATTCAACAATTTTCAGCAGACGTTTATTAAATAATTTGAAAACCTTACTGTGTTTGGCATAACAAACAAAGGTACCTTCATTGGCCTTTTCATCAAATTTTCCTCGATATTCTTTACCGTTGTAAAGAACATAACATTTGCAGCCAAATATTTTGAAGAAACTGATGTTGGGAATTCTGCCACGCCAAAGCTCGTAAGGAGTCTTGTTGTGAAACTTGTTGACCAGTAACCGATTCTGAGTGAAACATGCTGTGTTGATAGCTTCAGCCCAAAAGTACTTGGGTAGCCTTGCTTCAGATATCATAGTTTTGCCAGCCTCGATCAAGGTTCTGTTCTTTCTCTTAACAACACCATTTTGTTGTGGTGTTCCAGCAACTTAGAAGTTATGATCAATTCCGTGATCATCACAGTACTGAGCAATGCCATTATTCTTGAACTCCGTTCCATTATCGGATCTCATACTGATGATGTCACTTTCCTTCTGGGTTTAAAGTAGATAGAAAAGCTTGGGGCAACTCCATAAGTGTCATCTTTAGAGCCGAAAGATTCCACCCAAGAATATCTTGAATAATCATCTACATCAACGATGGTATATCTGCTTTCCCCTAAACTGGAAGTTGTTATGGGGCCAAACAGATCCATATGTAGCAATTGGAGGCAGTTAGATGTGGACATGCAGGGTGTTGGGTCAAAATATATGTGGACTCAGAATTGCTTAATCCCAATCACATAGCTATTTAGAGACCCTAATTTAATTAGATTTTATTTTTGGATCTCTTACTGATGCCCTCCCAGTTAATTCAGCATGTTCTGCAGGCTACTATCCTGCTGGTGAGATCTGCCTGGTAATCAGCAGGTGTTAACATTTTTCAGCAACATACTTCAGCAGATAGGTGACTTAAATTTGGATGACTCCTTTCGTTTGAAATAAAATCTCAGTCTCAACGGTCACATCTCTATCTCTTTCATCGTACTTGTTTGCTAAAAGTAGTTATATTTTCCTGCCAACACCATTCTGCCGGTTCTGACACAAGAGCTACTTTTAGCTCTACTTTGTCCTTTGTCTGCTGCTGCAGGTAACCGGTTGGGACAAAGGGGTTTTTACCCACTGAACAATAGCAGAAATGTCTTATTCAAATCTCCCAAATTAATTGCAAAGATATGGCATTAAATGATCCTCACCTACCAACCACTTTCCGATTCTACCCTTCAACGGCATCTTTAGTTCTTCTCTTCCTTTCTCTCCAAAGTATATATAGAAGACTTTGCTGCATTGAAGATGGTTGGTGATTGCATTGAAGATGAGTGTGCTTGAAGCATTGAATGAAGCTCAAGCCTTCAAATCCATAAAATCATTAGACATTATTAGGGATATACACTCGTGCACTTCTCAATCCTACTTGTAAGCATTCTCCAACAAGACAATCATTAGAATGCATTGATTGAGATTCACACACACACCTGAGTGAGATAAGTCTAACTTGCCACTCAAAAACACCTGGTCAGTTCTTCATTTAAAGATCCATCAGTAGATCCTTGTATTCAGTCCTTGTAACCGGCAAGGCCGCACTTGTAATAGACTAGGACATACTGATAGTAAACTTTTCTCAAAATCCAAGATCTGACCAATCTTGGTAGAGGACGTAGCAGCATTCACGCTGTGAACCTCTCCAAATACTGTGTCCTTGTCTTTACTTTATTTTCATCTTGCCACTCGTTCACCGCAACAAATCAGAACAGTTCATCCAGCTGAATCATAAGTATTTCCCTAAACCAAACAAGTTTCTCTGCATATATGATTCATATAAATACTTTGTGTTTAAAATCAAGCTCTAAACAACTTCTTGCTGATTTTGTGTGAGTTCAAACTTAGTCACTAATATTCCGCTGTGCTTACTGATTATCTTACAACTTTCTGATCAGTGACTATGACCATTAAGGTATTTTAATTAAAATTGCAAAAAGGCTATTCACCCCCCTCTAGCCTATTTCCTCGCCTATTGGGCCTAACAATTGGTATCAGAGCTTGACATTTTTGAAAGAAATTTCCAAGCCTCACAGCTTGATTGCCGATACCATGGCGGGAAAAATTATGCAGACGTTTAACATCACTACCATACCGATGTTGAACATCAACGAGTTTGGTGTTTGGAAATCCCGAATGATAAAGTACATGAACTCCATAGATGAACGATTAATGAAAGTAGTGGAAGGTGGACCGATTACTCCCTTGAAAGTTCAAACCACCTACAAACCAATACCTTCCACTCCCCTAACTGCGCATGCTGACGCTGACGATGAACAACAAACAGATGTTCAAGTTACGGAAACTCTGGTTGAAAAACCAAGAGATGAATGGACTGACGAAGACAAGTTAACCTATGCTCTTGATGGGAAAGCCAGCCACATTATCTCTTGTGGTTTAGACGACAAACAGTACAAGCTCATTGACTTGTGTTACACGGCACAAGAATGCTGGAACAAGCTCCTTGAATACTTCGAAGGAGATGCACGCACCAAGGACAACAGGCTTTATGATGCTATTGCTGAGTTCGAATCCTTCAAAAAATCAGATGGCGAATCACTCAGAACAGCATATGATCGATTCTGCGAGGTAAGTAATCTTTGTGCTTCTCTTGGTAAAGTATATACTATGAAAGACCTGAATATACGCTTTCTAAGTGCTTTAGGAAGTATATATCATACTAAGGTTACTGTTCTTAGAGAAGCTAGAGATTTAAATACCACTTCTATTCAAAATATTGTGTCTAGTCTATTTTTGTATGAGAGAGAACTACAAAAACTTAATATTCTCGACAAAAACTTCAAATGCATGTCTCTCTCAGCACAGACTCAGATATCTCAAATGCCTACTCCTTATCCTCCTACTGATCAATGCCAAAGCCCTTGCTGTAGCAAAACCCTTGAAAGTCCTCCTGAGCCTCTTATGGAAGAAGAGGAATTTGCTGCATTTGCCAGAAACTACCGAAAGTTCAAAAACTTCAAGAAAATGCAAAAAGACAGCAAACCAAATCAAAATAAACCATTTACTACTCCCTTCCATAGAACCACCAGCAACCATAAGCCTTCTACCAGCACTGCTGATGGAAAGAACAGCAAAGGAGACTTGGTATGCTTTAACTGCCGAAAACCTGGACATTTTGCATCTAAATGTCCCCAACCAAAATATGAATATGTCAGGAAATCGGTAAACCAAAGACATCCAAAGTCCAGAAGCTATGTTGCAGATGACAGCACTGAGAAAGCTATGCCAGTCTGGTGTGAAACTGACTCAGAAGGTGAAGGCGCTGCCGATGACAATGAAGATGCTGATATAAGCTTTGTTGCCCTGGATGCCGATGATGAAATAGCACTAGATTTACCTACTCCTATTCATCGGAATGCTTCTCCTCCAAGAACACCATCAAGGAGAGAAAGACCAGCAAGACATTCATTCCAAGAAGTCAAAGTCAATGCAGTCAATCCTTATGGTTACAAGGTCATTCAAGTTGGAACCTCACTTTATGGACAGTGTGGACCCATTGCCTCCCATGCAACCGAACCAAGTCCTCCACAATCCTCTGAAAAGAAGCTATCCTTTACCAAACTTCCAAGTATTTCAAGAAATCTTGCCAAACCCATTTCATCCCTACCCAACTTCTCTCCTGAACCAAAAGATCACTCAGCCAAAAGAAACATCACTGACCCTCTTCCTGAGATATCTAAGGCTGAGATGATAGAGACCATGGATGAACTTTTTGTTGATTATGAAAAGTTGAGTAGTGTTCATGAAATATTGACTGTTGATTTCAGTTTAGTTTCTGCTGAAAGAGAATCACTCAAAGCTGAACTTGATTCTTTGAAAACAAAACTGAGTGAATTCGATCAGCTTCAAACTGAAAACCTGGATCTCAAAAGCAGAGCAAAAGTACACATAGCACAGATTAAAGATTTAGCTCAAAGAAATGATTCTCTTATGAAAACCATTGAAATCTTTTCAAAACCTAACGCTGCTAAAATGGCAATTAATGCAAGCCAAGCTTCTCCTAAAAATGATCAACATGGGATAGGATTTGAAACTAGAAGCAGCAAGTGTACTAATGTCTCTGTAACTGAGAAAAAGGATAAGAAGGCTGAGAACAACTCGATTAACCCATTGCATAAGGATACTAAGCTAAAATATAATGCTGTATCAATGAAGTATCCTCACTACAAGGAAATGGAGAAAGCCAGGTACGTACAAAAGGGAATTAAGATTGCTGAAAATGATTCTGCGGATGAAGATATTAAAAGTAAATGCATCAGCAAAGCTGGTATTGCCAATCTTGATTCAGCTGCCAATGATCAGTCTCCCCCAAAGGTGACTGGCAAAGGCAAGCAGAAAGGCAAGAAGGGCAAAACCAACACTTATAAAGACCCTAAGTTCGTGCCTGCTGATTCTTCTAAGCCTAATGATGCAATGACTAAATCTAGTGGTGTCTTGCCGACTACTCAGTCAATCAGCAAAGTGAAATGTGAAAATTGTTTGGATTATGGTCATCATGCTCATGAGTGCCTCTTGAAAAGCCTTTCAGGACCCAAAGTGGCAAATGCCTCTAGTGGCGGCCAGATATGGCTGCCCAAGAGGAACTAACCTCTTGGACCCAGTGAATAAGGGGGACCATAAGCATGTTTTACTTGCAGGTATGCTTTATGGCCTCGACTGATGCCAGCAAAGATGTATGGATTTTGGATAGTGGCTGTTCGAGACACATGACTGGCCGTGCTGATCTCCTTGCTGATATTGCTGATGCATCAGGTCCTCCTGTAGTTTTTGGTGACAATGGTAGAGGTAAAATAATTGGATGTGGTACCATCATTAGAGGTGCAGTTACTGTACAGAAGGTCTCTTTGGTGGATGGACTCAAACATAACCTTCTCTCCATATCACAATTCTGTGATAGAGGAATGCAATGTATCTTCACTACTTCAAGTTGCTACATAAAAGATATTGCCTCGAATGAAACTCTTCTCACTGCCAAAAGAAAAGGTAACATTTATGCAGTAGACTTAGGTGCTATTACTGGTGTTACTAATATTTGTTTTGTAGCTAAGAACATCAGTGAGAACTCGTGGCTATGGCACAAGAGACTCAGTCACTTAAACTTCAAATCAATATCCAAGCTTGCCAGTTCCGGATTGGCAACAGGTCTTCCAAAAGTGTCTGCTGATCATGGAAAGAAGTGCAGAGCTTGCCAGTTGGGAAAACAACACAAATCCTCTTTCGAGACCAAGCCCTGCATGTCAACTTCTAGGTGCCTACAAATGTTACACATGGATCTATTTGGCCCCACAACCACAGCCAGCCTTGGGGGAAGTAGATATACCCTGGTCGTAGTAGATGATTATTCCCGATACACTTGGGTGGAAGCTTTCAGCAACAAAGATGACACATATGCTGTTGCCACCAAGTTATTCAGACTGCTACAGACTCAGAAGGAGAGCGATATCGTCAGCATGAGATCAGACAATGGAACTGAATTTACAAACAACGGTATTGCTCGATATTGTGACGATCATGGTATAGACCATAATTTCTCTGCTGCTGGTACACCTCAACAAAATGGTGTAGTTGAGAGAAAGAATAGGACGCTTATTGAAGCCGGTAAGACCATGATTTCTGAAGCCAGGCTGCCGAAATATTTCTGGGCAGAAGCCATTCATACCGCCTGCTTCACTCAGAACAGATCTCTCATCAACAAATTCCATAATAAGACTCCTTATGAACTCTGGAGAGGCCGAGTACCAAATATTGGATTCTTCAAAATCTTCGGGTGCAAATGTTATGTGCTTTACAACGGAAGAGAGCACCGAGGTAAATTTGATGAAAAAGCTGATGAAGGCATTTTTGTCGGCTACTCAAAGCACAGTAAGGCCTTTCGAGTTTTCAATAAGAAACTTTTGAAAATTGTTGAATCTGTTCATGTAACTTTTGATGAATTTGATTTGTTAGAGTCTGACCAGACTCCAAATAGTGCTAACCAATCTAGTGGTTTTGAGACAGGTGAATCTAGTAATACTAATCAATCTGCAGATAATGTGCAAGATCCTTTTGTTGTTGCAGAAGATCCAGCAGACATCTTTCCATCCTCAGCAAGAAATCGTCCTGCTGATAATCCTCCAGACGTCTCTGCTGATAGCCATTCTGCCAATCCTTCTCATCCTGTACCAATGAATCCTAGCCCAAATCCAATCTCTGTAATTCATCCTCCTATACCAAATATTCCTCGATCAAATTCCAAATCCACTCAAAGTCCAAACCCTACTATCTCTCCTATTCCTTTAAATTTATCATCTTCCAAATCTGCTGCTGATTCTGAACCTCCTCTAGAATCCTTAAGACAAGAATCAGTAAGACAAGACCTTCCGAGAGAAGTTAGACCTCATCGTGACCATCCTCTTGAAAATGTCATTGGTGATATTTTTGGACCCAGAGTGACCAGAAATCTGAACAAGGATTTTGATGAGAATCTCTTTTCTTCGGCTATGGTGTCTGATATTGAGCCTCAGAAGACTGAAGAAGCCCTTGCTGATCCAAGCTGGGTGGAAGCTATGCAAGAAGAGTTGAATCAGTTTGAAAGATGTAAAGTCTGGGAACTGGTACCGAGACCTTCCTCTCAGCAAGTCATTGGAACGAAATGGGTATTCAGAAATAAGTTGGATGAATCAGGAAAGATTACAAGAAACAAAGCAAGATTAGTGGCCAAAGGATACCGTCAAGAGGAAGGAATTGATTATGATCAAACTTTCGCACCAGTAGCAAGATTAGAAGCGATAAGACTGTTTCTTGCCTATGCTGCCTTCAAAGAATTCAAGCTATATCAAATGGACGTGAAAAGCGCATTCCTAAATGGTGAACTTCAAGAGCTGGTCTACGTTGAACAACCGCCAGGCTTTGAAGATCCTAAGAAACCCAATCATGTCTACCGATTGAAGAAAGCTCTCTATGGCTTGAAGCAAGCTCCTAGGGCCTGGTACGAAACCCTGTCCAAATTCCTACTCAGTGATGGTGTGGGATTTACAAGAGGAAAGATCGATACAACTCTATTTGTTACCAAGCACAAGGGCCATTCATTGTTTGTTCAAATATATGTGGACGACATCATCTTCGGTTCCACAAATGAAGCTCTATGCAAAAGATTTGAAAAGCTCATGCAAAGTAAGTTCGAAATGAGTATGATGGGTGAGCTTACCTATTTCCTTGGTCTACAAGTAAAGCAAACCAATGAAGGAATTTTTATACATCAAGCCAAATACACCAAGGAACTAATCAAGAAATTTTGTTTCGATAATGCTCATCCTCAAAGCACTCCAATGGCGACAAATGTGCATCTTGACAAAGACGAATCCGGCAAGAAAGTGGACATGACTCTTTACAGAAGAATGATTGGTTCACTGCTCTATCTTACAGCCAGCAGACCGGATATTATGTTTGCTGTTTGTGTCTGCGCCAGATTTCAAGCCGATCCTAGAGAATCCCATCTGCAAGTCGTAAAAAGAATTATAAAATATCTAAGTGGCACTGCTAACCTTGGTCTATGGTATGCCAGAGATTCTTCTTTCAATCTTATCAGTTACTCAGATGCTGACTATGCGGCTTGCCGAGTAACAAGGAAGAGCACCAGTGGAACTTGCCAGTTTCTTGGTGAGAGGCTAGTTTCTTGGTCATGCAAAAAGCAAACAGCAACCTCAACTTCCACAACTGAGGCTGAATACATTGCTGCCGGTAGCCGCTGCTCTCAGATTCTATGGATGAAGCAACAATTAGTAGACTATGAGATTCCTCCTCAAGTCTGCCCAATCTACTGTGACAATCAGTCTGCCATCTCAGTCTCAAATAATCCAGTAATGCACTCCAAAACAAAGCACATTGACATAAAATACCATTTCTTAAAAGATCATGTTGAGAAAGGCAACGTTATCTTGCTGAAAGTTCATACTGACTTTCAGAGAGCTGATATCTTGACAAAGCCTCTTGATCAGAAGAGATTTGAATTCCTTAGGAGTGAGCTGGGTGTTATTGGTTATTCTGGGTGATGCTTACATCTGGCTGAGATCGATATGCCTGCTGATCTGTCCTTGCTGCTGATTGATATTTCTGCCGATTGCTTGCCGATGCCCTTTTCTGCTGATATTCTAAGTAGTGGTTGCCAGCTATCTATGTCTCCCATCAGCAAGCTTTCTATTAAATTTAAAGCTGAGTTCCCTGTCAGACCTATCAAATCAAGGACAGTTGGTCACACCCCTCTCTGACACGTGTGTGTACCGCCATTTCCGAAAATCGTGTCAAATGATTTATTCCAATTAATTTTGTGATAAATCTCAGGTAAACTGTATCATTTTAAATCTTAAACAGTTATTTTAATCATTTTTAACTGCTCAAATTCGGCGCTTTAAATGGAACTGCTGCCGCACGTATTTCAATGAAAATGAACTGTTTCGTCTTTTGAAAACCCTTTTCAAATAAACCGTTCCCTCCAAAATCCATAACATATTTAAGCAAAGCTACTCTTTTAAAAACCTTTTCACATTCTCATCAAAATTCTATCTTGCTATCTCAAATCTCCATATTTCAACCTTGTTCTTTAAATCTGGTAAGTCTATTTTAATATCTCAAATATCTGATTCTAACCTTGGTTTATTGTGTTTGAGTTTGTTTGATTGTTGAGTTTTGCAGAAATCATGAGTAATGAAAAGGATATCTATGGAGGTTACATAGACCCAAGCTTCTTCAATGATGCTGTTGACGGACAATTTCTCAGAGATCTCTTATCAGATGCTTCTGTTCTTCCCTTTCTGACTCCTTCTGATAATTTTGGAGTTTATATTGATTCCGTCAGAGAGTTCTTCGCAAATTCCGTCGTTGAATATTCCGATGAAGATGACCCGAATCCTTCTCTCCATTTCTTCTATCAAGCTTCGGTGTTCCAATCTCTCTGTCACCCCGAAAGTATATCCTCCATTTTTCCAACCCTAGGAAATTCGGCCCTAACTCTATGGATGCTTCACTGGATGAAGCCTGGACTCTTATTAGAGGTTCTAATGCTGGACCGAGACTCAGTGGAGACAAGCATTTCAAGGTTGATTATGTTAGGAGATTCTTCGCTTTGATAGAAATTATTGACAGATGTCTAATTTGCCAATCTGGCTCGCATAGCCATATTGCGATCTCCGCTGAGGGATTTGCTGCAATAGTGCTAAGGATAAATTTCAATCGGTGTGGATTCATTTTTAGAGTAATTGCCCAAGCACCGGGAAGTATGCCGATAGACGTAAAGGTAAGGATTTTCCTGGCAAAGGATGTCACTATTGGTTCTTGAGCGAGAATAATTAGAGGTAACCTGTTTGTAGTTCTTGCTTTGACCCCCAATGCTACCAAAGATATCCAAACTTAAGTTGAAGCACCACAGTGAAGGTGATTGGAAAAGGATTAGCAGACAGTCTGCTGGTGGAGCCCCTGTTCCTGCTAATAGAGTTGATGCTCCTGCTGAGAGTTCAACTACTGCTCCTGCTGCTGAGAAAGTTAAGAAGAAGAAATCAAAGAAACCATCCCTAGCCCCTGCTAGTTCAAAGCCTTCAGTTATCTCAGCCCCTGCTTCCTCATCCACTGCCGTTGGCCTCCCGTTACAAGAGCTAAGAAATCTGCCTCCATTCCTGCTGCCCCATCCTCTGCTGAACCTATGAAAAGAACCATGCCTGCATCTTCTGCCAAACCATCAAAGAAATCAAAATCTGTATCTGCCAAAGCTCCATAATCCTTCCCTATTCCTTCTTCTGATCCTAGAGTCAGAAAGTCGTTGTTTACTGAACCCGTTCTTGATGATGCATCTCTACTCCCCAAACCAATTTTCAGAAAGGTCAGTAAAACCCCTGAGGAAATTGATCAAGAAATTTCTGAAAGAAGAAGAAGAATTGAGCAAGATTTGAGGAGGAGGATTCCATTACAACCCCTTTTATTATCTTATCCTAACCTTCCAGATATTCAGCACACTGCCTCATCCGGAGTAGCCATTGAAGCAAGGACCAGAAATTGTGCTCCTATCAAGAACCCCACCTTCCACATCTATTTCAATAACCCTTGGTCCATGATCAACAAGATTGCTCCAAGCAACTGGGTATTTCCTATTGACCATCTCCAGCCGTTCATCAAAAGGCTTCTTCAGTTTCATGAAGAACAGAAAGATACTGTGCCTGTTGGAATCTTGACTGACTATGTTGATAGGGCAAGACTGGACATGAATGAGACCTTTGATGAGAAGTTTCCTCCACTCTCCAAATATCAAAATTTCAGCAAGAATGTGTTGATGCTGAATTTCAATCGATATTTTGATCTTCTGCCTCTCCTCTGGAATCAAGTCTATCTTTTTCAGGATCAGATTAGGCAAGATCTGATGGTCATCTCTGTTTGGATTGCATATGCCTCTGTCTACAAAACTCGCTTTGATTTTGAAGAAAATGATCCCTATCGCCTAGGAAGAGCCGAAAATGATGAAGATTGGGGATTCAAGTATTCGATGCCGAGACTCGACCGCAGGTGCTCTTGCCACTCGGTTTATTGAAAATGTTTTGAAGATGACTCAGAGCTCATTACTTATTCAAGAAGCATTAAAAGAAAAGTTGATAGTGCTTCGATTTGAATGCCGATTCTAGCAATGCCGAGCAAAGTTCCTTCTCGATTCCTCAAGTGACACTATTGAATCCAGCAGAACATCTCTCGATGATGACCAACAGCTTTATCAAAGACTGTGCTTCTGAAAAATACTCCTACATCTGATGCTCACTCCAGCCCATCTGCTAACCTTGCTCAATCTGCACCTATAGTGGTTACAGGAGGAGTCTTTCTTAATTCTGATCAAGCTCCCATCTTCTTTAATGTTCCTGCTGAACCATTTCAAGAGGTTGTTGAGTTGGGAGGAGGAGCTACCTCAGACACTGACATTGCTGCTGATCTTCAAACTCAAGAAGTTGATAATGCCTTCTCTGCAATCGTTGTCTACGACCCTGTTCAGGCACTCATTCATCAAGCTGCTGCTGATCTCTTGACTAATGGTGACTCTCTCCCTGTTGCTGATGAAGACAGTCCAGATGAAATAGACCCAGAAGATTATGATGAGATCCCTGATGATGATGAAGAAGATACCTCACCTCCATCTTAGTACAACTCTCTTTCTGATGACTGTAGGTTGATGATGTGCTCAAATTGGTATACCACCATCAAGTCCATTCCAAAGGACTCTACTGGTAATCCCCTATTCCCTCCTCATCAGAAACTCAAATGGAGATCTGGTACAAGGTTAGTGAAGAATTCCTTCAAAAATTTTGTTCCTACTGAGGGTTCTACCAGCATGCCTCCTATTCTGCTTAAATGGAACAAGGATATCAAGCATGGAAAGAAGAAAACTCCTGCTGTTTCTCATGCCAAAGTCAAATCTCTCCCTCCAGCTACCAACCAACCTGGCTCCTTAAGAATTCGAGGTGAAATTTGTCCTGCTGGTGAATCTCCAATTGAAGTTTGCGTTTATTCTGGTGGAATGATGAGCAGGCGTTTAGTGATTAATGATCTTGTGGTTGAAACTCTTGACTACTCTCCTTATTCTGCTGTTGGTGTTTGGAAGATGGTGTATCAACATGCCCTAACCATAACCTTACCATTCTATGCTTCCGCACCATTTCAAAGAAGATCATTCTCAGGACACTCGGCGTAATTCTAAGCCTTGGCATCATACGAGATCCGCGAATGGAAGAGCATTTCGAATTTTATGCTTGCTCGCAAGTTGTCCTTGGAGAATAATGGTCAAATGTTTGCCGATCTTCCCATTATAATTCATCCAGATTTCCTCTCCTTCTTGATCCCCCTGTTCCAAGATCTCGCGATGTTCCATTGATTGTCAGCACAGTCATTCCTTCTACCTTCCTGGTACCCTATGATCCTCCACCTGTTTACACTCTGTTTGGCTACTTTGCTAATGAGCATGGTCATCTTTCTGAAGCCTATAAACCCGTGCTTAGAGGTGACATTGGTGATTTGGGGATGTTTTTCCGAAGTGAGATTGAAGAGGTTAAGGACTTGGTGCTTAAGTCCACTCAGGAGGAGGAGTTAGCAAACAGAATCGCATCCAAAGTCTCAGCCAAAGTTTCTGCATCTATTTCCCAAGCCCTCAGCAGACCTCAGACCTCATCTCTCAGTAATCTTAGTGCTGCTGATTTTGATCGGCTCAGTGATCTCCTAGACAGCTCCACCCAGGTTCAGAAAGTGGTACTTGATGTTAACTTGAATCAAGATCGCACCATCAAGGAGTTGGAGCTAAAGCTTGAAGCTGCTGGAAGTAGGATTGCTGCTGTTGAAGCTGAGCTTGCCGAAGCTAACCTGAAGATTGCCAAGCTTGAAGGGAAAAATGAAGTGCTAGTGGAGCGTTACAAGGCTAGCAAGAAGTGGAAAGCTGAAAAGGCAGAAGCCAAGAAGCAGAAAAAGTCCAAGCCTGTTGTTGATTCCTCCACTGCTGCTGATGCTGATCCTGCTGATCCTGCTGATCCTTGACAGTCTCGTAACCAATGAAATAGATATCCTCGTGAAGCCCCAAAAACAAACTTTCTTTTACGGACAATTTGGTTTTTGATTTTATGGTTTTTGCTTAATATCTATCTAACTCTTCTGCAGGAACTTTAATAGTTTATCTTTTCAGTTATCACTTATCTTTTATCTTAATATCTATTTATATCCTTTTAAGTGATTTTGTCTAAAGGTGATTGGCCTTAAGCAATTAGGAGGAGATTGTTGGGTCAAAATATATGTGGACTCAGAATTGCTTAATCCCAATCACATAGCTAGTTAGAGACCCCTAATTTAATTAGATTTTATTTTTGGATCTCTTACTGATGCCCTCCCAGTTAATTCAGCATGTTCTGCAGGCTACTATCCTGCTGGTGGGATCTGCCTGGTAATCAGCAGGAGTTAACACTTTTCAGCAACATACTTCAGCAGATAGGTGACTTAAATTTGGATGACTCCTTTCGTTTGAAATAAAATCTCAGTCACAACGGTCACATCTCTATCTCTTTCATCGTACTTGTTTGCTAAAAGTAGTTATATTTTCCTGCCAACACCATTCTGCCGGTTCTGACACAAGAGCTACTTTTAGCTCTACTTTGTCCTTTGTCTGCTGCTGCAGGTAACCGGTTGGGACAAAGGGGTTTTTACCCGCTGAACAATAGCAGAAATGTCTTATTCAAATCTCCCGCATTAATTGCAAAGATATGGCATTAAATGATCCTCACCTACCAACCACTTTCCGATTCTACCCTTCAACGGCATCTTTAGTTCTTCTCTTCCTTTCTCTCCAAAGTATATATAGAAGACTTTGCTGCATTGAAGATGGTTGGTGATTGCATTGAAGAAGAGTGTGCTTGAAGCATTGAATGAAGCTCAAGCCTTCAAATCCATAAAATCATTAGACATTATTAGGGATATACACTCGTGCACTTCTCAATCCTACTTGTAAGCATTCTCCAACAAGACAATCATTAGAATGCATTGATTGAGATTCACACACACACTGAGTGAGATAAGTCTAACTTGCCACTCAAAAACACACAGTCGGCTCTTCATTTAAAGATCCATCAATAGATCCTTGTATTCAGTCCTTGTAATGGCAAGGCCGCACTTGTAATAGACTAGGACATACTGATAGTAAACTTTTCTCAAAATCCAAGATCTGACCAATCTTGGTAGAGGACGTAGCAGCATTCACGCTGTGAACCTCTCCAAATACTGTGTCCTTGTCTTTACTTTATTTTCATCTTGCCACTCATTCACCGCAACAAATCAGAACAGTTCATCCAGCTGAATCATAAGTATTTCCCTAAACCAAACAAGTTGCTCTGCATATATGATTCATATAAATACTTTGTGTTTAAAATCAAGCTCTAAACAACTTCTTGCTGATTTTGTGTGAGTTCAAACTTAGTCACTAATATTCCGCTGTGCTTACTGATTATCTTACAACTTTCTGATCAGTGACTATGACCATTAAGGTATTTTAATTAAAATTGCAAAAAGGCTATTCACCCCCCCCTCTAGCCTATTTCCTCGCCTATTGGGCCTAACACAAGGCTTTCTCTGGAATGATGTCTTATGTTGCTTTCCAAGCTGGCATGCTCTGCACTTCCTTCCATGATCAGCAGACACTTGAGGTAAGTCGGTTACCAAATTTGCATTGGCTAGCTTGGATAGGTATTTGAAGTTCATGTGACTGAGTCTCTTGTGCCATAGCCATGAGTTCTCAGTGATGTTCTTTGATACAAAACAAACATTAGTAACACTAGAAATAACATTTAAATCAATAGCATATACATTACCTTTTCTTTATCCAATGAGAAGGGTTTATCCGGTAGCAATATTTTTCACATAATAGTTGGAAGAAGTAAATACACAATTGTAGCGATGCAATTTTATTGAAATACAGAGTTGCCACTTATTATTTACTTAGGAAAACAATAAGAAAAACCTTTTTTGAAAGATTTGGGTTCGGGCTTAAGTGATGGATTTGGAAGGTCAAGGAGCACCGCATCCACCCAATCTGAAGATCGATCTTGCTTAAGGGGGATTATCAATTAAAAGCAATATATTATTAAGTAAATAAAACCCTAATTAATTTCTTAATTAGGAATGTCGGGTTGTATGCTTCGAGATCGCCTTCATGGATTGAAGGGACTCTAGGCTAACCCTTTTTGGTAGGATTACACTACTCTAAAAGCCAATAGAGAGGTTGAGAAGAATAAATAAAAGTATAGGAGTTTACCTTGTGTTCTTGAGAACGTGGTTCTAATGTTTCCTCCTCCTTCTCGGTCGAGAAAGGATTTGGACAGAGCTTCGCCTTGATTTAAGGCTTGAGCCTTGATGTTCGTCAATCAACGAGGTTGATGGACAAATTTGATTTTTTTTTATGAGTGATTTATAGGACTCTTTCAAGGAGAGAAACCAACAAATTGTGTGTTTTGACCTATCGGTCGGGGATCAGGGACGTGAATTGGGGCCATGAAATACTGAAAGTCATCAAGTATTTATAGGGGTTTTAGGAGGTAAAAGTGGAATAGGATTCCACCCAAAGAAGATTCTGGAACTCTAAAATCATTGGATACCCGGATTGGATAAAATTTATCAAGAAAAGAGGTTGAGACGGAGAAGGAAAGTGATTCTGCACATCCTGCAGAGGGGTTGTCTCGCGCGAGACATGCCTGTTCCGCGTGGGACAACTAGTCAATTGACCATTTTGTCCTCTTCAATTATTCGGTTAGTCAGTTAGGTCCAAAACTAACGAGGTTAGTTAGAAACTTAACGAAACATGCCGAAACTTATATGCTTTCATCAAAATACAAAAGAGAGACGAAGAGTAGTGTAATCATTTAATTATTGGTTCAGAATGGGGTGTCTACAGAGCCCCTCAGCGATAAGACTTATGGAAGAAGTCAAGTCGTCGATAGAAAAAACATCATTTTCTGAACATCGCGATGGTCGTGCCACTCGGCTGCCTACGTATCTCTATCGGAGAATCAGACCAAAATGTAGTTCGACTCCATAATACTAAAAGGCTGTTTTAGGTATTTTGAAAAGCATTTTTAAAAGAAAATTTGAAAGAAAAAAGTGAAGATCATACTGAGGAATCAAGGACTTGACCCAATTCCGATGATACCCGGCTTGATGAAGTTGTTGAAGTGCGCCGCCCGAGGTTACTAACATAGCTGAGGTTGTTTGAGTGCTTTCGAACCACGGATAACTTCATACTGAGGAATCAAGGACTTGACCAAATTTTGAAAATATCCATTTTTGATGATGCGCCTCCCGGGGTTACTGACGTTGCCGTTGTTGTCGAGGTCACGAACTTTAAAGTTGCTGAGGTCACAGACTAGGTTGATATTGACGAGGTCACGGACTTTAAAGTTGCTGAGGTCACAAACTTTGTTGAATCTCCACCTGAGGTCACAAGTGTCGCTGTTGTTGTCGAGGTCACGGACTTTGTTGTCGTTGCTGTCGTCACAAACTTTGAAGTTGTCGGTTGAGGTGGAGGTTCTGTTGGCTCCTGTAATGCAAGGATATATGCATGCTGGTCTTGGATGGACCCAAATGATTCTTACCTTTCTGCACCTGCAAGCATATAAAGATTCCAAATAGATTTTTCAGATTTTAGTTGTTTAACTGGACTTAGGTGGTGGTGCCCATTTCTGTTCGTATAAATGGCCGGTTGGCCATTTTGGTGGTGAGTTCACTACAAGAAACACACTCTTTAGGGTCGGCCCGTCACCGTCCCAAAAGGCCAATTTGCCGTCCCTAAAGGTTTTTAGGTCGGCCTTATGGACGGGAAATTGGGGTCCGGAATAAAGGGCGACTCTAAAACTTTGGGACCCCCGTCACCATCCCCAATAATGTATTAAAGACGGCATGCATCAGTCCTAAAAATTAATTTAGCGGGGAATATTTTTGGAGCCAATTTTTTTTGGGACGAGTTATTAGGGTCGGATTTGCCGACCCTAATATTAATTTAGCGCCAATTTAATTTTTTCCCGGGAAATTATTAGGGACATGCGTCGCCGACCCTAATATTAATTTAGCGCCAATATATTTTTTGTCCCGGGAAATTATTAGGGACGCGCGTTGCCGACCATAATGTAATTTTGCGCCAAAATATAATTTTGGAGGGAAAGATTTAAGGTCGGCTTTCAACGACCCAAACAAGCTTGTATCCCAAAATATAAATCTTAATCATCAATATGAACTACTCCATTCGTCTCAAAATGAATTGAATGTTCATTCTTTTATATATACTAAATGAATTGTAATTATATAATAAAACCAAACCTAAAAATCAAAATTCAAATACATTTTGCAATAAAATTGCTATTATAGATCAAAAGACAACAATTTCATTAAGAAAAACTCAACCTAATTTGGTACTACTGTCTCTGTCTGCCAAGATCAAAAGGACATCATAAATCTATAACACATCCATGCTTAGTTCAACCACTTAATATTTGAACAAAAAATATCTGCCAAAACTCAGTAAAACTATGATAAACAAAATAAATGCATCAACGTTGATAGTGCTTAACTTGGTTGCTCAGCATCTACGATCTTTTTCCTTCACATATCTGCGATGAGGAAAAACGCAAACTATTAAGCGAAAAACTCTAAAATGTTACATGCTGATGGTTGTACGTGAAAGTTTGTTTCGTACCTTACCAGTGGATGCTCCATATCCTGAATAATCATAACTGCAGCATAGGCAAATATACCATGTCAATTATTAAGTAAATATATCGTTAAGGTCACTGCTTCTAAAGATATGGTGCAACAGTGGTTACTGCCGTCTATATACATGCAGAAGATAGGATAATCCCCCCCCCCCAAAGATCCACCATATGTTCACTAACACATTTGCAACCTGAGTAAACAGAAAAAAGGAGCAAAAACGGATCACCCAGCTAAGATTCCTTGTGAAAGCATACTAAGATTTTGAAGCAGTAAATATATCGTTAAGGAGAAAAAAGGAGTAAACAGTACTTCACTAGTAATCTGACGGAAAACTTTGTGAGGGTGAACAAGATTTGTAGGGAGCTGGCCCAAAGTGAGGGAGATGGGAAAGCTTCCAAATTCATCATATACTAGTACATACAGATTCAAAATAATCTCATTCTTCATACTTCCCATATATATATCTTCTCACGAGTATGAATGAAGGTACAGCAGTCGAGTCTTACTCATATGACAGCACTATGATGCCCAATCCCATTGATAATCTAACATCAGAATTCTTATATATAAAAAACTCCTCAAGAGTAGACAACAACAACAACAAAGCCTTAGTCTCAAAACCCAAAAAAAAAAAATCATTTCTTCCAAAAAAAAAAAAAAAATTGTACTTGCACATGCTTCAAAATGCTATTGCACAAAAGGACAGATGACCAAAAGGGTAGGAGCATGACAAAACAACAGAAAACTGAAGTTCAGTAAATCAACATCAAGCTACCTCTAGACTTGAAGAAAAGCAATTAAACAGGAAGTCAGGAGAGACAAACCAGTAGGCAAATTTCATTATGTATAAAAAGATGACCAAAAGGGTAGGAGCATGACAAATCAACAGAAAACTGAAGTTCAGTAAATCAACATTATAGAAGAGAAAGCATGTACCTCTATATCAACTGATTTCTGGTGTTTGACCCGCCACTTGAATTCCCGCGGATTGGAGTTGAACCATTTGAATTTATCCCTGCAGCATTCAATGCCTGAATAACTCGAGCCTCAGACAATACATCAAACAGTAGATGTAAACCCCAAACTATCAAACCTGAAAACAGACAATAAATTATCAAATTGTTTCACCGATCCTTCTCCCTTCGACTCCATCTTAGGCAAGGAATGTCAACTACCCACAGAGCCGCCTTGCGCAGCAGCGAAGTGAGGTGCTAAGCGCAACCCAATACCCAGACGAAGCACATAATGGGTTCCTGTTGGGAAACAAATGTCTAATATACAATCGAATATTCACAATATCCTATTGCCAAATATGAGATGGCATTAACATATCCATTACTCTTGTTGTTTTAATCTTTTCTATTCTAAATTGTGAATACCAATAGTATAAAATAGAACCTGCAAGAAACTTGAGAAATTAGCTTACTCTACTCAAAAGACAATACACCAGAGTGATTTTGTTGCTAAAAATGACTGATTGAACTTTAAACTTTTATATTTTATAAATTTGGTGCTTTTTCATAAATTTTGGATTGAGATGTGCTTAATTAGCCCAAGAACATATTTTTATGAGTTATCTGTGTAATGAGTTCATAAAAAAAAAGGGCAAACCCCGGTGCGCCAAGCGCTACCCGCCAAGCGGGGGTTGGGAGAGGGAACCATTTGCTAGAGCTTAGGCTTATTTTCCGTAGCACAGACACCTTCTGTAGAATCAACACCAGATACTGTGACCTATGTCCTGATTTTTCTTTGACTGTATTTGTTCCTTTGGGGTTGTTTGCCTTTCGTATTTATATTTACTTATATGTGGACACTTGCCCACTCTTGTATAGCTTTTACCTAATAAAGTTTGGTATTATTTTAACTTCAGTTCAGATTACGGGAATGATGAAAAAGAAGTTCAGAATTCCATTAAGTTTATGGTTTATTCTTTAGATCTAGGGAGATTATGATACAGAATCATCACTTCTAGTAGCAAAGATTTCAGAATTCTCCATTAGCTGGGCTGACTAATACAGAAGCAAAATCTTTCGTATCTCTTCATACTCCGTACTTGATTATTAACTGGACCGCAATTAATGTCCTACATCTAATGCTTTAAATGTCCAACAGCATACTACTATCCATGATATGCTTTCTAGTAAGAAAATACAGTACTTAGTAAGAAAGTGAGGGCTTAATTTAATTTACCTCAAGCTGATAAAAGAATGATCATCCAATGGACGGTGTTAAATATGAGAGGGAGTAAATGTTTACGGCTTGAATAAGATGTGGAAATATGTTTATAGCCATTATTGTTCTTGAGGGTGACCAGAGTGATTTTGTTGCTAAAAATTCTGTGCGCTTTTCCGTGGGACAGAGGGACACCAAAATCAAATTGCACAACAAATTTTTAACGTAAAACCAACTAGACATGGAACTAAATTCCAATGTTTATAATGAATACAAAAAGGGATTTTTCATAAATAATTTCCCCTGCATTCTAGTTCCAAGCCTCTTCAACCTATAAACTGACAGCAAATTTCCGATATACACTAGCTCAACTGATACTCTCCCATTGACATCTTGGAATAAAAAGTCCCGACTAAAGCCAAATTGCACAAAAAAGATAAAAAAATGATAAACAACAAACTCGGCTGGATATGTCTTTCTCACACTATTTCAATAAATATAATCTTTGTGCTATACATTACAATAGATATAATTTAAATACTTTTTTAAATTATATTTTTTAACAAATACTAATATTTATTGATCTCGGTAATGTTAACGGATAAATATGAACATTCATTTTGGTACAGTACGGCTAAGTTCTTATCTCTCTTTTTACAGCAGCAATATACTCTGCCATTGATCTGCTCTTCAAAAAAGGAGTTTCTAAATCCAAACATCAGACACTATATATCTTTAGCAAATGTTGCTATTACAATGGGACTGTTATGACCAGCTCAACAAAATCAATAATGATTTCAATGAAATCGATAATTGACGGAAGAATTATATATTAGATTGGATGAGAAAAGAAATAGGAGAGAAATTAGTTTATGGGATGAGAGAGAAATAGAAATTGAGAAGAAGATAGGTTGAGAATTCTGGTAATTTTCTTATTATCCTCAACAATGGCTATTCCATTACATAAAGGAGAGAGGCGCACATGGGAACAACGGCAACCATCCCTCACTAATAAACGACAGCGTATCAAGTAACAGAAAAGATTCCTACGCAAAGCCTCAAACGGCGACGTTCCCATAAATGAGAAAACGCGTATTTGATACCTGCACTTACATTATTAATACGTTAACCCTAAAACGACATCGCATGATCACTATTCAAACATAACGGTCATGCCAAAATTCCATGAAGAACCCTAAATCATTACATTCCCTTTCCCTTCAAACAATCCTTGTCTCAAGGATGAAATTGAGGGAAATTAGCTGCTATGGTCGACCAATCCTCCCACGTCGCGTCTTCTGGAAACGCGTTCGACCATTGCACTAGCACCTGAGCTGCTGGACTGTTCCCTTTCTTCACCAAGCGACGATCCAACACTGCAATGGGTTCTACCAAAAACTGTCCATCATCCCCTACATATGGTAAGGACGGATTTGGAACTACAGATTCACCCAACCTTGGCTTCAGCAATGACACATGAAATACAGGGTGAATCTTAGAGTTTGGAGGAAGTTTGAGTCTATAAGCCACCGCACCTACCTTTGCTTCAATTTGAAAAGGGCCAAAATACTTTGGAGATAACTTGAAGTTCTTTCGAAGAGCCAATGATGTCTGATGGTATGGCTGTAGTCGCAGGTAAACCCAATCTCCTTCATCAAAATTTCTCTCTTTTCTACCTTTATCTGCATATTGTTTCATTCGATTTTGAGCCTCTGTCAAGGTCTCTCTGATTGTTCTTAATTGCTTATCCCTATCCATCATAAAATCTGCAACTGCATCCACCTTGCAATATTGCTCATGACTGAAAATGGCATGAGGTGGAGGGTACCCATATACAGTGCCTCAAAAGGGGTTAACTTAAGTGCTGTGTGAAAATTCGAATTGTACCACCACTCAGCCAAGGTAAGCCAATTTGACCATTGCTTAGGCTTGTTGCTAGTGGTAGCCCTAAGAAACTGTTCCAAACACCTGTTTAACCTCTCAGTTTGCCCATCTGTTGGAGGGTGATAGGCTGTACTTAGGTTCAAGGTAGTGCCAAGGAGAGAAAAAAGGGATTGCCAAAATTGACTTAAGAAAATCTTATCCCTATCAGAAGTTATAGTAACAGGTAAGCCATGCAACTTATAAACACAATCAAAGAACTGCTTGGCAACTGTATAAGAGGTATAAGGATGTTTGAGAGGTATAAAGTGGGCATACTTGGTCAGTCTATCCACTACTACCAAAATGGAATCCCAATTGTTTGAAGGGGGCAATCCTTTGATGAAGTCCATAGAAATATCAGTCCATGGTTTGGTAGGAATGGGTAGAGGCTGTAGGAGACCAGCAGGATGAGTATTTTCAGTCTTAACTTGTTGGCAAATCTCACAAGGCCCAATCACTTCCTGCACCACCTTCTTCATATTTGGCCAAAAAAATAATTGAGCAATTCTTCTTGTTGTGCCCTGAATACCTGAGTGTCCTCCCAATGGAGTGTGATGTAGCTCATTAATAATCCTTTCCCTCAATCCACCTTTACTGCCTACTACCAGTTTGCCTTGGTGCCTCAACAGTCCATTGTTCATTGAAAAGTCATTAAATTCTTCATTTTTTACCATTACCCCTTCCAATATCTTCTCTACCTCTGAATCCCCTTCCCAACTACTGATAACATCTTGGACCCATTGAGGTTGCACAACAGTCACAGAGAAACATTCCTCAGTATTTTCATGTATTCTTGACAAGGCATCAGCTGCCTTGTTTTCCACACCTTTCTTATACGCAATAGTATAGTCGTATTCCAACAACTTTGACAACCACTTCTGTTGCAAACCCCCTGTAACCCTTTGGTCCATCAGATACTTCAAACTTTGGTGATCTGTTTTAATCTGAAACCTTTGCCCACATAAGTAATACCTCCATTTTTCGACAGCTAACAATATCGCCAAAAATTCCTTCTCGTAAGTTGATAACCCCAAATGCTTTGGACCTAAAGCCTTGCTAACAAAAGCTATAGGTTTACCTTCTTGCATAAGGACAGCTCCCAACCCATTATGGCAAGCATCTGTCTCCACAATGAAGAGCTTCAAAAAATCTGGCATAGCAAGAACTGGGGCTTGTGTCATAGCTTCCTTCAAGGCTTGAAACGCTAACTCAGCATCCTGGTTCCAACAAAAAGCATTTTTCTGTAACAAGGAGGTCAAGGGTTTGCTAATTACTCCATAATTTCTAATAAATCTTCTGTAGTACCCTGTTAAACCCAAAAATCCCCTTAAACCCTTGATAGTAGTAGGAGTTGGCCATCCTAACATGCATTCAATCTTTGAAGGGTCAGTAGATACTCCCTCTCCAGTGACTATATGCCCCGGTACTCTACCCTTGTGCTACCAAACGTACACTTACTTTTCTTCACAAATAACTGATGCTCCCTCAATCTATCCAAGACTGTTCTGAGATGACTTACATGTGCCTCCATTGTTGGACTATATATCAGGATGTCATCGAAAAATACCAATAGGAACTTCCTCAAATAATCATCAAATACTGAGTTCATCAATGCTTGGAAGGTGGCTGGAGCATTGGTGAGCCCAAAAGGCATCACTTTGAATTCATAATGGCCATGGTGGGTTTTAAATGCAGTCTTGCAAATGTCTTCCTCCTTCATTCTTATTTGGTGATAACCTGACCTCAAATCAAGCTTTGTAAAGAATTTCGACCCATGTAACTTATCCAATAGTTCATCTATGATAGGAATGGGAAATTTGTCCTTGATTGTTAACTGATTGAGCCCCCTATAATCAATACACATCCTCCATGTTCCATCTTTCTTCTTAACCAATATCACAGGCGAAGCAAATGGGCTTGTGCTATGTCTAATGACTCCACTTTCCAACAATTCCTTGACAATCTTTTCAATTTCATTCTTCTGAAAATATGGGCATCTATAGGGCCTGTTACTAACTGGTTGACTCCCAGTTTTAAGAGGAATAGCATGATCATAAATCCTCTCTGGTGGCAGACCTCTGGGTTCTGAAAAGACATCATTATATTCATTCAATACCTCTGCTATTCTTGAATCTATCACCTCACCATTTTCCACTGACGTAAGTGAGTACAACTGCACAATTGCCCCACAAGGCAAGTCTCTCAGCATCTTAGTGGCAGTGGGAGCTGTCATGAATCTCAACATCACCATGTCCTGTCCCCCTTGTAATGTACATTGCTTCCCTTCCCACTGAAACCCCATTGTCATTTTAGTAAAATCAAAGGTGATTGGCCCCAATGTCTTGAGCCATTATATCCCCAATACTGCATCACATCCACCCAATTTAATCACCTTCATGTTCCCCTTGAATTCCAGTCCTTGCATCTTCCACACAAAGTTCTTACACTCTCCTTGACTAGAAATTTGACTTCCATCAGCCACAATCACTGGGGTATCATGAGTAGGTACAACCACACACCCTAATCTCTCAGCAGTCTTAGCATCTAAAAAATTATGAGTGCTCCCACTATCAATAAGGACTGTAAACTTCTTAGCTCCCAATTCCCCTGTGATTTTAAGAGTTTGCAAAGTAACACTACCAGATAGGGCATGTGTTGATATGCCCACATCTTCTTGTGCTGGTTCCTTAGCCTCAGTTTCCTCCATCTGGTTCTCAACCGTGTCATGCCACTCTTCCTCCTCTTCCCTATCATCCACACCAATCATGAAGACTTGCTTATTCTTGCATTTATGCCCATACTTAAAAATTTCATCACAATTGTAGCACAGTCCTTTCTCCCTCCTAGCTTGCATCTCAGCATGGGTCAATTGTTTAAAGGGTAGGGTATTCTTCGCAGTTGAAAAGGATTATGGTTTTTGGTTTATGGAAGGTGAAGAATAAGTGGATAGCTTGCTATTGTTGGTATTGGTTTTAACAGTTTGTGGAGAAACTGGGGTTGGAGTTCTATAATTGCTGCTGTATGAAGGGGTTATTATGTTGGTTTTATAAGTGGCTGCTTTCATCTTCCTTACTGAAGCCTCCCAATGGGATTCTTCAATCCTTGCTAGATTAATTGCATGGGTTAGTGTGGGTGGAAACTGAGATTGTACTCTGAATTTGATTTCCTCCTTGAGCCCTTTAATGAAGTTTTTCACATAAAACCTCTCACTCAACCCTGCATTCTCAATCTTCATCAAAGCTCTCATTTCTTCAAACTTGTCTTGATATTCCCCCACTGTACTTGCCTGTTGTAAGTTTGCAAATTCACCTTCAACGTTTTGATAAGCTTGGGGTCCAAATCTCATGGCTACCTTATCAATGAACTCATCCCAGCCAATACCATCAATCTCTTCACAAAAATTCTGGTACCAATTTTCTGCACTACCCTCGAAATGCATAGTAGCCAATTCTACCCTATCACACAATGGCACTTCTCTATATTTGAAAAACTTATCGCATTTCCTTACCCAACCCCTATGATCAATTCCTGAGAACTTGGGAAATTCAAGCTTAAGATGTTTCTTATAAGCTTCATTAATCCCCTTCTCAGTTCTAGCTTCATGCCCATAACCAACACCCTTAATAGCACCATTTGAATCATCAATAACAATGGTTTCGACATCAACCTTACCTTGTTTCTCCAGTTCAATGTTGGTGTTGTTTTTTCCTGCGTTTGGTGAAGCTCCCAATATCGACCCTGAACTACTATTGCCTTTCAAACCGCGACCTGCTTCATCAACTTTCTCCTTGCCATGGCTATCCTTCATCTCTAGCAGTATACGCGTGAGTTCCTCAACCCCATGACTTAGAACAGAGATGTCCCCTTTTAGCTCCATGGTCTTCATCTCCAAAGCACCTTCGAGCCCAGTTAATCTATCATCAACAGCTCTGAGGTTTGCTTCCACCGCTTCCATACGATTATTCTGATTATTCTGATGATTCACCATGGTTTCCGTGAATCGTCAGCTCTGATACCACTTTGTTATGACCAGCTCAACAAAATCAATAATGATTTCAATGAAATCGATAATTGACGGAAGAATTATATATTAGATTGGATGAGAAAAGAAATGGGAGAGAAATTAGTTTATGGGATGAGAGAGAAATAGAAATTGAGAAGAAGATAGGTTGAGAATTCTGGTAATTTTCTTATTATCCTCAACAATGGCTATTCCATTACATAAAGGAGAGAGGCGCACATGGGAACAACGGCAACCATCCCTCACTACTAAACGACAGCGTATCAAGTAACAGAAAAGATTCCTACGCAAAGCCTCAAACGACGACGTTCCCATAAATGAGAAAACGCGTATTTGATACCTGCACTTACATTATTAATACGTTAACCCTAAAACGACATCGCATGATCACTATTCAAACATAACGGTCATGCCCAAATTCTATGAAGAACCCTAAATCATTACAGGGACCTACTGATTTCTTATATTTATATCGATTCGTTATGCAACGAATCAATATTTTCCACTACTCTAGTTTTATTCCGGACATTTACAAAACAAATTAAAAAAAAAATAAAAAATTAGGACCGCTATTAACAAAAAAAATCATTACAAATAGTTAGACAGAGAAAGTACCTTGACGATTGCGAACGACGGCGGATGAAATCGAAAGGACGATTGCAGAGAACGGCAACGGAAACAACAACGATTCCGATGAACGGCGGATGAAATAGAAAACGATGGCAGATTAAAACGATTTGCAAGAGCGGAACCAATTTGCAAGAATGATGCGGATGAAAACGATGGCGGATGAAAACGATTAGAGGGGTTGTAGAGGGAAGGTGCGGGAGAGGCGTAGTGGGCGAAGAGCAGGGAGGGTTTTGGGGGGTTTCCTTTTTTTTTAATTTAATTTATTTGCTAAGTTAAGTTAAAGACCCAATTTGGCTGACCCATTTATTTCATCCATCCGTGTAGAGTGACTTATTAAGGGGATAATAGGGACCAGAGAGTTCTTTCGATTCAAAAAATTCAGTCCCTAATAACGACTTTTTTTGTAGTGGTTTATGTATGAGTATATGGTACATGGACATGTAGGGACATTTGTATGGATTTATATATGAGATGAGTGAACTATATGAGTGAACTTGTGTTTGACAAGTTGGGACCAAATCAGGTTTTTTGTAGAATTTGTTGCTGGTCAGCGAGATTGAATTTCAATGAGTAACCTTGTGTGAACACATCTAGGCCTGTTGCGAATCTTCATTCTTAATTCTCCCTTGAGTCATGTCTCTAGGAGGTGAACGACTACAAATCTGTCGACTGTCGTAATGGCTTTATGTCCAAGTCTCTTTCCTGTCTTAAGCCCCAAGTTGCTTGAATGTTGTAGATGACTTTGTGAATAGGCTTGTGAGGCTGTTCTCTTGATTTGAAGATGATCAAAGAAGGTTCTCCTTGTTGATATTATTTGAAGAGGATTGAATGATGTTTGATGAAGAAGGTTGAAGAATACTCTCCCTTTGTCCTTGATTTTTTTTTAGTGACGCACCCTAGTTTTTGCCAAGACCGCCCTTTCGGGTTTTCAATCTAGCGGGCATCTCTTTTGCGTATTTTTTTTGAAAATAGTATGTTAAGTCGAAGAGAACTCAAAGGAGAAAATCTTATTAAGGAGAGAGAAATGAGATCTTAAGTTAGTTGAGGAGATTCGGACTCTATTATTTAGAAGGTGATACAAGCATTGACTCTTTGGAGAAGTGTATTCTCTAATGATGAGAGTGAGAAGCAAAGAGAAAAGCTCTTAATGCAAATTTGGTTATTTTGAAGAGTTGAAGTAGAGATTTACTGGGGGAGGAAAGGTTAGGAAGCTCCAGTTTTGATGCTTGGATTTCAAGAGTGTGTATGAGAGTGGCTAACAGGAAGCCTCTAGACTCAACAAGAAACGTAACTTGGCTCAAAGATCTAGAAAAGTTGTTCTACCACTTAATGAACCATGCATCATCTAGAAATTTCTAAATTAGTATGACTTAAGGGTAAACATTTTTCTTGATACTGAAAGTCTTCTTCACTTGTTGTAAGAGGGTGTTGAGTACTCTTCATTTCTTTTGTTTGTATCACTTGATTCCTCTTCTTTGTGGGAGAGTCCTTCATGCATTTGAAGTTTCACCTTTACTGTGGGGGTGATGAAAGCTTGAGATTTTATTTATTTTTTTATTTTTTTTTTGTACTCTCAAAGCTTTGAATTGAGTAGCCTCACTCTTCTTGGAATAAAGGTTGACAGCAGCACCTTTGGCTTTCTTCATTTGTTGACCTTTGACTTTCAGTAGGGGTAATGTTTAGCCTTTAATCCTTCTAATGATAACTTTCTTCTTAAACTCATTTCGAAGTTTCTATTTTTGCGATGATTTAGGGAATGGAGGGTCCATTATTTTGCATGAATTAAATGATACTCATGAGGTAGAACAACCTTAGGGAAAGTGTTTAGGAAAACAAAATGACTTTGATTAATGGAGCAATTAAAAACAGACTCGATAGTTTAGATGACACAAACAAGAGGAGGTGAGAAGTACTAGAAAGACAGAACGACTCTTCGGGCTCATACTTGGAAATTTAAAACCTAATCTACTTCTATCAAAGGATAAAGAGAGAGGATAGTGGCAGCCCCAAAGTGGTAAGTGTAGATTTCTTCTTGGAGCTTCATCTTCTTCATGTATTATGAGGGAGAGGATTGGTGATGACGTTGGGATGTTCTAACTCTCTGTTGTCAAAGAGGTCTTGGATGATGTCCTTCAAGTGGTGGCAAGTGTTTGTGTCGTGGCCGGTGAAGTTGTGGTACCTGCAGAATAAGTGATGAGCATGATTAGGACCCATATCCCTAGGAGGACCACCTTCCCTTGGTTTGATCTTTTCATTCTTGACAAGCACATCGAAGAGTTCTTCTTGAGTGATTCCTTCAAGTTTGTCATAGTGCCTCTTTTTCTTTTCGGGTGGAGGAACAGCAGAATACTTACCGGTGTTGGAGCAGTTGAATGCAATAGCATTGACTGAAGCATCCTTACTTGTGGTGGGCCTGTTATAGTGAAAAGTGCTTTCCTTCCTTTTACTTTTTAGGAAATCATCAATCCTAATTCCGGGCTTATGAAGTTCATTGAAACTAGGAAAGTAATTGTCGGCGAGCTTCTCTTGAAATTCATCATAGAGGCATTGGAGGAAGATATGGATTTGCTGTTTGAGAGTATGTATTTCGACAATTTCACTAAGTTTGTGTCTCCATCTTCTAGCAAAGTCAGGAAAAGACTCATTTGCATGTTTCTTGGTTTGTTCAAAATCCCTCCTAGTAAGGCAGTAAGTGGAGTTGTCTTCAAACTGCCTTTGGAAGACTAAACATGTAGATGACCAGTCAAGCCTTGTAGTCATAGGAAGAGACATGTACCAATCCCTTTCAGCACCCTCCAAAGTTTGAGGAAAGCATTGGGCTAAGATTGTCTTATCAACGCCCATTGGAAGCATAGCCCAAGTGTAGGTCTCAACATGAGCTCGAGGACAAGTAGTGCCATTAAACTTGGCAATGTCAGGTGTCTTGTACTTGCGAGGAAACTTGGTGATGGATTGTTGAAGAGCATCGGGATCAAATGGGAAAAATGATTCCTTTGAAGTGTCAAGGGATGCAAGTTTCTTCTCTCAAGGTAGTTCTTAGTAACATGGTTACCAAACTTAGTAGTTTCAACACTACCTTCCTTCTTAGTCTTAGTACCCTTGGAGGTATGTTCATCATCATTGGAGGAGGATGAGGAAGAGGATGAATCTAATTCTTCCTCTTTCTTGCTTGACTTCTTGGTTTTCCTCTTCTTTTTGGTGTAGGATTCCTCTTCATCGGAGGAGGATTCCTCTTTCTTCTTTTGTTTTCTTCCTTTCTCGGCTTTCATCTCGCAGAGTTCTTGTATGAGGGCGGCCATTTGGGAATTTTGCTCATCAATCATAAGCAGGGCTTGGATGAGTTTGGCCTTAGCTTCCTTGATTTTGACCTCGGTGACAGAAGGAGAAGCAGACATCGTGTCGAGCTTTGGCGAAGAACCTAGATGTGTAGCAACCGTGTTAAACCATGATCGAGTCCCAAATAGTCGGCTGAATAGGGTGTATGAAGGCTTGAAGGTTTTGGCCAAAACACGAAAAGGCAGAACACTTGTCTCACACGGGACAAGCAGTCTCGCGCGAGACAACACCACGGGAAGTCACATTTTTTTTTATTTTAATCCTAATTTTGGTCGGACGGGAAATCCGTTTTGGGGGTTTCTAACATTCAGAATCCAAACCTAAGGACCAAGGGATCGAAGTAATCTCAAGTAATATCGAATTTTGTGCAATAAATTTGGTGAGAAAATTTTCTCTTTAGGGGCAAATCCGAAGGGACAACCATAGGGACATTTCCGAAGCGACAATTCTGAAGTGACAATTTATTGATTTCTTTTCCATTGCTTACTGCACAAAACAATCTTGACAAGAGATTACAAAGACTCCAATATCAAACCGACCGGTCAAGGAGTGTCCTAAAAAGAGACAATCTACATAATGCATGAGGCGATGCAGGGCTGGAAGGCTAGGCTCCCCGTGATATAACAATCTAGGTGGATCGAAGATGCGGAGTGGGATGATCCAACTTCGGAGAGACCGGCGACTAGGTGGTTACCATCATCCGTCCTTAGTGTGGGTTCCGGGTTAATCAGGGTATGTAGTGCAATGACAGTTATAACATGCTTGCGCGTGTGTGAGAGTCAAACTAGGTGATAGAGAAAAATAGAGAGTTTTTTTTTTAAAACTAAAGAAAAACAGACAATGGCCGCACCAAGTGATTGCCTACGTTTCTTCCAAATTAGGAAGACTCAGGCCATCGTAGTTCCACATAAAGAGAGAGAGAGAGAGAGAGAGAGAGAGAGAGAGAGAGAGAGAGAGAGAGAGAGAGAGAGAGAGCAAATAATAATTAATTACAACTCCCGAGTCCTCCATGGACCGGACTTTAATCAAAACCCAATAACACGCAGTTTAAATAATAATCAAAGCTTAAATAAAATAAACTATCGAGGCTTTGTCTCGCGCGAAACTGAATGAACGCTCGCCCGAAAAAGAAATTTATCAAATATCATTTTTCCTTTTTAAAAGGGTTTTGTGTTGTAATGATATGATAAGTTTTTGAAAACATCGGTTTTGGGAGTCGCCACGCTGTTTTTAAAGGAAAACATTGAAAAACCTATTTTTTAAGAGTATTTTGGGTCCGGGAGTCTGGTTACGTGTTTGGGAAGAACTAGAGAGTTCACCCAACACGCCTCTTTCGAGACTTTCAATCAACATTGGACAATTTTGGACATTCAAAGTGTGTGTGTAATATGTGTCGATGAGCAAGGCATGCAAATTTGGCATTTTTCATTGATGATGTATAAGTTGGATACAACTTGTGAGCCATGACAGGGGGCCACACCCTTTACATATTATTATGATTTTCATAGCCAGGCAGAAAGGTAAGGCAATCTGCACAGAGAGCTCTGATGTCGTCCGACACAGGACCTCTAAGAGAGAGGGTGTCGCACGACATGATACCTCATGGTCAGATTGTCTTTTGCAATGACCAAGCTATTCCGGAACTGCAATGACATTTATTTGACTCATTGGAGTCACTATTTGAAGGTCTAAGCCTAGTTTGGGATTGACGGGAGTGAACAAAGTCACGATAGACATTGAATGATACGGATGTCATATGACATGGAACATCCGAAGTTATTCATGTCATATGGCAAACCGCCTCCAATAAATCGCACCCAAACAGACCATAGGCACCCAAATAGTGGCTTATGAGCCATAGAAATACTTAGGTAAGCTCTGAGTTACAAAGGGGGTAAACTGGACAGATCTGAAGTCCAAGAATGGCTTTACAGCCTTCTGGGATCTCCATGTCGTATGACACAGGATCTCCATGGAGTCCTGTATCGTCCGACGAGGATAGGCCATTTCTGTGCCCTTCAGTCTGTTTGATTCCCCTTTATTTCTCAAGGCAAACCAAGCTCCTTTATTAAATGTAAGCAGTATTAAAACAGTAATATATGAGTATTATGGGAGGATCACATGGCTTTAGTGGCCAAATGTGATGAATCACATATTTTTGGCCACTTTGAAGTAGCCATCACCTCCTAACTCGATGCAAATGTGTAAAGATTGAAACTTTATTGATCCTAATGTGACCAAATGTCCAGATCTGAGGTGGGGAGAAGTGAATATTGAAGATTCACTTCTCCACCACCTTTATCATGCAAAAATCCCAATTTTTACATAATACTAAAGCAAATATGCATGCAAGGTAGTATGAATGTATTAAAGGCTATTTAAAGAGGGAGAAGGGTTTAGTGGCTACCTATTGTAGTCCACAAGGTGAGATCACCAGTAGTATGGTGTCCACCCCTTCTACACACCAACAAAGGAAGCTTCTTTGGATCTTGACCTTGAAGTGTGTGTGTGTGTGAGGAGGGAGGTGAGTGTGTGGTGTGTGAGAGAGAGAGAGAGAGACTCCTCTTGGGCAGAGTTTCCCCTCTATTATACTGATCCTCCCCAAATCCTCTCTTCAAGTCCCCTAAAATGATCAGACATGCCTTGTATTTATAGGCAGGCTGATAGGAAGGCCTTTGTCGTCCGACAGAGGCAGTTAAACTGCCTTAGTGTCTTCCTATGTCGGACGACAGCGTACACCTTTTTGGCATATTGGGCCGAATGCCTGGCAGGCCCAATGGGTTGGCTGTCTTGTGGGATATTTGGACTTAATATTGCATTTTAGCAATTATATAAGCCCAAAAAACAATTAAAATGGACCCAAACATGAGTTCGGATCGGGGTACTCACAGAGCCCCTCGGCGACGTCACTTCCACGGGAATTGGGGTCGTCGACACAATGAGAATCTCGAGCCAGACACGAACGGTGGGGAAAAGAGGTGACCAAGATGGTCGAGTGGCTGGACCTTCTGTGGGGAGGATTCCTACGTATCCCGTGGGGGAATCAAGCCAAATCGTAGTTCGTTGAGATGGGGTGCCAGGTGAAAGGCTACGAGTTTTTGTACCCGAAAGTGACTGTTCCAAGGGGAGTCACCCCGGGGATGGGTGTTTGTACCCCGATGTTGACTGTTCCAAGGGGAGTCACCCCAAAGATTTGACTTTTTTCTTTGGGAGTCACCCGCGAATTTGACTATTTTTGGTGGGGAGTCACCCCAAAGATGGGCGTTTGTACCCTGATGTTGACTGTTCCAAGGGGAGTCACCCCGAAGATTTGACTTTTTTCTTTGGGAGTCACCCGTGAATTTGATTGTTTTTGGTGGGGAGTCACCCCGCGAATTTGACTGTTTTTTGTGGGGAGTCACCCCGCGAATTTGACTGTTTTTGGTGGGGAGTCACCCCGCGAATTTGACTGTTTTTGGTGGGGAGTCACCCCGATGATTTGACTTTTTTCTTTGGGAGTCACCCGCGAATTTGACTGTTTTTGGTGGGGAGTCACCCCGAAGATGGGCGTTTGTACCCTGATATTGACTGTTCCAAGGGGAGTCACCCCGAAGATTTGACTTTTTTCTTTGGGAGTCACCCGCGAATTTGACTATTTTTGGTGGGGAGTCACCCCGAAGATGTGACTTTTTTTCTTTGGGAGTCACCCGCGAATTTGACTGTTTTTGGGAGTCACCCCGAAGATTTTACTTTTTTCTTTGGGACCCGCGGATTTGACTCTTTTTGGGAGACACCCACGAATTTGACTGTTTTTTCTTTGGGAAGTCACCCCGCGAATTTGACTGTTTTTCTTTGGGAAGTCACCCCGCGGATTTGACTGTTTTTCTTTGGGAAGTCACCCCGTGAATTTGACTGTTTTTCTTTGGGAAGTCACCCCGTGAATTTGACTGTTTTTGGGAGTCACCCACGAATTTGACTGTTTTTTCTTTGGGAAGTCACCCCGCGAATTTGACTATTTTTGGTGGGGAGTCACCCCAAAGATTTGGCTTTTTTCTTTGGGAGTCACCCGCGAATTTTTACTGTGTGGGAAATCTGTACGGTCTTTCCGGACCGGGTAGTTTAAAGCCATTCCGGGCCATTTTTCTGTGTTGGAAACTGTACGGTTTTCCGGACCGGGTAGTTTATGGCCATTCCGGGCCATGGATCTTTGATGACCGAGAGAGGTGGGCATTTGAACCCAAATGAATTGAGGAATTTTGGTAATGGGCAGCCAAGATAGGCTGGCAGAATTGATCAGGGGCAAAAGGGGAAAATCACCCTTCTGGACCATGGATGTCGTCTGACAGGGGGAGTCTCCAAGGCAGTTTTAATTAAAACAGCAGGTCGTAAGACAGACCCTAAAAACACCCATTGCCGCCGAGTTCAGAGAGAGAAAGGGAGAGAAAAATTCGAAATTTCTTCCCTTAATTTTGATTTAAATCAAGGATTTGATAATGCCTCCGCGAGCCGAATCGAGAAGGAATGTGCAACAAGTCTTGTCCGAGAGGAGGAGACTCGTCGATCGGAATAGACAGAAGAGATTTCCGGAGGGGAATGGGCTCTACCTGGGCCTTGATTTCCACACTTCTACTATGGAGCAGAAGGGGGTAAGCATTCTAAACATTAACCCTTTCGAAATTTGATTTCTAGGGTTTGAGATCGAAATTGGGGGAAATCGCACCCAAAGAGGAATTGCATGCTTGGCATGAAGTGTATTTTTTGAAAAGATTTTTCTTTCTGTTTTTCTTCTTTTGAAAGAATGTGGTGATTTTTGAACATGCATATGAATGAATGCACATATTGTTATAAGCATGGTTTTTGATACCTGTGTTGTGCTTACCTGCAGACTTTGGGGACCAAGGGGTCCCCTGAGGCTATTGCGACCATCTGGGGCCTTCTTCCTGCCTCCTCGACTTGCTGACAAAGTCCCAAGGGCCTGGTATTCGCTGCTGGTCTTGGACCATTTTTCCCAGCTGTTGGAGACTTTGGAGACACGGCCAGGAGCGTAGAGCTGGTGCGGGCCTTCAGGCAGTATTGGTGGGACTCTACCCACACATTTCATCTATCTTGGGGTGAGTCGACCATCACTCCATATGACTTCACTGCTATTACCGGCCTGCGGTTCACGGAGAGGCCGATCTTTTCTGAGGACCCTGGCGTGCTGAGCCCGGACGCCATTAGAGCCTTGACTGGCATGACCTTTCGCCTGAAGGGCAATGGGGTTCCGCTGGCGGACCTGCACTCGGCTTTGACGCATCAGTGTCATCTTTTTTCTGAGGGTGCCGCTATGGTTACTGCTGAGCAGTTGGCTAGGGCCTTTGTCTGGGCCGGGTTTTCTGATACCCTGTTTTGTAATGCCTCTACGACGGCATTGACCCTTTTGCTGGAGCCTCTTCGTGATTGGAGCCAGGTGTCCACTTTTTCTTGGGGAGAGGCTGGTTTGGCCCAGGTGTACAGAGGCCTGGATGAGGTGAGCAGAGGCAGTGTGACCTCTTTAGACTTTTATCAGACTGTGCTGGAGGTATGTCCTATGCTTTTTCCGCACATTGACTGCTGCATTGACTTTTCTGTCATCATTATATCATTGTTGCTGCACACTGAAAACTTTTGTCTTTTATTTCAGGTGTGGGCCTATGAGGTGTTTGGCTGTTACGCCTGGACTGTGCCTGAGAGGATTGCGGCAGATTTGTTCCCTGCTATTCGCCGTTGGACTTTTGGAGCTAGGGAGAGCCGGAAGGTGGACGGGGTGAAGCCCCGTAAGACGGCCTGCTACCATGACATCATGATTGCTTTGAGGGGTACCCCTGTTGGGTTGAGACATTTCCCCTGGCATGGTAGGTATGGCGAGGATGTGGTTGGTGATGCTGCCCTGGTGACCAGGACGAGGAGGCTTTTGATTGGCCTGGAGGGAGATGCCCTTTATTTGGGGGAGAGAGTCTGCAGGCAGCATGGTCATGGCGCTGTCGCTCGCGTCCCTCATGATCCTCCTGCGGGGATATGGCATATCCGGGCCTTGCCTGACTTGGAGCGGCCAAGCGGATCGGCATTGATGCCGCTGAAGCTTCGATGGTGGGGACTATGCCCAGTTCGTCTTCACCCGATTGTTGACTCCTCGTGTTATGGCGCCAGAGGGCAATGGGATGCGAATACCGGCACCTCCCCGCTTTTTGAGTATGAGGTCCGGGGGTAGTATTCGCCGCTCCTCTTTGATATGTCTCGAGACTCATCCACACTGCGGCCGCCCGCGGACTACTTCGTGAGCAATCTTTTCTCGCTTTGTTCAAGCTTTTAACCGCTTTATTGTTTGCATTGATTGCTTCGATCGTCTTTTTCGTTTTCATTGAACAGTTCCAGCCAAGACGCATGTGGTGGTGGCCAAGGCGCCACCGGCTGTGAAGATGTTGCGCCAGTTTCAGAGGAGCGCAGAGCATTGGAAGGGGAGGTGCAGCTCCCAGCCTGGTGACGTTGTGCCTCCGAAGAAGAGGCCGAGGCCGACTTTGGCTCCTTCTAGCTCTCAGGCGGGCGGGTCTAGTCAGCAGCCCCAGCCTGATGGTGATGATGGCGAGGATGATCCCTACCAGCCCCCTTACTCTACCGTGCCTGAGTGGCATGAGTATTATGCCGAGCCCCAGCCTTGGGCGCAGTACGAGGATGATGATTCAGACGGCGAGATCCATGAGGTGTCGGAGGGTGGCGGCGACGGCCAGGAGCAGAGCGGCTCCGAGGAGGAGGTGGGTAGCGCCCAGGATGATGACAGCTCTGAGGAGGGTGAGGAGGACGATTCCGGCGACGACTCTGAGTGATCATGACGGTCCCCTTTTGCCATGCTTTGACTCTTTTAGGAGAGAGATAAGAAAAGCATGTATTTTATGTTCTTTTGGATTGTAAAAACAAGTATTTTATTGTTTTTGTACTTTGACAAATACAATATTTGTTTATTTATGCATTTGGTAGTTCATATGCACGAGTTCGTCCCAAGAAAGGCACAAAATGGTGGCTTTTGGTGTGATTGGGTGTTTTTGCGGTTTTTGTATGCATCGGGTGACATTTATGCGTCTGCGGGTGTGTTGGATGTGCCGAATCCTCTCCCGTGGGCTTGATGAGTGAGGGGGAGCGTTTATGCATGATTTTCTGGTGTTTTGGACAGGTTTGAGTGGGTTTTTTTTTTTAGCAACCATTGGGTTGCTTGAGGTTGCTGCAGTTGCAGCTGCTGGTGTTCCTGATGGAACTCTCCATGTCGTCCGACACAGGACTTCATGGAGCCTCCATGTCGTGCGACAGGGAGAGTCTGGGAGACAGGTTTCTTGGTCAGCAAGCCCCAACACTTTATAAAAGGCAGATTCGTAAACTACTCATTCCAGCAGTCACAACAGGCTTCAACCTTGCCTTCCACCTCAAAATTAGCCCCAAGATTCGATCTTTGGCTCAAAATGGAACATTATGATGACAGATCTAAGACCAAAGAGCGTCAATTCCATTCCGATCTCGTAAATTTGACCCACTATCATCGTAGCAACAACAGGAGGGTTATCGACCAACGATATGGGTTGAGATGCATATGGGCATTAAAGGAGTGGGCGGTTGATTGGAACCTTCTCCGGGATGCATCCAGGTACTGGGATTGCGAGAGGCATGTCTTTACCCTCTCGTATAATGATCTCACACCCACCATTGAGGAGTTCCGGGCACTGACTGGGGGAGCTGAGCTTAGAGATGCGGTATTTCCTCGCGATCCACGACCTTTGACTGAGCAGTTGGCCGATTTCTTGGAATTTCACACCGAGCAGGTGACTGATCTGATTCTTGACCTGTCCTTTGTTGACCTGGCCCAGATAGCCCGATTGGCTGTATTGCATCCAGAGCTGTTTGACCCGTCCACGGCCATGGACATTTTTATGCTGATTATGGTCTACCTGTACTACTTTTGTGAGTATGATGGGGTATGCTCTGGTTTACTGCTGGGAGTCGTCAAACAGATGTGGGGTTCTCGAGGCACCACATTGGCCGACATTCGACCCGGGCAGGGAGAGAGAGATGTAGTTCCCCTTTTGCTGGCGGAGACTTATCATGGGATGGACCGACTGGCTAGAGGGTCATTGCATATGGGATGTGGCAGCCCCAGTCTCTTGTCATTGTGGCTCTTTGAGCGGTTGAGACTCATCTCCCTATTACCTGTTGGGCAGACTGCAGCACCTTGGGTCACACAACAGAGGCGAGTGGCTCCTGAGGCTTCACAGAAGGTTGGCAGGCGACCGGCCGTATACTACCACCGATATCCAAGATCGGGTTCCTGGATGGAGGCTTGAGACCATGAGCGGCAGGCAGAATGAATCTATTGTAGTGAGGCTGCCGGGATTGCGCTTCTCATCATTTAGCATTCCCTTGCTTGTCCAGAGGCAGTATGGATACCCACAGCAGGCTTTTGATGGGTTCAGAGAGCAGATGGTTCGGGACACCGTTCTTCTTGACATGACTGATGTCCAAACTCTCAGGTTCTTTGCCAGGACCTTTTCAGGAGCAGCTTTTCCCGCTCACACACTGATACGGAAGACCCGGGGAATCACATATCTGTCCACCATGCATCTTATTTGGTACGGGGAGCAGATGGGACCAGTTCAGCACACCATTGAATCATACTGCCGAGGGATCCGAAGAGGAGACCAATCTAGCCTGGAGTTACGTGATGCCGAGGCACAGGCTGACCCTGACAACGTGACCGACGATCCGGCAGCGGATTTTGAGAGACTCGTAGATAGGAGAGCCAAGATGAGGGGTGACCCTGAAGTTATGGCTCGGAGGACAGCTCCGAGAGAGGAGAGAGCTGCCCAGGCGGCGCTGAGAGCTGTCAGATTGGTTGACTCACCGACTCGTATTATTCCCGAGCCGGGGCGACAGGAGACAGAAATGTTTGGGATAGCTAAGCGAAAGACCTCCCGAGGACCGAGGAAGAGGAAGAAGAAGGGTGCTAGTTCGGGAGAGAGAACGAGCGACTAGGATTAGGTGACCTATCCTTGTATCCCTTATTGCCGACACAGACAATTTAGATGTACCTTTTAAAAGATATTATTTTTGCTAATGTTAATGAGTCGAGAGTAAACCATGCTTGAACTCATCAATGAATGTATTAATGTGATGAAAGTTGAAATTACTTCAGAACTTAATCAAGACACATTTTGTTAATCACAAATACAACTGTTGACAGGATTTGGTGATTTTTATGATTTTTAGACCGAATCGCGAACGGCTGCCTACGTTCCCCTTTTACAAAATGGACTAAGGGGCTCAGGTCTCCGTAGTTTGACACAATTAACTTTGTGTTTAAGAAAGGGATAGATAGAAGGGGGACAAATGGTGCAACCCTATTTTTTACCTAGACCGCCCGTTTTTAGGGTTTTCAGCCTAGTTAGGTATATTCTTTTAGCACCGATCGCGCCCTTTGTTTTGCACGGACTGCCTTTTGAGAGGTTTTCAATCTCGTCTGGGTACATTATTTTCGCGCTTTTGTTTTGTTTTGTTTTTTTTTTTATTATTTCTCTATTTTTTTTTATAGAGGGGGAAACTCGATTCAGACGTAATAGCGGCGCAGTTTGTCGCCGTTCACCGGGTGCATGAAGGGATTACCATCCAAATCTGTCAACTTCATTGCTCCGCCAGAGAAGATCTCTTTTACCAGATACGGGCCTACCAAGATTGGAGCCCACTTGCCCAAATGACTGAATTGATTCGGGGGCTTCTCTTTTAGGACCATATCACCCACTTTTATGTCGCGGGGATGTACTTTCTTGTCAAAGGCCCTAGCCATGCGCTTCTGATAAGCCCGGATGTGCGCCATTGCCTTAAGCCTTCGTTCGTCCAGGAGAGCTAACTCGTCATGTCGACTCTGAAGCCAGTCTATTTCGTTTACCTCATTTTCAAGCAGGACCCGAAGGGAGGGTATCTCTAACTCAATGGGCAAAACAGCATCCATCCCATATGTCAGAGCAAGCGGGGTTTCACCGGTGGCCGTTCTTACTGAAGTACGGTAGCCCCAAAGAGCTAAGTGAAGCTTCTCAGGCCAATCCCGGCTCCTTTCAGCCATTTTCCGGATGATCCTTTCTAGATTCTTGTTCGTGGCATCGACAGCACCATTGGTTTGAGGGCGATAAGGGGAGGACTTGTGTCGCTTGATTCTGAATTCCGCGAGCAGTTTGTCAGTGTGTCCCTCGAAATGTGACCCGTTGTCTAAGATAATCTCATTTGGGACTCCGTATCGGCATAGAATGTTTTCTTTTATGAAGCGAGCCACCTTTTTGGAGTTGAGGACTTTGTAGGACGCTGCTTCAACCCACTTGGTGAAGTAATCTACAGCGACCAACACGAACTCGTGCCCATTGTTTCCGGCAGGATTTATCTTCCCAATAACGTCGATCCCCTAAGTTGCGAATGGCCAAGGAGTGCTCACGCAGTAGAGATCATGGGGAGGTATATGGTTGAGATTGGAGAACCGCTAACACTTATCGCAGGTTCGTACAAACTGAATGCAGTCAGTTTCCATGGAGATCCAATAATAACCCATCCTGAGTATGCTGAACATCAAGGCTCGGGCGTTCATATGTGGTCCGCATGCGCCACCATGGACTTCTTCCATGACCTTCCTGGCTTTAGACTTGCTGATGCAGAGTAGAAGTGGGCCTCGGTGCCTTTTCTTCCATAGGTCATCTCCCACAATAACGTACTGTGCAGACAACCTTTTCAAAGCTTGTAAACTTTTGGCGCGGAGACCCTCTTTTAGTCTACCATCCTCTTCTGTCGGGAACGAGGCTTCGCCATGCTTAAGGTACTTAAAGATCTGGCTGTACCACAAATCATCAACCTTTTCTAATTTGATCTGACAACAGTAGGCGGGGTTTTTACGCCTCCCAACCCTGAATGGTTTTACCGATTTTCCCTCTGGAATTTCCACCAAAGAGGCCAAAGTGGCCAAGGCATCCACGAACCTGTTTTTGTCCCGGGGTAGGTAGTGGAAAGTGACCTCCTTGAATTGGTCGATCAGGTCCTCCATGTAAGCATAGTACATTTGCAAGTACTGGTCCACGGTTCTCCATTTATTGGATACCTGATTGATGATCAGCTGAGAGTCTCCGTACACCTCCAGCTTTTCGACGTTTTGTTCTAAGGCTGCCTCGAGGCCAGCTATAAAAGCTTCGTATTCCGCGGCGTTGTTGGTAGCCAGGAAATTCAACTTGATAGCGATGGGGGTGTGCACATCCTTTGGATCAACCAACACCATGCCGATACCATTGCCTCTTTTGTTGGCGGCACCGTCAAAGAACAACTGCCAATGGTCCGTACCCTCTATCATGAAAATTCCATCGTCTGGAAATTGGGGTTCGAACTCGGGCGCTTTCGAGCTTGGGAAGTCTGCCAAATGATCTGACAGAGCTTAGCCTTTGATTGCCTTGCGGGTTATGAACTTGATATCAAACTCGGCTAGGAAGAATGACCATTTCGCAAGCCTTGATGACAGAGAAGCCTTTCCGAACAGGCACTTGATGGGATCCATCTTTGACACTAGGTGCACTGTATGCGCCAAGAGGTAGTGTCTCAATTTGCTGACCACCCATACAAAAGCTGCACAGGTTTTCTCTAAAGCTGAGTAGTTCAATTCGCTGCCCTGAAGCTTCTGACTGACGAAGTATATGGCATTTTCCACTTTTGAATCCGGCTTTTCTTGTGCGAGCATGGCTCCGACAGCCGTATCTGTAACTGTCAAATATAGCAACAAGGGCTTGTCCTTATGCGGAGGACACAGGATTGGGGGATGGACCAAGTAGGCTTTGATTGTCTCAAAGGCAGTTTGACACTATTCGTTCCACTCAACCTCCTGATTCTTTCTGAGCAGCTTGAAAAACGGCTCACAGATAGAGGTTAGCTGGTGGATGAATCGGCTGATATACTGGAGACGGCCCATGAAATCCTTCACCTCTGTGACTGTCGTTGGCGGCTTGATCTCCATGATGGCTTTGATCTTTCTTGGATCGTCTTCAATTCCCCGCTCTGTGACCATGTATCCCAGAACCTTTCCTCGGACTACGCCGAAAGTGCACTTTGCTGGATTCAACCTCATTTCATGCTCCCGCAGCCGGTTGAAGAACTTCCTCAGGTTGATCAAGTGTTGACCATCTGATCCTTTGGAATGAATAATCATATCATCAACATAGACCTCGATCTCCTTGTGGGTCATGTCATGGAAAAGTGCAGTGACTGCTCACTGGTAAGTGGCACCGGCGTTCTTCAGACCGAAGGGCATAACCGTGTAACAGAAGGTTCCCAGTGGTGAAGGCGATCTTTCTGATCTTCTTCGGCAACTTTAATCTGATTGTAACCCGCAAAACCATCCACGAATGATTTGACTTCGTAGCTGGCGGTAGTGTCCACCAATAGATCGATATTGGGCAAGGGAAAGTCGTCCTTCGGGCTAGCTCTGTTTAGGTCTCTGAAGTCCACACAAACCCTGACTTTGCCATTCGACTTGGTAACCGTCACTATGTTGGCCAACCACTTGGGGTATTCGACCACTCTAATGAAACCCACTCTGAGCAGCTTCTCTATCTCTTCTTTGACCTGGAGGGACCATTACGGTTTGATCCGGTGAAGCTTACGCGGCCCGGCTTCGGGGTCGGGGGATTCGGTGCTCAACGGTTGAAGTATCCAACCGGGCATGTCTTTGTAGGACCAGGCAAATATGTCCACATATTCTTTGAGCAAATCAATGAGGGCCTCCCGTTCTTTCCGATGAAGAAAGCGCCAATCTCGTGTCTCTTTGGGCTCTTCGTAGTTCCCAAATTCACCGTAGTTAATACTTCATCGGCAGCTTGGGCCCGATTGTCGTCTCGATCAAAAACACCTTATATTATCATTTAAAAAGTTTTCATCTAAAAGGTCTGTGTCCTCTTCAAATGAATCATTATTAACCACTTTTAAGTCATTAAGATTTGTCTTAGTTAACTTATCATTTGTTAAGGTGGCAATTAAGGGATACGCAGAAAGGTCAACCATTTCATTCAATGCAAAAGGGAAGACAGAGTTAAAGACACGGTGATTATCATCAGCCGTGAGAGTATCAGTCCTATCTAGAGACTCGAACTCGATAACAAAAGACTCTGAGGACTGACTCAGGATTACAGGGGCAGACTTAGACTCAGACACAGCAGGACGAGGGGTCAGCCCGAGCTTTTTCATCATAATCTCCCGGCTGGCGATCGGTCCCTTGAAGGAAGCCCAATTCCGGAGCGGCATCTCTGAGGTGCTGACGAAGGTGCGTGGATCAATTTCTTTGTCCCCGTCAAACTCGATCACTGATACGTAATCTTTCCCAGTTGGAAGATCTGTTACGGGTACATAATCATCCCCGGTCAGAAGGTCAACCATGCTGAAGGGACCTTTGGTAACAACCCCTGTCATTGGTGGTGTATCTTCACACAAATCAATCAACGGTGCTTCTATCAGTGGATCAGCCCCGACTGTTTCTGATAAATCTGCTTCATCGAACAAAGCTGCAACATCATCACCCATATCGAGCTCGGTGGTAACACTGTCCCCACGAATGGTGATTATCTCTCCATCTTAAACAAACTTGACACACTGGTGCAGAGTTGAGGCGATCCCATTGATTTTATGCAACCATGGCCTTCCTAACAGAGCGTTAAAGGTTGCTGGGACATCAAGGACTCGAAATTCTACGGGTATCGTCTTCTTACCGAACCACAGGCTTAAAGTAGCAATCCCAAGTATTGGGCGAGACGTTGAATCGTAGGCTTTAACCTTGAGGGAGGAGGGTTGCAAATCTGTAGACTTGATGCCGAGTAGGTCCGCAATTCTCACTGGGAGAATGTTCATCCCAGACCCGTTGTCGATTAAAACTCGAGGTAGACGATGTTCACTTAACCGGACCGTGATGAAGAGAGGCTTGTTATGATCAGCTCCGAACTGAGGGAGGTCAAAGTCTGTGAAAGCTATTATGCAGCGAGAGCTACTACTTCCAGGGCTCAACGATTTTTCCTTTTCATTCCCGATATCATGCAGTATTCTTGGACTCTCCTTGTAACACTCAGCATTTGAGATGATTGTGGAATTTTGCGTAGGAGGTGTGTCAGACATTGCGCCGGTATCTAAGACCTTCCTTAAAGCTGAGATGCACTCGGGGAAAGTGACTTCCCCTTTGGTAATTCTGACGAGAATTATTGTTTCGCTACTGGGTGGGCTTGATCTGACAATAGTTACCCTTTCATCGGGGAGGACAGGAGTTAATCTTCCTTTTTCTAATAGATCCTCAACCATCTGCTTGGATTGGACTTTTGAAAATCCCTTTCCCAAAGCACGATAAGCGGTATTAAACTCCATGACGTCCACGTACTCAGCCCCAGCAAAATCCATGGCTTTCATGTCTTCGGTCATATAGTCGTCTTCCGAGACTTCTATGACTTTCTGACTGTCGATTTCCATTTCTTCGTACACCATTCTTCTCTCATTCTTGCAGACTGAGCAACCGCAAGTGAAAGATTGACAATGTCCGCTCTCTTGGTCCGATGTCGCGGTTCGGGCTACCTGAGTCCAAATGAGAAGTACTCGGGGTCCATTCCCGGGTATTGGGGCAATTAGGAAGGCGTCATGCGGGTCCATAGGTATAAAGGCAACGGGAGTAGCTTCCAAATCCATAACCCTTTTGAGCGATTCCAGGCATTCGGTGTGCCCAAGGGGTTCGGCAGTGACTCTTACAGCCTTGATGCCATCCATTGTAGGAGAAGTAGAGAGGGATCCAATGACGTTAACGAATTCGTCATCTGCTGGAGGCTGGAAACCTGCCTTTTCAACTAAGGCTTCAATGAACTGCTTCCATTCACCGACTAACTTTCCGTAGGGGACATTGTGTTCCAATATCTCGGACTCATATTCATCTTTAGCTGGGTTAGGCTGCTGCTCGTCCTCCGAGGTGTTCGGGCATTGGCCACAATCACATTTTGTTAAACATTCCTCATAGGGGTCGATTTCCATTGTCATCTCGTTTATCGGTGACCCTTCGTCGTCGCTGGCCGATAACCAACCATTATGCCTTGCATCCATGAGGTCGCTCCCGGCACTATCGTTCTGAGTGGATTCTGAGCTTAGGGCTTCAATTGATTCTTCACTCTCGTTGTCATCATCTTCATTGCTATCATCGGAACTGTCATCCCACATTTCTTGAACTTCAGTCAAAATAGAGCGCCGATCATATTCGAAAGGGGAGGATGGGCAGGTGCAACAACAGAGATTGTCGTAGGCCCCCAAGGCTGGAAGAGGTGATTGCGAATCAGCTTCCCCTCCCAAAAATTGCGGGGGAAGAGTGAGAGGGGGAGGTATGTACTTGACTCCGGGTAGAATATAGAAACAATCTTCCTCCTCCGATTCTTCGTCCTTACTGTCTTCAGGGTTGTATCTGGTCCACCCGAGAGCCAGTTTACAGAGATGTACTGATTCAAGGTGGGCTTCGGCCTCCTTACTAATGAGTCTCAACACAGATGCTCGTCTGAAGCTCTCTTGCTCGATTCTTTTTGATTGTTCTAGCCATCTTGTATAAATGACTTTCTCGTGATTTGATCTGAATAGCCCCAGTTCCGCAGTATCGGCTTCCTTTTCTTCTGAGAAATAGCGATCTTCATATTCTTGCAAGAAACGGCTAAAGCGAGACCAGGGAGGATTGGTTTGTTCACTGCTTTCAGAGCTGAGAGGGAATCCAAACTTAGAATTTTTGACATCCTGCCCCGCATTCTGACCTCGATCTGGCCCTACACCTTGGTTGACATTCTGATTCTGAGCTGGATCAACACCCGCATTCGGACCCAAACCCGCTGAAACTTGCGAATCTGCCATTTCTGAGACTGCTGGAAATGACCCCCTGAGTGGAGAGAAACTGATTAACCGACCACTCGGAACTCTGACCCAATACTTGCTCGCTGAAAGGGGGAGAGAACGGTTTTAGGTAGGGGAGAGGACAGGCTTAGGACGGACTCATGCATATGCTCTCTTTTTTTTTTTTTTATATATTCTTATATTTTTTTGTTTTTTTTTAAATGATTTTTATTGATCCTAGGAATGGTTGGAAAAGGGGGAAACCTTCTTTTTCGCATTCTACGCTATTCCTGGATCAGTGGGTTCCATCACTACGTCTATAGACCCCCTGTATTCCACCTGTATTGCATCTCCGGGATGGACAATCCCGGCAGAGGTCCTATAGGGCACGTGGAACCCACCAATCGAAAGGGAGAACGAACCTATGGGCATACGAGCCAAAACAAGTCAAACTCGGGGTTTTCAAAACCAAGTCCAAGTCCATGTCTAAACTCGGGAGGAGAGAGGGTCGGACGTACGTTTGAACGTACGAGACTGCAATTTGGAGGTAAAACCCTGGAAGAATTGGGCATGACCTCTCCTCTTTTTGAGTTGGAAATCTGGCATGGCCTCTCGTCGCTTAGCGGCGAAATTTTGGCTTAACTCTCGTTAGCATGCGTTAAGAATTCGACATGGTCCCGTGTTGACACATGCCGAGAACGTGTCATGACTTCTCACGAAGCCAAGCTGAGAAATCGATATGTACCTACGTCGAGATATGTAGAGATCTTAACGTGTACTTACGCTTGAATTATGTCGTAATTCCGTCACGAAGAGGGAAAGTATGCCAAGATTTTTGGAGACGATGCATGACTCGGACTTTGTGAGAAAATTTTAAAAACCGAGTTTGAAAATGTTTTGAAAAGAATTGTCCAAAAACCAACCGGTCACGGTAGAAAGTGTGTCACGGACAAGTGTTGGTTGACTCACAGGCTAGGAGGACTTTAGGCGCTCAAGCGTTAGCGAAACACGTCACTTTCCGCGATGCCGTCCGTACACTCCCGGGTTCTAACTCTATGTGCGGGTAGCGTGCGAGTAGTGTGAAGGTATTTTCTAGGAAAAATAACTTTTTTTTTTTTTTTGTAAAAGATTTTTTTTATGCAATATGCAAAGGAAAAACAAGAGAATGAGTCAAAGCATGACAAAAGGGGACTGCCCCAAATGTCAAAATTTACCAGACGCTGTAGTCCAGCGTCATCCTGCCCTGTTCTGATCAACGGGAAGAGAAAATTGCAAGGGGAAAGCCCCGGCTCCCAAGAATGCCACGTACCAAAGAGTATGGCAAGGCTCAAATGAGCACACAAAATGACACACATACACACACAAGGAGAATGTCGAAATTGTCCAAGTCGATTTGAAGAAAGTTAGACCCTCTTAAGAAAAACTTTTCTCTTTTCTTTCAGAAAATAGAAGAATGATACTGGTACGTGGGATTGTTAGACCACCATTTATCCCAAGCCCCGGGTTAGGGAGCGATACAGGAAGGTCAGTGGTTTCCACCTATATACCAAGTATCGTCTTCATCATTTTTTTTTTTTTAAAAAAGTTTTTCAATGTCAAATCCCCAGCGGAGTCGCCACTGAATGAACGCTCGCCCGAAAAAGAAATTTATCAAATATCATTTTTCCTTTTTAAAAGGGTTTTTTGTTGTAATGATATGATAAGTTTTTGAAAACTTCGGTTTTGGGAGTCGCCACGCCATTTTTAAAGGAAAACATTGAAAAACCTATTTTTTAAGAGTATTTTGGGTTCGGGATTCTGGTTACGTGTTTGGGAAGAACTAGAGAGTTCACCCAACACGCCTCTTTCGAGACTTTCAATCAACATTGGACAATTTTGGACATTCAAAGTGTGTGTGTAATATGTGTCGATGAGCAAGGCATGCAAATTTGGCATTTTTCATTGATGATGTATAAGCTGGATACAACTTGTGAGCCATAACAGGGGGCCACACCCTTTACATATTATTATGATTTTCATAGCCAGGCAGAAAGGTAAGGCAATCTGCCCAGAGAGCTCTGATGTCGTCCGACACAGGACCTCTAAGAGAGAGGGTGTCGCACGACATGATGCCTCATGGTCAGATTGTCTTTTACAATGACCAAGCTATTCTGGAACTGCAATGACATTTATTTGACTCATTGGAGTCACTATTTAAAGGTCTAAGCCTAGTTTGGGATTGATGGGAGTGAACAAAGTCACGATAGACTTTGAATGATACGGATGTCATATGACATGGAACATCCGAAGTTATTCATGTCATATGGCAAACCGCCTCCAATAAATCGCACCCAAACAGACCATAGGCACCCAAATAGTAGCTTATGAGCCATAGAAACGCTTAGGTAAGCTCTGAGTTACAAAGGGGGTAAACTGGACAGTTCTGAAGTCCAAGAATGGCTTCTGACCTTACGGGATCTCCATGTCGTATGACACAGGATCTCCATGGAGTCCTGTGTCGTCCGACGAGGATAGGCCATTTCTGTGCCCTTCAGTCTGTTTGATTCCCCTTTGTTTCTCAAGGAAAACCAAGCTCTTTTATTAACTGTAAGCAGTATTAAAACAATAATATATGAGTATTATGGGAGGATCACATGGCTTTAGTGGCCAAATGTGATGAATCACATATTTTTGGCCACTTTGAAGTAGCCATCACCTCCTAACTCGATCCAAATGTGTAAAGATTGAAACTTTATTGATCCTAATGTGACCAAATGTCCAGATCTGAGGTGGGGAGAAGTGAATATTGAAGATTCACTTCTCCACCACCTTTATCATGCAAAAATCCCTATTTTTACACAATACTAAAGCAAATATGCATGCAAGGTAGTATGAATGTATTAAAGGCTATTTAAAGAGGGAGAAGGGTTTAGTGGCTACCTGTTGTAGTCCACAAGGTGAGATCACCAGTAGTATGGTGTCCACCCCTTCTACACACCAACAAAGGAAGCTTCTTTGGATCTTGACCTTGAAGTGTGTGTGTGTGTGAGGAGGGAGGTGAGTGTCTGGTGTGTGAGAGAGGGAGAGACTCCTTTTGGGTAGAGTTTCCCCTCTATTATACTGATCCTCCCCAAATCCTCTCTTCAAGTCCCCTAAAATGATCAGCCATGCCTTGTATTTATAGGCAGGCTGATGGGAAGGCCTTTGTCGTCCGACGAAGCGGTTAAACCGCCTTAGTGTCTTCCTATGTCGGACGACGGCGTACACCTTTTGGCATATTGGGCCGAATGCAGCGAGCCCGATGGGTTGGGCTGTCTTATGGGATATTTGGACTTAATATTGCATTTTACCAATTATATAAGCCCAAAAAACAATTAAAATGGACCCAAACATGAGTTCGGATCGGGGTACTCACAGAAACAAAGGGTTGTCTCGTGCGGGACTAGTCTGAAACTGAATAAGAAACAATTATTATTATTATTTTTTTTTGAAAATCCCCCTTAATTGACACAATTCTAAGCCACTTTTAATTTTAAAATTTGTCCCCAGCAGAATCGCCAAAACTGTAGCGATGCGATTTTATTGAAATACAGAGTCGCCATTTATTATTTACTTAGGAAAACAATAAGAAAAATCTTTTTTGAAAATATTTGGGTTCGGGGCTTAAGTGATGGATTTGGAAGGCCGAGAAGCACCGCATCCACCCAATCCGAAGATCGGTCATGCTTAAGGGGGATTATCAATTAAAAGCAATATATTTATTAAGTAAAGAAAACCCTAATTAATTTCTTAATTAGGAATGTCAGGTTGTATGCTTCGAGATCGCCTCCATGGATTGAAGGGACTCTAGGCTAACCCTTTTTTATAGGATTACACTACTTTAAAAGCCAATAGAGAGGTTGAGAAGAAGAAATAAAAGTATAGGAGTTTACCTTGTGTTCTTGAGAATGTGGTTCTAATGTTTCCTCCTCCTTCTCGTCGAGAAAGGATTTGGACAGAGCTTCGCCTTGATTTTAGGCTTGAGCCTTTATGTTCGTCAATCAACGAGGTTGATGGACGAATTTGAATGTTTGTTTATTAGTGATTTGTAGGAGTCTTTCAATGAGAGAAACCAACAAATTGTGTATTTTGACCTGTCGGTCGGGGATCACGGTCGTGCATTGGGGCCGTGAAATACTGAAAGTCATCAAGTATTTATAGGGGTTTTAGGAGGTAAAATTGGAATAGGATTCCACCCAAAGAAGGTTCTGGAACTCTAAAATAATTGGATACCCGGATTGGATAAAATTTATCAAGAAAAGAGGTTGAGACGAGAAGGAAAGTGATTCTGCACATCCTGCAGAGGAGTTGTCTTGCGCGAGACATGCCTATTCCGCGCGGGACAACTAGTCACTTGACTATTTTGTCCTCTTCAGTTATTTCGTTAGTCAGTTAGGTCCAAAACTAACTAGGTTAGTTAGAAACTTAACGAAATATGCCGAAACTAATATGCTTTCATCAAAACACAAAGGAGAGATGAAGAGTAGTGTAATCATGTAATTATTGGTTCAGAATGGGGTGTCTACAACAATGCATACCTTTATCACAGAATTGTGATATGGAGAGAAGGTTATGTTTTAGACCATCCACCAAAGATACCTTCTGCACAATATTTTTGCCTCTTATGATGGATCCATGAACCACAATTTTACCCTTAGCGTTGTCACCAAAGACAACTGGAGTACCTGATGCTTCTTCAATTTCTGTAAAGAGATCTGCACGGCCAGTCATATGACTTGAGCATTCACTGTCCAAAATCCAAATGTACTTACTTGCATCGATTGGGGCCATTAAGCATACCTGAGATAAAACATTAAGCTTATGGTCCCCCTTATTCTTTCGGGTCCAAAGAGTTAGTTCCTCTTTGGCAGCTATAGCGGGCCACCACTTGAGCTTTGTGGCTCTGTGGGTCCAGATAGGTGCTACAAGAGGCATTCATAAGTCTTGTGACCGAAATCTCCACAATTTATACATTTAATCAAAATAGGTTGGGAGGAGTTAGGTAAGTTGATATCCAATTTAATCAGTGCTTCAGAAGGTTTTAAAGTTTGAGCATGACCAAATACTTTGGAAACAAAGGTGTTGGTGTTTCCTTTGCTGGTATGTTGCAAATGCTTGGAAATTCCTTTACCGGGTGGAGCAACCTTACCGATTATCGTCTCATGACCGGCTACAGATGCATTACCGTTTGGGGTTTCCATGATTGCAGCATGATAAGCAATGTGAATACTAGTTTTGCTTTCACAATCACTAAGTGGGATATAGGGTCCCAACTTAGGATCAGCTACATTAGTCCGCTTGCATTTGTTCTTGTCAACCTTTTTGACCTTGATCTGTTCCTTTACTTTTAGGTAAGTAAGAGGAACAACACCAAAAGTACGTGTAGTACTTTTCTTTAGCAGATTAGATGGACTATTATCAAACTTGTCCATCAAGTTCTTAGTAATAGACTTAATGAATGGCTTGTCATTGCAGTCATTGTTGCTGGAGTTGAATCCTAAACTAGATTGGTCATTATAAGACATTTCGTCTTATAGGATTGTCTCAATAGAAGCCTTTGATTTAGAGTAAGAATCAATAGTCTTATTGAGAGAATTGTTTCTTGAAACTAAATCAACAACTTGACTAAGACATATATTTAGTCTATCCTTGATTTCTTGATTTTCTTTTCGCAACTGATTTGACTCAAGCTTGTTTTCTTTTAAAACTTTTATTTCTAATTTAAGCGAGTCATTTTCTGTTGAGATTCTTTTGAAGTCAGCAGCCATAACTTTCTGAACATCATTTAGTTTTTCAAAATCAAAAAACATGCCATTCATCACCTCTGTCATATAAGACTTGGAAAGGTTAGGCATATGATCAATGGCTGGTAGAAAGGTTGAGGATGATGGTTCAAAGTTAGGATCAAAATTAGGTAAGGAGGATGTGGGCTGAGAACTTACGTCGGCTAGGGTCTTCTGGAATTAGATTAATCGAGGTTCAAACACAGGCTGGGTTTTGTATGTCATCGGTTGGGCTTGTGTTTAGTAGGTCAATTGCATCAGTTGCATTAATGGATTTAGAAAAGGCGGGGGTTTTCTTTAATCGTAGAGAGCTCCACCTATACTTTGTATTTTGAAGTTATAGGGATTCTCTGCCTTAGGTATAGGTTCATCATAATATGATAAGGTGTTGGGTTTTATGGGTCCATGCGCAGCGGAATAAGAATCTAAATTAACATAAAATCCAAGAGCCCTAAGATTCGTTCTATACAATTAAATTGAATTCCTATGAGATAGAACTACTAACCTTAATTGCTTTCCGTTCTTGAGCTATCGAACGATTTTGTCGGTGTGATTTTGAATCACAAACTTCGATCTTCAAGAACTTGAATCTTCAGATTCAAAATCTAGGCCTTGATCATCGTATAGTAGTAACCACACCTTTGAATGAACCAAGAACAATTCTTGTTGATTGCTAGATCCTTAAACCTTAGAGAGAATATTGAGAAACCTTTTGTTGTGATTTTCCTTTGGAAAATTTGGCTATCAATTAGGGTTCACAAACTCATATTTATACTACTTTAGTATTAGTATTTGTTTCCTAATCATATTAGGAAACAATCTGTAAATTGCCTATGTGGCAGGATCTGTCGTACGACCAGACAAGCCATCTGGGCAGATCTATCGCGCGATGACTTATGCCTGATGAGGAACTCTCAATTTTCTTCCTTTGGTTTAACCAATTCATTCTAATTGTGTGTGACCCAATAGGATTATATTATGTTGGCAATGAGCTCGATCATATCGACCCTCATAAGACATAAGCGGACTCTAGCAAGCCATTATGTCTACCCAATTAATATAACGTAAGAGTTCACGTTTCCAATGGTACACTTCCATTTCTCCCTTTGTCTCACGATGTTATATTGAACACAAGTCGTGGTCCACGTCAACATTGTATTTGTTCAATGCTTTCTCGATCTTGAGTATAATGATAATCCAATCACATTGGGGTATGGCCATACACTTTCATCATTATCACTCATCGAGGGGCCCAAGCAAAACATCTCTCTTTCGAGGGACAAATTCCATCTTGACTTATCATCCTTCCCATCATGAATCCGATCATGCCAAAGATAGCCTTTATAGATATCGTGTTAAGATATCGTTTGACTAAAATCAATCATAACTTTCATCATATGTAAGGTCATGATAATCTCAGCTCTAGGGACTAAATGAAGTAACCATATGAGATTTAATTATGACATTTGACCATGACATAAATCTCATACGGATCAAGTCCAGTCACTTTTTCACTAACAAGTACCCATAATTTCAATGTGCATCTCTATGCATATAATCATCATATGATTATCCATTAACAATTATACTAATTATTCACTTAATAATTAGGGATGGAGATCATTACAATAAATATGCAAAATATATAATAATCACAACAACAACAACAACAAAGCCTTAGTCCCAAAATAATTTGGGGTCGGCTAACATGAATCCTCATATGTCATCGTGGAAAAAAAATAATAAAAAAAATAATAAATAAATAAATAAATAAATAAATAATAATAATAAAAATAAAAATAAAAATAAATAAATAAATAAACATACAAATCAAAATAAAAAAAATTAAAAAATAAAAAAATAAAAAAAAAATAATAAATATTAATAATAAATAAAAAATAAGAATAAAAATAAAAATAAAAATAAAAATAAAAATAAAAATAAAAATAAAAATAAAAATCAAAATCAAAATCAAAATAAAAATCAAAATCATAATAAAAATAAAAATCAAGAAAAAAATCAACCCCCCATTTTATCATTTCTCCACTGTTCCGGCCTTCTAACCGGTGCATCACTCGGTCTCCTTCTCACATGTCCAAACCACCTTAGACGATTTTCCCTCATTTTATCCTCAATGGGCGCAACTCCTACTTTACCTCTGATCACCTCATTTCCCAATCGATCCTTTCTTGTATGACCACACATCCATCGCAGCATATGCATCTCCGCCACATTCATCTTATGCACGTGACACTGTTTCACGGCCCAACATTCGGTACCGTAAAGCAATTCCGGCCTAATTGCCGTGCGGTAGAATTTTCCCTTTAATCTATTGGGCATGCCGCGATCACATAGAAACCCTGTGACACTCTTCCACTTCAACCAACCTGCTTTAATCCTATGAGCCACATCTCCATCTAATTCTCCATCCTTTTGGATAATGGATCCAAGATAGCGAAAAACTCAGAAGCTTGGATAATATTTCCATCAAATGTGACCGCCCCTGCCTCCCTACTTCCAACTCTGCTAAACTTACACTCCAAATATTCAGTCTTGCTTCTGCTTTATCGAAAACCTCGAGATTCCAAAGTGTGTCTCCACAACTCCAATTTACTTTCAACACCCTCTCTTGTCTCATCAATCAGCACAATATCATCTGCGAACAACATACACTTTGGTATATCATCTTGGACTGACCTCGTCAATTCGTCCATTATCAAAGCAAAAAGAAAGGGGCTAAGTGCGGAACCTTGATGCACTCCAATCTTTATAGGGAACTCTTCAGTCTTCCCAACACTAGTCTTTACACAAGTACTAACTCCATTATACATGTCCTTGATAATATCAATATATTTCTTTGAAACACCCTTCTTTGCTAATGCCCACCAAAGTACCTCTCTTGGCACTTTATCATACGCCTTCTCCAAATCAATGAAAACCATATGCAAATCTTTCTTTTGATCCCGATATTTCTCCATGGTTTGTCTCATAAGATATATTGCATCCATAGTCGATCTTCCTGGCATAAACCCAAATTGGTTATCCGAAATATCTACAATTTTTCTCAGCCTCTGTGCAATCACTCTTTCCCAAAGTTTCATAGTATGGCTCATTAGTTTGATCCCCCGATAGTTGGCACAATCTTGGACATCACCTTTATTCTTATACAATGGGATCAGAGTACTCTTCCGCCACTCCAATGGCATTGTGTTAAATCTCCATATCTTGTTAAATAGCGTTGTTAACCAATCTACTCCCCTCTCCCCGAAACATCTCCAAACCTCAATTGGTATACCATCCGGTCCAACGGCTTTCTTCAATCTCAACTTTTTCATTGCAATTTCCACTTCACTCTTTTGAATTCTCCGCATAAAATCTCGATTAACCATACTCGAAGAGATATTTAAATCTCCAACATCCTGCTCTTGACCGCCATTAAACAAGTTATCAAAGTACGAACTCCATCTATCTTTTATCTCTTTATCCCCGACTAAAACTCTTTGGTCTAAATCCTTCACACATTTAACCATCCCAATATCTCGTGTCCTCTTATCCCTCATACGAGCGAGTCTGTAGATGTCCTTTTCCCCTTCTTTTGTATCCAACTTATCATAAAGTTTCTGATTCACCTTTGCTCTTGCGTCTCTTACTTCTTTCTTAGCATCTCTTCTAGCTTCCTTATACTTCTCGTAGTTCTCGTCGCTCCTACATTTCCCCAATAATTTGTAGCATTCTCGCTTGCCCTTTATTGCTTGTTTTACTTCCTCGTTCCACCATGATGTGTCCTTACTTGGTGGCCCATTTCCTCTAGATTCTCCAAGGACTTCTTTCGCCACCTCCTTTATGGTATGTACCATCTTAGTCCAAGTCGAATCTATATCCATATCCTCCGTATTATCCGACCAAATACCGGTATCGACCATCCTAGCTACAAATTTCGGTTGATTCTCCCCTTGAAGTCTCCACCACTTGATTCTAGGGTCTACCTGTGATTTTCTCTTCCTCGAAATTCTCTTACTTCGAAAATCAAGTACCACCAGTCTATGTTGAGTTGCTGTGCTCTCCCCCGGAACAACCTTACAATCTGTATAACTCTTTCTACAAGTATTTCTTACTAAGAAGAAGTCAATCTGACTCGCCTTACCCCCACTCCTATAGGACACTAAGTGAGATTCTCTCTTCTTGAACCAAGTGTTCATTATACTCAAGTCATATGCCAACGCAAAGTCCAGGATACTATTTCCTGCTTCATTCCTCTCTCCAAAACCAAAACCTCCATGTATGCTCTCAAAGCCATGTCTACTAGACCCCACATGCCCGTTTACATCACCACCAATCACTAATTTCTCACCACTAGGTACTCGTTGCACTACCTCCTCCAAATCTTCCCAGAACACTTGTTTAATAGATGCATCCAACCCTACTTGTGGTGCATAGGCGGAAATAATAGTTATAATCTCATCACGTATCACCAGTTTAATGCCCATAATTCGATCACTCTTCCTGTACACTTCCACCACATCATTAATATACTCCTTATCAATAATGATACCCACTCCATTTCTACCCTTATCCTTTCCTGAGTACCAAAGCTTAAAACCCCAAGGCGATATTTCTTTTGCTTTCTCTCCAATCCACTTAGTTTCCTGTAGACACATTATGTGAATCTTCCTCCTCCTCATAACTTCCACCACCTCTGCTGATCTCCCTATCAATGATCCAATGTTCCAAGTTCCAAAGCGCATCCCACTACCCTTACACCTACCATGGACTAGCTTCTTTACCCGCACTCGTCTGCAATGCGAGAACCCTTGCATATTTGACACCACCCCCTGGCAAAGAGATGGCGCGTCGCTTTCGGGCGACGACCTAGCAACCTTTGCATACTTATCACTACACCCAGGTCTTTGAAGTGTAGCGTACCCTTGCATATTTGACACCACCCCCGGGCGAAGAGATGGCGCGTCGCTTTCGAGCGACGACCTAGCAACCTTTGCATACTTATCACTACACCCAGGTCTTTGAAGTGTAGCGCGTCGCTGCTGAGGAAACGCCCCAACGATATTCATATTCAGATTCATGTCATGTTAATGTGACAAAATTTTTACGCTGGTTGTCACATGCCTACCGCAACCCTCGCCCTTTATCCTGACTTGGGACAGGCAAGGATAAATCCTTGGTGGGTTTCAAAATATATAATAATCAAATAATAAAATTTTCATATAATAATAAATAATGTCAACATATAGGTCTATCAGATATAGGCCTAGGGCATAACACTAACATAAGGGAGATCTCATAGGTGTGGTTGTGTCATTGTATGTGCTTGACTGGTCAATAAAGTTCCTCTAGATGGGTGACTGTAGGGGAGTGGGTCTAGTTTATGTTCCATCAAGGGCTACAAAACTAACGTCAACATCTTCATCTGAGTCAGCATTCTCATCCTACTGTTTCAAACCAAACAGACATAGCCTTTTTCGTTACTTCTTCTGCTTCTAGGCTCTTAGATCTAGGATTTTTCCTAAAGGATTTCTTCCTATGAAATTCATACTTCGGTTGAGGGCACATAGAAGCAAAGTGGTCAGGTTTCCTACATTTATAGCAAACAAACTCACATTGGGCATTTTTGTCGTCGGTTGAGGATTGGCCAGATCTTTGGAAGGATGAAGGTTTGTAGTGGAAGGGTTTATTGCCATGTTGCTTGGACTTCATAAAGTCTTTGAACTTTCTATAGTTTCTGGCGAGGGTAGCAAATTCATATTCCTCAGAAGGCTTATTGTAGTTGACATTTTTTGGGTTTTTTGAGACTGAGAGGTTGAAGGAGAGTTATTAGTAGATATGTAATTGAACAAGGAAGAGCATGGGAAGATCTCAGTTTGAGCTGGCAGAGAAAGATTTTTAAACAGTTTTTGAACTCCACCAAGCCTGTTGAGGTCTTCATCATAAAAAATAGAGTGGAAACAATATTACGAATTTGAGTCTTATCCAAGTCTCTGCATTCATTAAGAATAGCTACCTTAACATGACATAGGTCTTTAAGAGAATCAAAGAAACACATGTTAAGATTTTTCATTGTATATATTCAACCTAAAGATGCACAATAGTTTCTTACCTCACAGAATCGATCGTACGTCTCTCTGCGGGACTCGCTTGGTTTCTTTTTGAATGATTCAAACTCAGCTACAATTTTGTACAATCGATTTTCCTTAGCCACTTGATCTCCTTCAAAGTATCTTAGGATACTTTGCCAAACTTGCTGGGCAGTCTCATAGTTCTGTACTTGTTTGTACAGCCTATCATCTAGACCAGAGGTCAGAATGTGCATAACCTTTTTGTCAAGGGCTACACATATCTTATCCTCTTCATTCCATTCTTCACGAGTCTTGGGAATAATAGTTTCATAAACTTGAAGCTCTTGTTCCGATGATCTATCGACATGATCCATGAGAGGAGTTTTGGGGGCTCTTGGCATTGTATTGACTTTGATTGGTATGATTGGACCATCTCTAACTACATTCATTAATATGTCGTTAATTGAATCCATATACCGCATAATTCTGATTTTCCATATCGGAAATTTGTTTTTGTTTAACATGGGTATCGTTGCCACGTTCCACGATTGCATGAGTTTTTCTGCCATTGGAATCGGCAATTCAAGCTATGAAGCTTGGAAAAATATTTTTCAAAAATTGAAACCTTTGATACCAATTGTTAGGCCCAATTGGTAGGAAAACAAGCTAGAAGGGGGGTGAATAGCCTGATTAAAATTCTTTTGAAAACCTTTTCTAAATATCCAAGTAACTTATCAAAATCTAAACTGATATTAACCGATTATGCATCGGATAAAATATTATCGGTTTACTCACTCAAATAATCGGTTAATTAAAAGGAGTTTCAAAAAGGTTAAAATATCATGCAAAATATATTTCAATAAGAAAGACAAAACAAAGCAGTTAAGGAATTTAAAGGTTGTAGCCGGTGATAGAGCTCAACCGGTTACAAGAAAAGATACAATAAGAAAACACATAAACAAAGGGACACATTTGTTTGGAGAGGTTCACAGTGTAAACTAACAACTATTTACTCTACGAACATTGGTCAAAACTTGGATTTGTGAAAATGTGCACTATTAATCTTCACTAGTCTTTTACGATTTGCAAGCCCTAACCTATAAGGAAGATTAAAGGTTGCCTAAAGGAAAATTATCACTAATGGATCGTGATACAAGTTTGAACAGGTGTTTTCAAGAGATGTGTTCACAAGTTGAACTGATTTCTCTTGTATAGTGTGATCAATCAATGTATTCCAGACATATTATTGTTGGGGAATACTTACAAGAATTGATTGAGTGTGCGCAATGTTTGTCATAATAAATTGTCTAGTGATTACAAGGATAGAACGTCTTGAACTTCGATGCTTGAAAGATTTCAGCACTTGCAGTTCTTGACAATTCTATTCTCAAAGTCTTCAATGCACCAACACTATTCAATGCTCTAAGGGAGGTATTTATAGTTGTATTCAAGAAGAGTTGTTTTCTTTGAAGGGGTTGAAGGGATGAATTGGACTGACAAGCATTAAATGAGAATATATTCTTCATTGAATGCTTGAGATTTGAAGTACAAAGATCTTTGAATAATCCACTGGATAAAGAAGTTGTTGTGAGTAATGGTAACTTGAACATTGCTTGATGTAGTTACTGACAAGGTAGCAGCATGGTTTTCATAGCAACTGATCTACCAACTTTAGCTAAGTAGGTGGGAGCAATTAATGCTAGATCAACTGTTGGAGGCTTGTTGGGGAAGCTTGACCGATTTGCAGCTTAGTAACTGATGGAGGCATAACCGGTTGGCTGACTGACCGGTTGAAGGGTGATCATAACCGGTCAAGAAAGTCAACCCGTTGAGATATTTGGCAGCTTGAACAAGTTAACCAATATCTTTTTCTAAACAACTCAAGGTATTCAGGTCTTCAGTTATATTTGAGAAAATACAAGTGTAAAACACAGGCACTAGCACTTGTAGCATTCTAATAATAAATAGAAAATTCTAATTAGTATAGTTGAAATTAGGGGTGCTCAATAATGCCATAATAATTGGGATTAAGCAATTACTAAGATATACATATATTTGACTAAAATGTATCCTTCTTCATCTTCCATCCTCATCAAGCTACATCATTCACTAGTTATAAATAATATCTAAATTCTCAACCCCGCTTATGTCATGCCTAAATATTTTATCCAATTTCAAGGCCTAGCAATTTTCAGAATCTGATTGTTTATAAGGATTCAACGTTGGTTTCAAAATAAAAAATAAAAAATAAAAAATAGAAAAATAGAAAAATAAAATATAAAAAAGATTATACATGGGTTTTCCCAACCCAAACACAATCCAACCCCAACCTTATCATGATAAAATTATGCAGCTCAATCAAAAGATTAGTTTATAATTAGGAAATGTTGATGAACGGTATAAACTGAGAACGATTATAGGCCAATAAAATGGGCAATGCCCAATTGGTTTAGCCAATTGCACAATATACACAACTTCAAAATATGACATGGGGAGTGGGTTTCCTTACTCGTGCTCGTCTATACATCTCGGCCCAACAATAAGCCAACCAAGATAAGCTGGAGACTTATCTTATGACGAGGACGACCATGAAACATTTCTATGCCGACCAAGGCCACGCCTACCATATTCAAGCCTAGCAAGGAAATTTTTAAGATGAAAAAGGGAGTGGGCTTCCCTACTTTGGTCATCTCCCATGCCCGAAATAATAACTATGTCGACCACCATACACCGGGCATGAATGCCCGACATACGTCCAAAACACAGTTCTAATCCTAGTCAAATATGGAAACCTAGGAATTAGGATTTGATTTTGATTCAACTGCTTATTCTCTCCTAACTTCCTTTCCAAGGCAGAAAACTGTTCGCAATCACTATAAATACATGACATAAATCACAAAATTGGTGTAACGCATTCTTTGACTCTAAACTACTGTCAATTGATTTACTCACAAAAAATACCAACAGGAACTCTCACTTTGAAGGTCTTCGCCAGTGAATCCCCAGCTTAATTTATGTGTTTGTTCATCTTTTTCAGGCTATTTAAGTCAACAGGAATATCGCAAAACTGGATTTGGGTTGATCCAACATTTTTGGCATCATCAATTTGGTTATATTGCCGGGAAATGATTGTAACACCCTTGAATAGCCCAAAAATATCCTTCCACAAATCTGATGGAAGACAGACATACTCCAGTTTAACGGCTGATCTTGAAAATCAAGTCTTGGAGAAAAACAACGAAGGAATAGTTCCTCAAATCAATGGTGGTCATCTTCCACCCCCTCCGCCACCACCGCTGGGCATGAATCTGAGTTATAGTGGGCAACCAGTGGTGGAAGTACCTCTTGATCATAACCGCTGTCGACGAAGGGGAGGCTGGCTCACACCCTGCCAGGTGAGGTGAAATGCAACCCAAGGGGGTGCAGGCCCATCTACTCTACCTTCGGATCGTAAAACTATGCTATACTGTCATATGAAAACTTTACAGTGCATCTATGAAACACATAATGTCTTGCTAGAACTGGATCCAGACCATTCCATGGCTAAATTCATTCGACCCACTAGAAATGTAGTTTTCCACGGAGGGTAAAGTCACGCTGATAGAAGAGGTAGTCATGGGAATATGGAAAATCATCCCACTGACCAAAATCCTCCACAACGCGACGTTGTTGGTAAATCCATATAGCTGATCATCTAGGATATTCTGCCCCGTGATAGGGGTCTAGGATATGGGAGTTCCCATTAAGGAGGGGAACACAGAGATCAGTTATATCAACAAAGAGATCAGGATGTCAATTAGGTTAATTTGAGAGCCAGGTTAAGTCATGCTAGGCAAAGGACTCCTCCTCGTTGATTCCCCTCTCCTCGACATAGGAGTCCTCCTCAACGTAGGAGTCCTTCCCATCGAGAGATTACTTCTAGAAGGAATATAAATCCTCCTCGTCATTCGAGGCCATCAATTCTGCAAAATGGTAGGGTACCATCTGGACATGGAGACAATCATGTTAGCCACATAAGACGAGCAGAACACGAGTTAATAGCCACGGAGACAAGGATAGAACCTAGTGCAGTTCCCATTGCAGCTTGGGAATTGATGCAAGGGAACTTCTCCTCCTAAAGAACATAGTTAATTAAATGGAGATAGGGAAGAATGAAGTCGAGGACTAGGATACTAGTGCCACCCATCCCTTCTCCCAATGGATTATTAACCAACCTCCTAACCCAGCTCTCAAGATCCCCAACTTCGAAAAGAATGGAGGGACCACAGATGCACAAGATCATCTACAAGGCTTTGAGTCGACCATGGCACTCCAGTCTAAGACTGATGATATACTCTGTAAAGCTTTCGCTATTACTTTTGCTGTGACAGCTCTATCATGGTTCCGCAAGCAGAAGAAGAGCAGCATAGACAGTTGGGGAGATATGAGGAGAAGGTTCCTAGATCATTTTGAAACTGTTGTCAAGTGGAAAAAGAGATTGAAAAACTTAGCCAACATTCAGCAAGGCAAAACGGAGTCTACTCTCAGTTACTACAATGGATTAAGAGCTTTGGCAGACCTAGTCGAGGAAAGTTTGGCTGACCGGGAGGTGATCGTTTGTTTTAACTCTGATTTGCTATCTGGGCAATTTATATATGAACTCTGTGCAAGGGAGCCAAAAATAAAGTCTGATCTATACAACCGGGCTTATGCTATAGCTATGGCAGAAGTGTAAGAAAAGATCAGAAAGAGCTGAAATGGCCCAGACTGGCACAAACCAGATTTCCAATGGAGGCAGCTATAAGGGAAAAAACCTGAATCGAGCTATAGAAAAAATAGAAGTATTCACCCCTCTCACTAAACCTATCACGGAGATCATGCAGGTAGTAGACCTACCTGATCCACGACCATTAAGTGCAAAATCAAAACATGTAAGCGATAATTCTAAGTATTCTGCCTTCCACAATGATCACGGACATGATAAAACTGCATCTCCCTGAAAAGGATGATTCAAAGATGGGTTGATGAAGGGAAACTCGACCGTTATGTTATGCGAAAGGATAAAAAGTGAGGGAGAGATGAAATGATAGAGAAGAAAGAGAGGACCGACCTCCTAGGGCAAAGCTCCACGTCATAAGGGAGGATGTTGTCTCCAACAAAAAATTGAAGAACCAAATATATGAGCTGAGTAAAGTCTACCACATCCCTACATATGTCCATAAAGAGGAAGAGGTAACCAACTTCTCTCCCAACGAGCTTGCTAGAAGTTGAGCTACTCGTGAACAACCATTGAAGATTAAGGGAAGAATTAATAACTGTGAATTTGAGAGACTCCTCATCGACTCGGGTGTAAGTACCCTAATCCGGACCGCTCTCCATCCGAGCATATGGGAAACACCGAGGACTCACGCATTCGTGATCCCGAAGACCAGTAATGTCCAAAAGGTCCAAAACCACCAGCCAAACCAAGGGAGGACCTTTCAGGGATAAAAGGGAAATCAAGGACTTTGCAGGAATAACAAAAAATGGCCAGTTGACGTAATGGTCCGTACGGACCACTTTGCAAAGCAAGAAGTGCCCGTACGGACACTTATGTCAACACGCCAAAATAATTACAAAATCTCAACAAAGTCCACAATATTCCCTGAAATCCAGGAAACCCAAAACACTGGTAATGACACAAAGGTCCGTACGGACCCTTTTACAGTTTTTTTGGGGCCTATAAATAGAAGGCTCCCCTCCCATTTCATTCACACCTCAATTTTCTCTCCTCTCTCCCCCCATCCTTCAGGCAACTTTCTAAAGCATTCAATGAGGTTGAACCCTGCCAAGTGCACATTCAGAGTAATCTGAGGCAAGGGCTTGGGATACATGGTCATAGAACGAGGCATCGAAGTGGATCCCCGAAAGATCATATCTATAATCGAGATGAGAACACCGCAAACCCAAAAGAAGTGAAAAGCTTCATGGGCCACCTGTAGTACATGAGCCGCTTCGTCAATCAGTTGACCTCCATGTACGAGCCGATCTTTCGTCTAATGAAAAAGAATGCGGACATCGAGTGGAACCCGAATTGCCAAGACCCCTTCGAAAAGATAAAGGCGTACCTTGTGAGTCCCCTGATCCGCTGTCCTCCCCACGAGGAGAAGCCACTCTTGCTATACCTAACTGTGACCGACACCGCAGTTGGAGCCATGCTATGCCAAGAAAAGAAAGACTCAAAGGTCGAGAATGCCATATACTTCGTTAGCCGAAAGTTCCAAGGCAGTGAGCTCAACTACTCAGCCCTAGAGAAAACCTGCACAACTCTAGTATGGGTCGTCGGAAAGTTGCGACACTACATGCAATCGCACACAGTGCACCTGGTCTCCAAAATGGATCCGGTCAAGTATCTCTTCGATAAACCATCACTGTCATTGAGACTAGCCAAATGGTCTTTCTTCCTGGTAGAGTTTGTCATCAAATACGTAAATCAGAAGTCGATCAAGGGACGAGTAATTTCTGAACAATTGGCCGACTTCCCAACCGACGAAGCCAAAGGTCCCGAACCACAATTTCCAGGTGAAGGAATCTTTGCACTTGAAGGCGAGAATCGATGACAGTTTTTCTTCGACGGAGTAGCCAACAAAAGAAGAAATGGCATTGGAATGCTCTTGGTCGACCTAAAAGACGACCACACCCCAATCGCCATAAACCTAAACTTCGAGGTAACCAATAATGCCGCCGAATACGAATCATGTGCTGTCGGACTAGAGGCTGCCCCCGAAAGGAATGTCCAAGAGTTAGAGGTCTACGGGGACTCAGCCTTGATCATCAATCAAGTTTCCAAAAAATGGAAAATGATAGACCCGGGCTTGCAAAAATACAACGCCTGCATGGAAGACCTCATCGCGCAATTCAAAGTGGTCACCTTCCACTACTTGCCAAGAGACCGAAATCGGTTTGCAGACGCCCTAGCCACCTTGGCTTCACTCGTCGAGATCCCCGAAGGGAAGGCGGTAAATCCATTCAAAGTAAAAAGAAAGGAAATTCCTACCTACTGCTATGAAATCGAGACAGATCATGAGCCAATCAATGAGTCATGGTACAACCAAATCTACCAATACCTCAAATACAAAGAAGGAATCAAAGCCAAGAGCATCGTGGCCCTAAAATGCCTTGCCTCTAACTTTGTCATCCTTGGGGACAAGCTATACAAGAAACGCTACCAAGGACCACTCCTCCCCTTCATCAGCAAGGAAAAAGCAAATGAGCTCATGAACGAAGTCCACAATGGGGCTTGCAGTCCCCACATGAATGCCAGAGCCCTGATGCAGATCATTCTTCGAATGGGCTACTACTGGATCTCCATGGAGGCAGATTGCATCCACTTTGTCCGAAGTTGCGACAAGTGCCAGCGCTTCTCCAACCTTAAACATCTTCCCCCTCATGATCTCTACTGCATGACCACTCCTTGGCCCTTTGCCACTTGGGGAATCGACGTCATCGGGAAGATCGCTTCGCCCGGCAGTAATGGCCACGAGTTCATCTTGGTAGCCATCGACTACTTCACAAAATGGGTCGAAGCCAAGTCCTACAAAGTGTTGACTTCCAAGAAGGTCGCACAATTCTTCAAAGAAAACATCATATGTTGATACGGCATCCCGAACGAGGTCATATCTGACAACGGATCTCACTTCGAAGGAGAATGTGACAGACTATTGACTGAATTCAAGATCACACGCCATAAGTCCTCTCCCTATAGGCCGCAAACTAACGGCGCAGTGGAAGCAGCAAACAAAACCCTCGAAAGGATCATTAGAAAAATGATCGTACGAGGATGAGATTGGCCCTAGAAGCTGCACCTGGCACTTTGAGGCTACCGAACATCAGCCAGGACCGCCACGGGAGAAACCCCATTCGCCCTGACCTATGGGATGGAAGTAGTATTGCACGTTGAATTGGAAATCCCATCACTCCGAGTATTGTTGGAAAACAAAATCATGAAGTGGAATGGCTCCGAAGCCGGCACGACGAGTTGGCCCTGCTAGATGAACACAGACTAAAGGCCACGGAACACATACGAGCCTACCGAAGCAGAATGGCTAGGGATATCAACAAGAAAGTCAAATCCCGAGACATCAGGAAAGGCGATCTGGTGCTCAAAGAAAAGCCTCCCACCCGAACCAACCCGCTTGGAAAATGGGAGCCAACATGGATCGGCCCGTTCGTGGTCCAGAAGATCTTCTCTCGAGCTGCCATAAAGCTAACAGACCTGGACGGAAATCCCTTCATGAATCCAGTCAACGGAAGCAAAGTTCGTCGATACTTCGCCTAAAGAATATCGACTTTTCCGTCTCCTTGTCTCTCCTAAAAGTGTCGAACTATGGAGACCTGAGCCCCTCAGTCCGGGGGGAACGTAGGCATCCTTCATTGGTTCGGTCTAAAAACACACAAAATCCAAAAAATTGGATGCCATCAAGACTCAGACTTGTTCGGTCTAAACAGACAAAAATCCAAAAACTGGATGTTGCCAAGGCTCAGACAAAAAGCGATCAAGAGATTTTGCATCTAGACAAAGCTTTAAAACTAAATCACAAATCACCCCAATTAAAATACTTCTTGATGAGTACAAGCACGGTCTACTCTCAAGCTCACAACATGCTAAAAGACAACTTAATACATTTAACAAATAATGTGTCCGCAATGATAATGAGTGGATACTTAGGAGGTCATTCCGCGCCACTCGCGCTTGTCCCCTCGCCATTCTTCCCTTTCTTCCCTCGTCTCCGGCGAGTCTTCCTTTGCTCCACTTGAGCTAGCTCTGTCTCCCTCATTTCGAGATCAGGGGTCCTCCCTATCGAGTCAAGCAATCCAGTAGCTCGTAGAGTTTTATATGTGATAAGAAGTTTTCCATTTACAAGAGTGATATGCATTATTGTACTGTTATTTCATTCAATGGCCTTTATATCCTTGATGTTGAAAATCGTGATAATGATGTCTATAACATTAACAAGAAATCTAAACCCAATGATGTAAACCACACTTACTTATGGCATTGTCGTCTTGGCCATATAAATGAGAAACGCATTTCTAAACTCCATAAAGATGGATTTTTAGACTCACATGATTATGAATCATATGAGACATGCGAATCTTGTTTACTTGAAAAGATGACCAAGGACCCATTTACCAAAACAGGTGAAAGGGAAGGCGACTTATTAGGCCTCATACATACTGATGTATGTATACCTATGAGTAGCAATGCTAGGGGAGGATTTCAGTACTTCATAACATTCACTGATGATTATAGTAGATTTGGATATGTTTATCAAATGAAACATAAAAGTGAATCTTTTGAGATATTTCGAATATTTCAAAATGAGGTGCAAAATCAACTTGGCAAAACTATTAAAGTACTTTGATCTGATCGAGGTGGCGAATATTTGAGCCAAGAATTTGACAGTCATCTTAAGAGTTGTGGAATCGTTTCAGAACTCTCTCCACCTCGAACACCACAATGGAATGGTGTGTCTGAAAGGAGGAATAGAACTTTGTTGGACATGGTTCGTTCTATGATGAGTCAAGTTGAGCTTCCTTTATCCTTTTGGGGACATGCACTAGAAACTGCTGCTTTCACTATAAACAGAGTTCCTACCAAATCAGTTCAAAAGACCCTATATGAGATGTGGCATGGAAGAAAACCCAGTTTGTCTTTCATGAAGATTTGGGGTTGCGATGCATATGTCAAGAAGTTAACTTCTGACAAGCTAGCACCTAAGTCTGATAATTGTGTTTTCGTGGGTTATCCTAAGGAAACTAAAGGATACTATTTCTACAAACGAAACGAGAACAAAGTGTTTGTTGCTCGAAATGGTACTTTCTTAGAAAAGGAGTTTCTTCGCAAAGGAACCAGTGGGAGTAAAATGGATCTCGAAGAAATTCGAGAACCCGAAAACAACATTGACCCTATGGTAGAAACTGAACCAAATTCACAAAGAGTTGTGGAACCGATTCAAGATGCACAAGTCCTTCGCATAAGTGGTAGGTCACGATTCGAACCCGAGAGATATGGATTTCTCATTACGAAAAGTGATGAAGTGGAGCTAATCGAAAACCATGAACCTACTTGCTATCAAGAAGCGATGTCCTCTCCTGATTCGGAAAAATGGCAAGAGGCCATGAAGTCCGAATTACAATCCATGGCTGATAATCAAGTTTGGAACTTGATTGATCCACCCGAAGGTGTAAAAACCATAGGGTGCAAATGGGTCTTCAAGAAAAAGACCGACATGGATGGAAAGGTGCACACCTATAAGGCTAGGCTTGTAGCTAAGGGATATAGGCAGATTCATGGTATCGACTATGATGAAACCTTTTCGCCTGTAGCTATGCTTAAGTCTATTAGAATTTTAATTTCCATAGATGCATATTATGACTATGAGATATGGCAAATGGATGTCAAGAAAGCTTTCCTAAATGGAAGTTACTTGAGGATGTATACATGATACAACCTGAAGGTTTTGTTAGTCCAGAAAATTCTAATAAGGTGTGTAAGTTACAAGGATCCATTTATGGATTGAAGCAAGCTTCAAGGAGTTGGAATCTACGTTTTGATGAAGCAATCAAAGAGTTTGGCTTTATCAAGAACGAAGATGAACCTTGTGTATACAAGAAAATTAGTGGGACGTAGCACTATTTCTAGTGTTGTATGTCGATGATATCTTACTCATTGAAAATGACATTCCTGCACTACAGACTGTCAAGTCTTGGTTGGGAAAGTGCTTTTCGATGAAAGATATGGGCAAAGCTGCATATATCCTTGGTATCAAGATCTCTAGAGATAGATCTTAAAGGATGATTGGTTTAAGTCAAAGTACTTACGTTGAAAAGGTTCTTAGAAGATTCCAAATGGAAAATTCTAAAAGAGGAAACTTGCCAATGTTGCATGGTGTATCTCTTAGCAAGACTCAAAGTCCTAAGACTAATGATGAGCGAAAGAGAATGAATGGTATTCTATATGCTTCGGCAATTGGGTCTATCATGTATGCTATGTTATGTACTAGACCCGATGTCTCGTGTGCTCTAAGCATGACGAGTAGGTACCAATCGGATCCCGACCAACCACATTGGATAGCAGTCAAGAATATCCTCAAGTACTTACGAAGAACTATGGATGTATTCTTGGTCTTTGGAGGAATGGAAGAAGATCTTGTTGTAAGAGGTTACACAGATGCTAGCTTCCAAACCGACAAAGAAGATTACAGATCGCAGATAGGATTTTTGTTTACGCTGAATGGAGGCACTGTCAGTTGGAAAAGTTCCAAGCAAAGTACCGTCGCTGATTCTACTACCGAAGCATCTGATATAGCTAAGGAAACTGTTTGGATCAAAAAGTTCATTAGTGATTTGGAAGTCGTACAAGCATCAATGATCCTATTGAACTTTATTGTGACAATAATGGTGCCATTGCACAAGCAAAGGAACCAAGGTCACATCAGAGATCCAAGCACATACTTCGACGTTTCCACATTATTCGAGAGATATGTTGACAATAATGGTGCCATTGCACAAGCAAAGACGTAAAGATATGCAGAGTAGACACTAATGACAACGTGGCGGACCCATTAACTAAGTCTCTTCCACAAGCTAAGCATGATGGACATGTTAGGTCCATGGGTATTCGATGCATGGGAGATTGGGCCTAGTTCAAGTGGGAGACTGTTAGTGTTATGCCCTAGGCCTATAGTTGATAGACCTATATGTTGACATTATTTATTATTATATGAAAAGTTTATTACTTGATTATTATATATTTTGCATATTTATTGTAATGATCTCCGTCCCTAATTATTAAGTGAATAATTAGTATAATTGTTAATGGATAATCATATGATGATTATATGCATAGAGATGCACATTGAAATTATGGGTACTTGTTAGTGAACAAGTGACTGGACTTGACTTGTATGAGATTTATGTCATGGTCAAATGTCATAATTAAATCTCATATGATCACTTCATTTAGTCCCTAGACCTGAGATTATCATGACTTTACATATGATGAAAGTTATGTTTGATTTTAGCCAAACGATATCTTAACACGATATCTATAAAGGCTATCTTTGGCATGATCGGATTCATGATGGGAAGGATGATAAGTCAAGATGGAATTTGTCCCTCGAAAGAGAGATGTTTTGCTTGGGCCCCTCGATTAGTGATAATGATGAAAGTGTATGGCCATACCCCAATGTGATTGGATTATCATTATACTCAAGATCGAGAAAGCATTGAACAAATACAAAGTTGACGTGGACCATGACTTGTTTTCAATATAACATCGTGAGACAAAGGGAGAAATGGAAGTTTACCATTGGAAACGTGAACTCTTACGTTATATTAATTGGGTAGACATAATGGCTTGCTAGAGTCCGCTTATGTCTTATGAGGGTCGATATGATCGAGCTCATTGCCAATATAATATAATCCTATTGGGTCACACACAATTAGAATGAATTGGTTAAACCAAAGGAAGAAAATTGAGAGTTCCTCATCAGGCATTGGTCATCGCGCGACATATCCTGCCCAGAGGGCTCGTCTGGTCGTGCGACAGATCTTGCCACATAGGCGGTTTACAGACTGTTTCCTAATATGATTAGGAAACAAATACTAATACTAAAGTAGTATAAATATGAGTCTGTGAACCCTAATTGATAGCCAAATTTTCTAAAGGAAAATCACAACAAAAGGTTTCTCAATATTCTCTCTAAGGTTTAAGGATCTAGCAATCATCAAGAATTGTTCTTGGTTCATTCAAAGGTGTGGATACTACTAGAGGGTCTTCGCTCGTACGACGATCAAGGCCTAGAGTTCGAATCTGAAAATTCAAGTTATTGAAGATCGAAGTTTGTGATTCAAAATCACACCGACAAAATCGTTCGATAGCTCAAGAATGGAAAGCAATTACGGTTGGTAGTTCTATCTCATAGGAATTCAATTTAATTGTATAGAATGGATCTTAGGGCTCTTCGGTTTGGTGTTAATTTAGATGCTTATTCCGCTGCGCATGGACCCATAAAACCCAACACATAGCTTATGCTTCCTCTAATGAAGCCCGAAGAAAGTATGCGAGCTTCACGCTCACGATCGCACCCCCGACCAAAGAAAGTGAGATAGCCTCCACCTCTGGTCCTCCAAGCAAAGCCCGAAAATCTTCAAAGGTGGGCGTAATATCATTGTAGGAGAAGCTATACACATGCCTACTAACATTCCAGAACCTTGCGGCCGCCCGCAACAACTCCCGATCAGGAACTAACTCCTTAAGGGACCAAACAGAGCGGAGTTGAAATATTGCCTCAAAAGCTCGTTTGTTGTGCTTTACGTGGTGCCTCATCCACATCTTGAGCCGCTCAAGGAAGTGCACTTTCCTCTCCTTCGAAAGCCTCGGGAAAACTCTCAGAACGAATGTCGAATCCATGGCAAAAATGGAGTTTTCTTTGGGAAAATGTTGAAGATGAGTCGAAATGGCTGTAATTTAGGAAGGAGGTGATGAGGAAAATCCAGATTTTCAGCAAATCTTATCCCCTCTCCAAAAGAAAGAAGTGTTCGTATAGACTACTTTGCACGCATGAGTGATCCGTACGGACCACTCTGCACCATGGCTAAATTTTCAGCAACCACAAAACAGTTGTTGCCCGCAGCAGGATTTTTACAACCGACTGCTTAAAAATCCTCCCAAAGCTGTTGCCAGCCCCCATACACTAAACACAAATACATTCCCAGCTCATGCGACATGCACAAAAATAAAATAAACTAGAAACAATTCCCAGGCCAGTCCCCGCGGAATTACAAATAAATAATTCATTACATCACAATAATAAAATGATTTGTTCGTCAAATACAAGTATTTTATTACAGATACCAATAAAAAAAAGAGAAATCAAAAGGAGTCCTACTCCGAATCCTCACCATCACCCTCGCCCGATTAGAACCCCTGCATCGCAATAAACCCGGTGGCCACCTCCTCATCGTTGAAATGCTCGACCCCCTCCTCGATCGAGTACTCCAGATAGTCCGAAGAAGTGAGACCGACAAAAGGATCAAGAGGGAAGCAAGGAGGAACCCTCACCCTGCGCACTGAATGGAGGGAAGAACTGATGAAAGGTTCGCAACCTCCAGCCCTCCGAAGAAGTCCCCACATTGTAGCTATGCCGCTCCCGAGCCGACATCTCAGGCTATGGGTCTGCCTCAGCCCTCGAAGAAAGAGTATCGACATACCTCCTCGAAGGCATTGGCTCGAAAGCCGCCGCACTCTGCGAAAACCCGCAGGATATCCTCCTCAAGAGCTTCTTCATGAAAGCCCTTAGCCCCATATACCGGCGGGTGAGCAAATCTACGGTCCGCCCCGAGACCTGCACAACAAACAACAAAAGAAACGCCCAGCAAAAGAGATACAAAAAATAAATACTCGACAAAAGAGAGAAATACAGAACAAGATGCCAAGAAGTAAAAGAGTAAACAAACTCACCACATCATCTGGATCAACCCGGTAGGCGGCAGGAGCCTGCTCTAGGTTGGGCACCGACACTCTCCTCCTAGAGTCCCCGCGGACGTAGGTGAAGTTCGGCCCAGGCACCGGGACATCCTGAGGATGCGACGAGCCAGTCCGCCTCTCCCTCGCCAACACCTGCGGCGTCCTCAACTTCCGCCTGACGAAGGACCCATACTCCTCACCCTCTAGGACGAACTCCTCGGCACCCACGCCAGCCTGTAGACACCCCATTCTGAACTCATAACTACATGATTACACTACTCTTCATCTCTCTTTTGTGTTTTGATGAAAGCATATCAGTTTCGTCATGTTTCGTTAAGTTTCTAACTAACCTCGTTAGTTTTGGACCCTAGCCCGACTAACGGAACAACTGAAGAGGACAAAATAGTCATCAGACTAGTTATCTCGCACGAGATATCATATCTCGCGCGAGATATCCCCTCGACAGGATGTGCAGAAATCACTCTCCTTCTCCGTTTCAAACTCTCTTTTTGGATAAAACCTTATCAATTCGGGTATCCAATCGGGCGAGATTACGGAACCTTCCTAGGGGATTTTACCTCTCCACCTTCACCTCTCCAACCTCCTATAAATACTGGATGATTTTCAGTGTTTCGGGGGTCGACAATTCTGATCCTTGATCAAGAACACACACAACACACACAATTTGTTGGTTTCTTTCCACGAAAGACTCCTTCAAATCACTCACAAACAACTCCTAAATTCGTCCTTCAACCACGTTGATTGACGAACATCGAAGCCCGAATCAAAGGACCAAGGCGAAGCTCCGTCCGCATCGAGATCCAAATCAAGGATCGAGGCGAAGCTCTGTCCGTATCAAGTTTCAACTCTAAACTTGAGTCGAAACTCTGTCCGAATCTCTCCTCAAAAGGTAATCATCCTTTAACTTTCGTTTCTCTTCTCAACCTCTCTATTGATTTTAGAGTAGTGTAATCCCATCAAAAGGATTAGCCTAGAGTCCCTTCAGTCAATGAAGGTGATCTCGAAGCATATAATCCGACATTCCTAATCAAGAAATTGATTAGGGTTTATTTGTTCTTCTTTAATTATTTATTTTAAAGATTGAAAACCTCTCTTTTCTTTAGCAAGACCGATCTCCGGATTGGGTGAAATGGATGCCTTCTAAACCTACCCATTTCATAACCTAAGCCCCGAACCCAAATCTCTTTCAAAATGGTTTTCCTATGTTTCCAATCGAATAATATAGGTGGCGACTCAAAAAGATGAAAAGATGAAAATTTTCTCACAACGCTACACAGCCCGATACCTCTCGAACTCCTGCCTGTCCATCTCAGCAGGGCTTATCATGTGGAGTAGCGGATCCCTCAGAGCAATAGGGGAATACCGGTGCCATGCTGCCAATAGACCCTCTCCCACAAATACATAGAGTCGCAAGTGAGGCGACGCAAAAGCTTCCTCTATCACGTCATCCAAGGGGCACCCTACAGCCCATCCTTGCCGTACCGAGACCAAGGGTACAACTGGCACCCAGCCGGGCTATCCCTCTCCTGAAATCGCTACACAGCCATGTATGTGACAGTGATCCTCTCCCGGTTGGTCCTCCTCTTCCTCAGAGAGCGCACCCAACGCAACATGGCGGGATACTCGAACACGGCCTCGTTATATAGGTCCCATAGATGGCACTAGAAGATCTCATAGCACCACACTTGCCACAAAAAAAAAACAGATAATGCTCAAAAAAAGAAAAAGAAAAATAAAAGGAGAAATGATGAAGTGATAAACTACAAAAGTGGTAAAACTCATACCTCCAGCGCGAATTCGAAGCACCCCAGGGAGTTGACCGCACCCCGACTGAATTTATCCAAGGCAAGGTAGAGCTTGGCCAAGCCTGCCTCTCCCCAAGCGATAGCACATACCCTATCCAAGTCCACCAAACTCTCAAGTAGAGGGAAAAGAGCGGTGGTAGAATGGTTTGAGAACAAAGTTTTGGAAAAGGAAAACCACAAAAACGGCGTGCCAGCGCTCCGTCAACACTACCCCAGTACCCCGATGGTACTCCCCGATGTTGGCCGTGATCTGTGCCTCCACCTCAGGATACAACATGCCTAAGCCTTTACGGGGTGAAGGCGCAAAACCCAGCAGCTCTGTCAGGCGCTCATCGGACATCCGGTCCCGCCATCTCACCGACTCCCCCTTAAAGGACAGCCCAGTGATAGCAGCAAAATCCGTGGGAGTCACTGTCGTCTCCCCCCAGCTGAAGTGGAAGGTATACGTAGATCCCCCAGAAAAATGCCTTTGTTCTTTTCAGTCTCCGCCAGCCCGGCCAGGTTCTCAACGAACACGTTCAGCCCAAAATCAATAACTAACCTCCTAGGGATAGGCCTCCCCTCCCAGGAGATATCAGGCATGCTCTTCCATACATCGATCACGGACTCAAGGGACCCCCGTGACTTCATCTTTTTCGCCTTCCCAGACGAAGGCACCTCCTGCTACAGGTAAACACAGCAAAGGTATGTCAATAATGATACTTAACAAATATACCCAAAACAAAAATGATGACACATATCATCCACACCACAAAAATTCCGTTACAAAAACACGTCAATATCACACAAAAGTCCGTCCCAACATGGCAAGTTTTACAAACACAAAATACCGTACCAACTCGGCACACATTTACAAACACAAACACCGTACCAACACGGCACAAATTTGCAAACACAAAAGATCGTACCAACGCGACACACATTTACAAACACAAAAAGACCGTACCAACACGGCACAAATTTACAAACACAAAAGTCCGTCCCAAAACGGCAAGTTTTACAACACAAAGCCCATTACAAAAATACAGCACCCACTGTCACACAAGGGTCCGTCCCTATACACAATATTTTTTCACAAGGGTCCGTCCCTACACAACAAATTTTTTAACACAAGGGTCAGTCCCTACACAACACATTTTTAAATAAGGGCCCGTCCCTACACAACACATTTTCAAAAAAAAAACAAGGGTCTGTCCCTACACACAAAATTTTTCAAAAAAAACAAAGGGTCCGTCCCCACAAGACACATTTTCAACAAGGGTTCGTCCCTACACGACATATTTTCAAACAAAAATCCATCACAAAACACGGCACACACCACAAAAGTCCATCACCAAAAACACGACACATCTCACACAATTACCCCACACAAAAGTCCGTTATTACACGACAATTTTTTCTAAAAAAAATACCACCAAGGTACAAGTTACCAAAGCATACATTTCAAGGAGAGGTACTTTATTTTCACAAATAAGAGCTAAACTCCATATTTTTGGACAAAAATCACATACCCACAATCCATACACACCCATTTTCAACAATTCAACATCAATTTCACAAATTGATCATGGCAACAACAAAAACCCCAAATTGCAAGAACTAAAACCCTAGTTCTAGCATACATCATTTCAAACAAGAATCAAAAAAAAAATTTGATTTCTTACCTGCACTACCGTTTTCCCCCGTAAGTTGTGCACCCTCGCATCCGGATACAACTCATCTGGATTGATTGTTGAAGGTGTGTAGGGAGAGGAGTTCCTTTGAAGATCCAACCTCCTCTCCATGGCTCCACGGACTCTTTGACGACGTCCTAGCCTCAATCCTTCCGTCATGATAGCAATCTAGCGATTTGGAAGGGTTTTCTCAGGAAAATTTGGCTCAAAATGGGGTTTTTCTCCTCTCTTTCTCTCCTTCTCCTCGGCTGAAGTTTGAAAAGAAAATGAAATGGCATGTTTTCAATCTGATTTTGCTTAAAAACAACAGATGTGATTAAGAGTCCATACGGACCACTTTGCAAGTGCAAGTGAATCCGCACGAATCACTTTGCACCCCCGGGCAAATCCCTCTTTTGCCCATACAAACTTTGCCCTTGGCTGTCCAATGGCCATTTCCCGCAAGATCCATGCAATTTGGTCCCTAAACCAGCAAAATTAACACCGGCGGTCATCGTAAGTCCGAATCCCAAGGCACAAATGCCTTTGAACAACAAATCCCAAGGAAAAAATGCCTTTGAACAACAAATCCCAAGGCGCAAACACCTTCGAACCACAAAACTCAAGGCACAAACACCTTCAAACACAAACCTTAATGTGCGCTCGCCGAAAATTGAAATGAGAGTCGCCACGCCATTTTTAAGGAAACATTGAAAACCTTTTTTGAAAGAGAAAATGGGTTCGGGGGTCAAGTTACGTGTTGGAAAGAACCGAGAGTTCACCCAACACGCCTCATCCGTAGACGAGTCTTTCTAACGTTCAACATTTAATTCATTCAAACGTGTGTGCTAGTGTGTATGACAAGATATGTGCGGAATGCATAGAAGTTCTTTGTTTTATTGCTCAAAGGGAGGAAGAAACAACTTGTAAGCCATTGACAATGGGAGGCTACATCCCATATTACAAAAAAGAGGAAAACAAAAATTACACTTAAAACAAACCTGCTGCAGAGGCTTGTTATGTCGCGTGACACAGGACCTGAGGAGTCACTTGTGTCGCGTGACACTACAAGACACTTTGCAGAGATTTTACATTATTGAACAAAAGGGAAGTAAAGCTATCTAATCACTTCAAATTGAATGTGGATATGGAAGATTCACACCCTAATTTGAGTGACAAACAAAAGGGGAAAAGGGAAACAAACCAAGCAAAACCAAATTAAACAGATCTAATTAATATACCAAATCAACTCACAATTTAGAATCAGAAGCTAACAAGGATCGATTCAGATCTAATTAATATACCAAATCAACTCGGAATAACACAGATTAATAACAGATTACCCAAGGGAGCATGGATATGGGAGATCCACACTCCCTTGAGCACCAAGCAACCAAGGGAGGTACAATCACAACACCAATATGCAATTAAACCAAGCAAAACCAATTAAACAGAGATATGGCAGTTGCCACTTGATAATCTAAAGCAGATGGAGCTTGATTATCAAGTGGAGGAAGAACAATTGCAAATAATCAAGTAAAATGAGAGAGAAAGGGTGGAGAAACGCGTTACCCTTGTAGTCCTCTACTTCTACACCCAGTTAGGTGTGGAAGCCTTCAATTCAGCTACTAGGAGATGCAAATGAACACCAATTGGCTGCTTCTCTTCAGATCTTCAAAGGGATGTGGGTTGTATGAAGGTGGGTTTATGGTTTGGGTGAAGAAGAGCTGGAATTGAAGAAATTTGGTGTGGTTTGAGGAGAGAGAGGGTTTTCTGTCGTCAATTAGGCAGAGTAACTTTAGGGTATTGGAAAAGGGATCCTGATATGGGAGGGGGAGGGTCCAATTTATAGGCTGCATGGAGTGGGTCACTTATGTCGCACGGCCTTTCGCTTCGCTTTTCCGTGGTCAATTGTGCCGCACGACTTGTCCAGCCATGTAACCGTTTTTGCATTGACAACTAATTCTAGAACCTTCTGTGATAATTCCCAATAGGTCCAAAGCTGATAATTCCTGGTAGGTCCTTTTATGTGGAAAAATCACTCACAAGTACTTCCTTCATAAGAACTTTAAGAAAAGTTTCCGGAGGACTTAGAATTGACCGGGAATTTACCAAAACGCCCCTAGTGCAGTTTTATTACATTAAAAAAGCACTTTTAAAAGGGTCACGAATTGGATTGGCGTACTCACAGAGCCCCTCGGCAATGTCACTTATGAAAGAAGTGAGGTTGTCGACAAATAGGACCCAATCCCAATGAGCGGCTGGGGATAAGGCGGAGGGCTGGACGATGATCTGGGGAATCGGATGGCTGGACCTTTTGAGAAAGGATTCCTACGTATCCCTTAAAAGGGAATCAAGCCAAATCGTAGTTTGGAAGGGGGAATATGTGATAAAGAGGGATGGATGGCTGCCTCGGAGCGAGGACGTAGAGCCAAAGGAGCAGACGGCTGCCTCGCAGAGAGGACGTGTAGCCAAAGGAGCAGACGGCTGCCTCGCGGAGAGGACGTGTAGCTAAAGCAGCAGAAGGCTGCCTCGCGGAGAGGACGTATAGCCAAAGGAGCATACGGCTGCCTCACGGAGAGGACGTGTAGCCAAAGGAGGAGACGGCTGCCTCACGGAGAGGACATGTAGCCAATGGAATGGGTGGCTGCCTCGCGGAGAGGACGTGTAGCCAATGGAATGGATGGCTGCCTCGCGAAGAGGACGTGTAGCCAATGGAATGGATGGCTGCCTCACGGAGAGGACGTATAGCCAATGGAATGGGTGGCTGCCTCGCAGAGAGGACGTGTAGCCAATGGAATGGGTGGCTGCCTCGCGGAGAGGACGTGTAGTCAATGGAATGGATGGCTACCTCGCGGAGAGGACGTGTAGCCAATGGAATGGGTGGCTGCCTCGCGGAGAGGACGTGTAGCCAATGGAATGGATGGCTGCCTCGCGGAGAGGACGTGTAGCCAATGGAATGGGTGGCTGCCTCGCGGAGAGGACGTGTAGCCAATGGAATGGGTGGCTGCCTCGCGGAGAGGACGTGTAGCCAATGGAACGGATGGCTGCCTCACGGAGAGGGCGTGTAGCTAATGGAACGGATGGCTGCCTCGCGGAGAGGACGTGTAGCCAATGGAATGGATGACTGCCTCGCTGAGAGGACGTGTAGCCAATGGAACATGTGGCTGCCTCGCGGAGAGGACGTGTAGCCAATGGAATGGGTGGCTGCCTCGCGGAGAGGACGTGTAGCCAATGGAATGGGTGACTGCCTCGCGGAGAGGACGTGTAGCCAATGGAATTGGTGGCTGCCTCGCGGAGAGGACGTGTAGCCAATGGAATGGGTGGCTGCCTCGCGGAGATGACGTGTAGCTAAAGGACGGATTTGACTGAGCTTTTAGGAAAGTAATTGACTGGGATATGCTTTCATACCTGTGCTGTGTTTACCTGTGGCTGTCGGAGGGACTGATGCTACTGCTGTTGTTGATGATTGACTTTTGTGTCCCGAGCTTTGCTTGGTAAGCCGGGGACTTTGCTTGCTGGGCAGCGAACTCTTATTGATGCTTTGGCGGCGGGGCCATTGATCTTGATGCGCACCGCTGGGGAGACTCAAATAGACACGGATTCTTTGTCTCGATTATGCTTTGGGGGGCAATCTTTTAGATTTGGTGCAGCTCTGTTGATCATTGTACCTGTGGGGGTAGATGTAGCTGCCGGAGGGTCTTAGGCTATGACTGCTTGTTGGGAGGTAGCTGTCTAGGGTCTCATGCTACCATTGGTTCTGCTGGGGATAGGTGTTGCTGCCGAAGGGTCGCATGCTACTGCTTGATGACCGTGGCTACTGGAGGGATTTATACCACTTGTCGACGCTTGTTGGGTGGCCATTCACGGGACGGTCTTTGCACAATAGGCTTTTGAAGTCGTCGAGACCGGTGAACATTATTGCTTGGATTCTTGTGGCAGCTGGGGCTCTTTTCTTTGACAAGTATTGTTTGCAAACTGGGGCGGCTGGAGCTCTTTTGGACAGGCATTGCTTGGAGACTGGGTAGCTATGACACTTTTTCTGACGGTGTTGATGAGTTCGAAAGTGACGGGCCTGATGAAGATAATAAAGGCTGGATCTGCCACCTGCAAGATTTGGAATCCTTGTCCAAAATCGTGATTCGAGGGCTAATCCCCACGATCAGATTACGATCACTTGACTATTGTACCCTGTGGGGGAGGAAAATACAACACTTCTAGGCACTTTGCATTTTATTTGACTCTTTGCTTATGCATTATTAATCTTTTGTTGCACAAGTCCATCTCAGCTGGGGAGAATAGGAAGTAGGGAGGGTTTTGCATGGCTTGATGAGCAGATGTGTAGGTAGCCATTATGCTATGAGGGATTGTTTATAGGACGAAAGTGTTTATAATGAGGTGGACCCTCTCCCGTGAGGTATAAAAATGATATGGCGCGGCTAGGCAAGTCGGGGACGCTCCCGGGAGTACAGATTGCAGCAGGTCCATTGCTAGTGAGGACAAAGTGTATCGCGCGTCTGAGATAGCAAGCAGTAAAGAATGTGTAGAGAACGATCCCGGCTTGGCGAATCCCCAGTTGACAGTGCACAGCAAACCTGGAGGGAATCTGGTAAGGAGAGCCAGAGGGATACCTTAACCAAAGCCCCAGCTTGAGGAAATTCCATGCAGCTTCATCGCAAACAGAGTTATCTTTTGGCCGAAGAGGCAACCCATCATTTCAAACCGTAGTCAATCAGTCGCTGGACAAGACTCGAAAATGTTTTACGTGCAGGGGCATATCTTTCGAGGGTGGGAATGTATCCTGATTTTCTGTATGACACTCTCGCTTTAGGTTTGACTCTTTTGAGAGAGTATAAGCATTGCAAGGTGTGGAGAAGTGTATGGAAGCCCCTGCTGACCGAAACAGTGTTTATCTCTATCTTCCTATGATGTAGAAATAGAAGACTTGTCGAGACACTTGAAAAACTGTCTTATTCGTGATGATCACAAAGCTGCTTAAAACCCTTTATTGATGTTCGGGTTAGTCAACCGCCAAAACCGATATGAACAAATATTTCAATCAATCTTGAGGAGAAAGCCCACTGATATCGAGAATCAAACTCGGAAAGATGAACAGTATATGAGCATGGTCCTTGAGGAGACCGGATTTTCTGAGATCTGTTTGTGATTTCGACCGGACCAGTTATGGTTGCCTACTTTCCCCTCCATAGGAGGAGCTCAGGTCGCCGTAGTTCGGGCGAGTCCCGATTGAAAAGAGAATGAATGTTGAAATTCGAGGATCTGAACCTTTAAGGATTTTGAGGATTTGGAGAATTGAGAACATGTCCCCTTGGAGTGTCGATGAAAGACACGTATGTGAAGCCCCAGTGGGACGTCCACGGCAAGTGTTTGTGGAGTAGAAACGAAATATGCTCACATAAAACGTCAAATGAACGGATGGAATTTGCACAATCTTCGCTTGATAATCTTTTGAGCCGGGATGGACTTGGCTCCGCTTTAAGCAATAATCTGTTTTAAGATCTCGACAATATTGGAATGAAACTGCTATCCGATAGGAACTGCGACTGGGTTTCGGGATTTCGATCGGTCTTTGGGTAATTTCGGGATATCATGACCTCTTAAGACGAGAGGTCGGCTAGGCTTTTTGCTGACTAGACCTCTAAAGATGAGAGTTTGGCTTGCAGGGAAGTGTTTGGGATTTCTAAGGTGATTTCAATCTGTGATTACATCTTCATTGCCTCTAAGAACGAGAGGTCAATCTTGGCTTTGGCTAAAGGCAAAGGTAAGGGTAATGGGAATGTCCTCTAAGATCGAGAGGATGGCTTGGAATTGGTCAAGGTAGTTGTGAGGGGACATCCGTGCTGTCTCTTTATTCACTCTGAGACTCCTCTTGAGTAACGACCGAATCCTTTGACTTTTGCTTCTGAGAGGATCGCTGGGGACTAGGCTCTCTTTCTTTTCTTTTTATTTATTTTTTTTTATTTTTGTCTCTCTCTTTTTGTTTTAAATTTTGTCTTTGAGAGGAGCATTTCAGCTAGTCCCCAGGATGGATCATTGCTTTCCGTCGTTCTTGAGCTTGGAGACGGTCGATCTTCTTTTGAATCATGGGAGTCTCAAGGATAGTCCCTCTTCTTCTGGCAATGGTTAAACGGGTTTCAAATATGCCGATCTTGAACCGAAGGGGTATTGTGAGGGTACGGTTATGGCTTTCCTATGGGTGAAAGGTTTCAACCGCAGTCCCTACCGGATGATCCGAATGAGATTAAGTCTTCGTTGCTTGCTTAAGATTACTTTGAGGAAGATCCATGCAAATTCATCGAACAACGAGATGGACGAAGGAAGATGTGTGAGCACAGAGGAAGCAAGGTGGGGGAATTGATAAGCCCCACTTTGGGAAGGATATCAGTCGATTTTCTCACTCCGATCAATTTAAACATTAGTCATTTCAAAGCATTAGTCGGTGAGCAACATAAGTGATCATTTAGAATAAGACCGTTTCAATTGAGTGTAATGTGGGTGTGCAAGTGATGTCTCGAGTCTAGCAAGAATAGAAACAAATATTTTATTATTTGAAATAAAAGACTCATAACATGGACTTAACAGACTCGTGACCATATAAAAGACACTCTAGAACTTACGACGCTGACTGATTGACTTTGTCGCCTTCGGGTGGGATAACCTCCGGACTTCTGCTGTCATCATAAAAAATGATTGGTAGCAACACTGGGGTAGGGGCCCTTCTCAAGCTTCCCTTCATCCAAGAGCTCTTGAATGAGTGACTTCAGAGCGAAACATTTGTTGGTGACATGGCCGGGATACTGATGGTAGTAACAAAACTTGGTTTTTTCCAGCTTTGGGTTGGGATGATCAGGCATGTAATTTACCAGTGGTTGAACAAGTCCTCCGCTTGCTATGATTTCAAAAAATTCCTCTATAGGCATCCCCACATCATCAAAGTGCGCTTTTCTCTATTCTTATGAACCATCTTTGGAGGTGACTCAGGTGTTGGTACCTCTTGCCGAATGGGAGTCATGATGGGAATGGAGGACATTTGATTCCAAAGCGGAGCACTAACAGGCATGTATGAAGCTGATCCCGAAATTTGCATAGATGGTGAACCAAATCCAAAAACTGAATCCATTAAAGGCTGAGACATACTCCCTCCGTCCCACTTCACTTGGCACCAAGTGAAGTGGCACGGTAACTAAGGAAAAATAAGAGTGAAAAAAAGTGTAAGAAAATGTTGTGAGTATGAAGAATTAAATAGGAGAGAGAATGAGTGGGAGGAATAGTTAGGAGAGAGAATGTTGTGAGTGTAAAAGTGAAGTAGGAGAGAGAATGAGTGGAGGGAATAGTGAATATTCTTTTCCATTTTGGGCAGTGCCAAGTGAAGTGGGACGTCCCAAAATGGAAATTAGTGCCAAGTGAAGTGGGACGGAGGGAGTATATACTTTAGACTGAGGCTGGCTAGCCAAAAACTGTAGAAATCCATCTTGGCTGAACTGGTTCTGGGAATAAGGATGGGCGTTACCCTGGAAGTGAGAACCATGGAACGAACCCCGCTGATACTGAGAACCTGGAAACAACTTGCTCTGACTGTTCGGAAATTGGGACCCAAACTGGCTTAGAGGCACGGGAGCATTGAGAATTGGTGAAGAAGTCAGATCATAGAAGATCGGCTGTGGTCCTCCAACTAAACCAAAACTTATTTGGGGGTTTGACTGCACACCATGACTCGGAGCTTGATGATAAGTTGGAGCAAAGGGAGGAAGGGAGACATTCCTGGTCTCAACATCGAATTCATTGGCATCTGTAACCTCCTCATAGGTCCCATCAGCGCGTCGAATCACAGCAATACCACGGCTTCTCATTGCTTCTACGATTGCTTCTTCTCTGGCTTGAGCAGCTTGTTCTTGAGCCAGTGCAGCTTGAGCGAGCGATCGAGCTTCACGTTCACGGGCTAGAGCAGCCTCCAAATTAGCTCTCATCTGCTCCATAAACTGCATGCCTTGTTGACCCCTGGCAGATGAATCCTCAGATTGAGTGGTCATACTCTTCTCTGCAGTAGACATCTCTGAAATTGAATCGGATGCGAATTCTGCCGAAACTGCAACTGCCTCAAGACGCGAACTAGACGAACACCGGGAATTGGATCGCGCACCCAACTTGCCTTATCTGGAGAGGAGAGAGTGTGTATAAGGAGGAGGGTAGAGAATCTTGAGAAGGTACGGGAGAGGGATGAGATGGACTCATGCAACATCTTATTAGTGTTCAAGTAAAAATCGGTGTCTTTTAAGTCCTAGAGACGGTTGGAAAAGGCTAACCCTTTATTTCACGCAATCTAGACCTCGGGGGAACCTAGGGACACATCATCCAAAAATACACCAAATGCGTTGAGTCAAAATTAATAATACGCAATAGTACCTAAATAAAACCAAAGCATTTATGGGACGGACGAGTAGCCCCAATTTCTGGAGAAATTTGCGCAGCAAAATGGGTATTCCCGAAGAAATTCAAGGAAAAATCCGGCATGATCTCTCGTCGGTGCATGTTGACAAGGCGACATGATCTCTCGTTAGAACATGCCGTGGGAACGACATGTCCTTTCGTGAAACCATGTTGCGAGGGCAACATGCCCACACGTGCTAGGGTTTGGGAAAGGTACTAAAACTTATTATAAATTTTGAAACAATTCATTTTAATGTATTTGAAAATAGCGTGTCAAAAACCAACCGTTTTGGGTGAGGTTAAAAGTGTGGCGCCACCTATAACGCACTAGGGGGATAGGTTTGATATTAGGCGCTCAAGCGTAAGCGACATACATCACTGTCCGCGATGCCGTCAATCGCACCCGAGGGTTCTAGATCTACGTGGTGTAGTGTGCGGATGACTATCTTCCTTTATTTTGCGAAAAAAGATTTTTTTTATTTTTTTTTATTATTTTTATTTTTATGAAAAGGGGGTGATAAAAGAAAATAACACACACACTCCCACAGAGTACAATAATCAAAGATTAACAATATTGATCATGGGGGACTACCCCACAATCACAACCTGGACCAAGAAATCGACTCCTGCAATTTGGCCTCTTCTGTCGCGTGACACAGGACAGCCATGGCATATTGTGTCGCGTGACAGAAAAGGTCACTTCCAGAATCTGAACCAAAGAGTCATAACCAGCCCCAGCCTCCAAGCAAATGCAATAACTTAGCCACAGCACCAACACAATCAAGATTTCAGCCCCAAGCATCAGCAACACAGACAACAAAGATGGGACACAAGGAGGGAACGGAATAAAACAAAGCACATAAGATGCATTTAAGCACATAAAATGTCACACAATCAAAGCACACACAAATGAATGAGATGGACGTTGAAAAAAGATGAAAGTTTGACCCACTTTTGAAAACCAAGTTTCAAGTCCCCAGCGGAGTCGCCACTGAATGTGCGCTCGCCGAAAATTGAAATGAGAGTCGCCACGCCGTTTTTAAGGAAACATTGAAAACCTTTTTTGAAAGAGAAAATGGGTTCGGGGGTCAAGTTACATGTTGGGAAGAACCGAGAGTTCACCCAACACGCCTCGTCCGTAGACGAGTCTTTCTAACATTCAACATTTAATTCATACAAACGTGTGTGCTAGTGTGTATGACAAGATATGTACGGAATGCATAGAAGTGCTTTGTTTTATTGCTCAAAGGGAGGAAGAAACAACTTGTAAGCCATTGACAATGGGAGGCTACATCCCATATTACAAAAAGGAGGAAAACAAAAATTACAACTAAAACGAACCTGCTGCAGAGGCTTGTTATGTCGCGTGACACAGGTGCTGAGGAGTCACTTGTGTCGCGTGACACTACAAGACACTTTGCAGAGATTTTACATTATTGAACAAAAGGGAAGTAAAGCTATCTAATCACTTCAAAATGAATGTGGATATGGAAGATCCACACCCTAATTTGAGTGACAAACAAAAGGGGAAAAGGGAAACAAACATACAACTGAAAGATGATTCTCTGCAGATGGGTCACTTGTGTCGCGTGACACAGGACTTGATGAGTCACTTGTGTCGCGTGACATAAGTAGACCATTTGCAGGAATCTCACAATTTAGAATCAGAAGCTAACAAGGATCGATTCAGATCTAATTAATATACCAAATCAACTCGAAATAGCACAGATTAATAACGAATTACCCAAGGGAGCATGGATATGGGAGATCCACACTCCCTTGAGCACCAAGCAACCAAGGGAGGTACAATCACAACACCAATATGCAATTAAACCAAGCAAAACCAATTAAACAGAGATATGGCAGTTGCCACTTGATAATCTAAAGCAGATGGAGCTTGGTTATCAAGTGGAGGAAGAACAATTGCAAATAATCAAGTAAAATAAGAGAGAAAGGGAGGAGAAACGCGTTACCCTTGTAGTCCTCTACTTCTACACCAAGTTAGGTGTGGAAGCCTTCAATTCAGCTACTAGGAGATGCAAATGAACACCAATTGGCTGCTTCTCTCAGATCTTCAAAGGGATGTGGGTTCAGATGAAGGCGGGTTTATGGTTTGGGTGAAGAAAAGATGGAATTGAAGAGATTTGGTGTGGTTTGGAGGAGAGAGAGGGTTTTCTGTCACACTGGGCGTAGAAAACTTTAGGGTATTGGAAAAGGGATCCTTATATGAGAGGGGGAGGGTCCAATTTATAGGCTGCATGGAGTGGGTCACTTGTGTCGCACGGCCTTTCTCTTCGCTTTTTCGTGGTAAATTGTGCCGCACGACTTGTCCAGCCATGTAACCGTTTTAGCGTTGACAACTGATTCTGGAACCTTCTGTGATAATTCCCAATAGGTCCAAAGCTGATAATTCCTGGTAGGTCCTTTTATGTGGAAAAATCACTCACAAGTACTTCCTTCATAAGAACTTTAAGAAAAGTTTCCGGAGGACTTGGAATTGACCGGGAATCTACCAAAATGCCCCTAGTGCAGTTTTATTACATTAAAAAAGCACTTTTAAAAGGGTCGCGAATTGGATTGGCGTACTCACAAAACCCCAAGGCGCAAATGCCTTCGAACACAAATCCCAAGGCACAAACGCCTTCGAACATAAATCCCACGGCCGAAACGCCTTCGAACACAAATCCCAAGGCGCAAACGCCTTCAAAAAAAATTAATCAACCCCGATCGTCTTCCTAAGTTCGGATCTCGCCAACTAAATGGAATAAAAATAATTTTGGCCATCAATGTAAGCCCGAACCCCTATCCCCAGCGGACAAAAAATCAAACGACCATCAGTGTAAGCCCGTACAATAAATCAATTCCCCAGCCGTCATCACAAGTCCGGCACTCAAGGCACAAATGCCTTTCAAAGGCATAAAACGCCTTCCAAAGACAAAACTCAAAGGCACAAACGCCTTCCAAAAACAAACTCAAAGGCACAAACGCTTTCCAAAAATAATACCCAAAGGAACAAAATGCCTTCCAAAGACAAACTCAAGGGCACGAACGCCTTCCAAAAATCTCACTCAAAAGCCTTACCCTCAAGGCATAAGCGCCTTCATCCCCATTAGAGGACACCGCCACATCCTCATGCACGAACTACGATCAGGCTTGATTCCCAATCGGGATACGTAGGAATCCTACCAAAGGGTCCAGCCATCCGACCCAAGCGGTCACCTCAGGACACCACCACGTCCTCAATCATTCGACCCAAGTGGTCACCTCACACACGAACTACGATCAGGTTGATTCCCATTCGAGATATGTAGGAATTCTACAAAAGGGTCCAGCCATCCGACCCAAGCGGTCACCTCAGGACACCACCATGTCCTCACATTCGACCCAAGCGGTCACCTCAGGACACCACCACATCCTCACAATTCCATCCATCCGACCGACAAGGTCATCTTCTCTCTCCCAACAAGCGGTCTAGATTGGGACCCTTATCTTTATCGACAACCCCACTTTCTTCGTAAGTGACATTGGCGAGGGGCTTCTGTAAGTACTCCAATCTAGACCGTTCTCCATTCGAGCATACGGGAAACACCGAGGACTCACGCATTCGTGATCCCGAAGACACTAAATATCTAAAAGGTTCAAAACCACCAGCCAAACCAAGGGAGGACCTTTCAGGGATAAAAGGTGCAGGAATAACAAAAAATGGCCAGTTGACATAATGTTTCGTAGGGACCACTTTGTAAAGTAAGAAGTGTACGTACGGACACTTATATCAACACGCCAAAATAATTACAAAATCTCCAAAAAGTCCACAATATTGCTAGAAATCTAGGAAACCCAAAAAACTGGTAATGACACAAAGGTCCGTACGGACCATTTTGCAGTTTTTTGGGGCCTATAAATAGAAGGCTTCCTGTTAGTACCCGGTCCTAAAAAAGGTATTTCAAATATCTTGGCCCGGTTAATTAAAACAAAACCCTAAAAATCTATTCATTATTCTGTCCCCTCCGCCGTCGGCCGTACGCGTGGAAAGTACGCCAGGAGATAGTGCCGATCGGCCCCTTTAAATGGCCGATCGACCCTTATTTTTTATGCCGATCGAACCTTAGCTTTAGGGCCGATCGACCCTTTATTTCTGTGCCGATCGAACCTTATATTTAAGGCCGATCGACCCTTGCTCTGTCCACCCCCAATTATCAAGCACTATAAATAGGTGTCCCCCTGATCGCCTTTTACACACACAATTTATTCCGGAGATTCAAGACTACACTTGTTTTTTCCGTATCTCTCCCCACGTTCTTCGAATCGCCCTAGATTCGATCCCAAAGTCTTGCTACAATTGGTAAGGCTCTTATTAATATGTTTGTTCCCTATTATTATTATTATTGCCATAATATAATAATATTTGCATGCTTATTATATTTTAATTGTGCCTTTATGCTAGATTTAGGACCTTTTTAATATATTTAAATATGCATAGCCGAGGATGATCTAAGGTTTCGCCCAAGAAAACCCAATGGATCTAGGAACTATTTCTTACCTTCCACCTTAGTAATAATTATCCCATGATCAATAATTCCCCAAGGATGAACGTTGATTAGTGCACCTTCCGAGGGCCTAACTCAAAGGTTCTAGGGTGTGATCATCAATTAATTCTTTCTCTCCCCTCCTCCTTATGCATGATCCTGTTTCTTCAATCTATTCCTGTAAACACCACACACAACCAACACCCCACATGCTAGAAAGACCGATCCGTCGGGCAATAGGAGTGATAGCGTTTCTTCTTTTGTTGTAACTTGACCCCGAACCCAATCACATGTTTAGCCTTTTTTCAAAGCTTTGGGCTACATCAAAGTGGCGTGGCGACTCTCAAAATTAAACTAATATTTTAATATGGTTTAAAGCGAGTGTCACTAAATGAATATCCCATTTCGATTCAACATTATATGATTAATTATTTCAAACTTCCGAATGCGTGTTGCATCGGGACGGGGTATTCACAGTGGCGACTCTGCTGGGGACTGTTTTGAAACTTTTTCAAACTCAGTGGGTCAGACTTTCATTTTCCTTTGTGGTGTTGTATTTTGCTTCCTTTTTATTTCCTTTATTCTTAACTGTTGCATTGCATGCATGCATCTCACAAAAATAAAAATCTTTCTCTTTTTTCCTTAAAAAAAGAATTAGACTTTTTACCTCACACTACCACTAGAGTCCGTGTCGCACTGCACAGACACCCCTTAACCCATCGGAAAAGCCAAAGTGCGGGAAGTGTGGTGATTATGTCGCCTCCCTTCCGAGTCTCACTTGGCCATCCACTCATCGCCGTCTGGCCGCACGGTGGGAGCCTGAAACCTAACCCTTGTGTCACCCACTTTGCTAGGAGTACACTCCCCGTGACCGGTTGGTTTGACTAGCTTTTTCATGTAGACAATTAATAAGATCTTTGTGTTAAGTCACTACGAATCAATGATAAGTCAAGATCTATAAAGAAAATAAAGGCACTAAAAAAATTGATTTTCCTTTTAAAGGACGTACCATGTAAAGTTTGAATGCTTGATCTTGTCCTATCATGGGTCTGTAGTGCTTTCCATAAATATCATATTAAATGTCTATATGAGACGGTTAGTCGTTAGGATCCACCACTTTAGGACATTTAGATAGTTGCGAAAAAGGGGTATCCCTTCCAACCAAGAGTAGGTTCTATAAAAAGTTTTTTGTAAATAAAATGCTTAACTATCCTTCAATCTAGGACCCTTCAAAGTTCTACCTCTCATCTCTTGAACCTTCCATAGTCTGCTCCCTTAGCCTTAAAACCATCCATAGTTTAGATCCTTTATCTCTAGCACCCTTCAGCCAAAGACCAACCAAGGCCAATCCTCACCCAAGCCCAATTTAACTCACCTAGATCACCCTCATTTGACCAAGGATCGAGTCATCTTCCTCTTTTACATTCATCCCCCTCGAACTACGGTGACCTGAGACTCGTATCTTAAATGGTAAGGGTTACGTAGGCAACTTCACCTTGGTCCAAACTCAAAATTGTGGAGGTCAAATATTTTCTCAAGGATGCCTTAAGATTAATTATGAATCTAATTCAACTCATTGGTTTGACTCCGCCATATGTTCTTACAGAATTCCACATCATGTCTCTGGAGAAAAGCATTGAATCCCTCAAAGAAGTCTCAAACATGAGGTTGGGAGTGATCAACCTCCTCAAAGACATGCATGAAATTGAGCAGCACCATTTGTCTTATATTCAGGAATACTTGAGAAGAGTTCCTCCTCCTGTTCAATTCCAGAGTCTCTACCATCCACATGCTTGTGGTCCCACTTATGGTTCAACGCATCAGAATTTCTCATACAAAATGCCTGCTGTGGCCACCAACCGATGAAGGGCACCAATACCCGAGTCACCCCCAAATTCAATCCAAGAGAAGAAGATCAACAAGGAACATTTTGATGACTTGGGAATGCCTGTGGGTGAGTTCTTCGACATTTTGGTGGGAAAGAGTTTGATCAAGCCGCTCGAGAATTACAAGCCTATTAATAGGAGAGCTAACTTGGATACATCCAAGTTTTGCAAATACCACAAGTACGATGGGCATACCACTGACAACTGTAAGCAGCTAAAACGTTTGATTCAAAGTTTGATCAACCAAGGCCTCATTGATGAAGAAACCCTCGTACTTCAAGGAAGGATTTAGATTCATTCAGTCTTGTAGGTTCTAGTGTGTCTTTCTTACTTCCACTTTGGACATTGATATGTAATGTCCACTTTAGATTAGTTACTTCAATAATAAAAAAGGTCTTTCTTTCTTTTCTCTCTAGACTTGAGACATAATCTCGCATTACTTTCAAGAAGATTGTTTTATTTATAATTATCGCTTGGTTGCTAATCTCACTGATAAACTCACCGGCTAATAAAGTAAACAATGAATGAATGCTTTGATTGGAGTAAACAACTCACTGTCCCTTCCTCATATACACCACCTCTATGCACCTTTCTCTCATATACTCCCTCCATACTCCACCATATACTTTTCATGCACTACCTCCAAAACCTCTCCTTGTACGCACCCTCTATGCTTCCTCGAGCATACACTTCCCCAAATACACTCTCCCCCACTTAAACATCCTTTTTCATATGATCAAGATAAGCAAAGACCGTTGTTGCTCATCATCAGAAAATAGCTGCTCACGCCACTGCAATTTAAAGAAGATGCAAGGAGTTGTTCTTATCCTTCACAAGTGCTACATGAATATCAACTTGGGGCTCACCAACCCCCAAATCTCGCATCTCCTCTGATTTTCCATTTGATCGATAAGTTTTCATTGAATATGCTCACATATCTTTCTCATGGTCCGAATATATTTTGCCTCACTTAATAAGTCGGTTAATTGAGTTTGCATTTATTTTAAATACTCTTTTGAGAATGCTATCCAGTAGCGATTGAAGCTTAAACCTCTCACCATAGGAAGCCATAACCTTATCCTCACTAAATAATACCCTTTCATTTCAAGATCGACAAGTTTTGAGACCCTAAGGAAGAAGCCCATACTAGGGGCTCCCTTGATTCACAAAGGAAGTAATCACCTCCAAGCTCAAGAAAGGCGGAATGCAGAAGAAACTCAGACAAGGGGCTCCCTCGACTCACAAAAGAAGGAACCACCTCCAAGCCCAAGAGGGAAAAGGTAAAAAACATCCTAAAGCATACAAACGAGTCCGAAGGCTTTCCTCGAGAAGAGGGTGTCAAAAAAAAAAAAAAAAGACATCGAGTGAAAGCCCTATCGTGATCAAGTTACCTGCTGAAAGGTTGTGAAAAAGAGACATCGAGTGAAAGTCCTATCGTGATCAAGTTACCTGCTGAAAGGTTGTGAAAATGAGACATCGAGTGAAAGTCCTATCGTGATCAAGTTACCCGCTGAAATCACAACGAACTCGCGAGAAGAAGCAACAAAGATTCCCTCTTGGACGAATCCCGTAAACCAATTCCAAAGTCCATCCTCTCACTTTTAGAGGATCCCATCACCACCCTTGACCTTGTCAAAATCAAAGTTAACCTCGCTCTTAGAGGTTACGAAGAAGCAACAACAAGAAAATCCCTTCACCTTAGAGATCCCAAACACATCCCGCAAAACCAACCTCTCGAAAAGGCCCGACCTAACCTCTCACTTTAAGAGGTCATGTTAAGCATCACCCAATGATCGATCACAACCCAAAGACCAGCTACAACCTCTACCGGATGGCATTCTCATTCTGAGTCACTTGTTATCCTATGTGAGCATATTGCATACTCTCGCCAAGTTTGGGAACTCGTCCTATTCTTGAAATTCGTTCATTCGACTCCTCAAACACTGTCTGCAAAAGTCTCACTGGGGCTTCGCATCTGTGCCTCTCAGCGGCACTCCGGTAAAAGCAAGGAGACGCGCGCCAGGGACTACTCCCCTCGGCTTGCGAGAACGAAGGAACAATGAATCTTAACTCGAAAGACAGAAAAATAGAAGGGGCTATAATCGGTCAAATCCCACCTTTTCTTTCCATCCCAATCTTTTTTCTCCCAATCTTTTTTCTATTTTTCATCCTTTCTCATAAAGAAGACCAATACAGCGGCAGCCCGCACTATAATTACCATCGAACAGTCCAGAGCAGCAAGCAACAACGGAACATCCTACTCCTTCTAAAGTCAGGCCCAATTTCACAATCAATCGATTTTCTCTCTCTTATTCCAACTTCAAATCAAATCAGTCGTTATTTGTTTACTTATATAATTGGAATTTGATAAACCAATCAATGAGGTCCATTCTCGAGCAATCAAAACATAATTCTGAATAAAACAAGTCTTCAAATGTCTCGACAAGTCTTCTTTTTCTACATCATAGGAAAATAGAGCCAAACACTGTCTTTCTGTCAAGCAGGGGCTTCCATACACTTTTCCACACCTTGTGATGCTTATACTCTCCCAAAAGAGTCAAACCCAAAAAGCGAGAGTGTCATACACGAATTCGGGATCCATTCCCACTTTCGAAAAAATGTGCCCCTGCATATATGCATTTTCGAGTCTTGTCCAAGTGACTGATTGACTATTGTTCAAAACGAGGGGTCGCCTCCATGGCCGCAAGATGACTCTGTCTGCAATGGGGATACATTAAATCTCTCCAAGTCGGGGCTTTTGTTAAGCTATTCTCTCAGGCTTTCTTTACCAGATTCCCTTCAGGTTTGCTTTGCATCATCAACTGGGGCTTCGCCATTCCCTTCAGGTTTGATTTGCATCATCAACTGGGGCTTTGCCATTCCCTTCAGGTTTGCTTTGCATCATCAACCGGGGCTTCGCCATTCCCTTCAGGTTTGCTTTGCATTATCGACTGGGGCTTTGCCAAGGTCACTTCATCAAACATTGAGGCTCCCCTCAACGGAAATGGGTCGACTATATGATTCTTCAGAAAAGGCCAAGGGCTCTAAATCGAGGCTCCGACAAAATCATATCTAGCAAGAAGGGCATCCCTTGTCATCAAGATCAGCATGTGGCGAACTCTTTGAAACATAATTAATCATAAGGCCTCTTTATCAAAATAACATACTTTCAAAATGCCACCCTCTTTGGCACCTTGTTTACAAAATCACTCTTTGGTCTCCACAAATTTTCAAAACTCTTCAAGTCTACCAAAGACGCCTCTCTGTGACTCTCAAAATGACTCGGTCCTACCCCTTATCTCTGGACATCAAACTTATCCAACCCCATCTTCTATCATAAAACACCTACTCAGCCTCGCCCTGCTTAAACCATAACCTTTTTTGCTCAAATTGCCTTGTTCAGAAGTGCCACAAATCTAAACCCTAGCCTCAAGCCTAGGTGACCAAAAAACCTCCCAAAACCCTAGCTTCAAGCCTAGGAGACAAGTACCTTTCTAAACCCTAGCCTCAAGCCTAGGTGACAAATGCCTCCCAAAACCCTAGCTTCGAGCCTAAACCCCTCTCTAAACCATAGGGTAACTGCCTTATACGTCAATTTCTAGGATAACTTTTCATTGCAATGTACAAAATAGAAAATAGAAACATTCAAATTAACTCATTAAGCTTGTACATAAAGCATTTGCATTACATCAGTGAGTCAGCATAAAAAATAGAGTCTGCATGCTTCTTTCCTACTTTTTCCCTACAGGTACTACAAAATAAAAAGTCCTAAAGACCCCGACGGGTGGTCGAAGCGCGACCGCGGGAAAATCTGGATGTCGAGCTACCCTCATCATGGGATCGCTGTCTCCCCTGCGCCGGATCCACGTCCACTGACCTCCGAGATTGGCAAGAAAGTGCCTGCACTGCACTCCTCAGCAGACGGCTCGATACATTGGTGCGCCTCACGGCCCGCACATAAGAATCCCGGGTAACCTGCAAAATCAAGCGCGAGAGTTACACCATGGCTAAAACATAATGATCGATGCATAAGAAGGAAAAGTAAGAGGTATACCCCGCCGGCACTGCCTGGAGGAAGCTGAGCACCCTCGACCTCGTCAGCCTCTGTGGGTGTCAAGTCTACCCTCACCTCCCCGTCGTCCATATGCACAAAGAAGTGGTCGGGAAATGGAGGCATATCTGCAATCTCGGGATGTCCAGCACCCATCGGCTCGGGGATAACCAAACCCTGCCCCCCTATACCAGCAGCCTCGGCAGCCTCAGCAGTCCGCCTCACCACCTGCGGTGATCTCAGAAAAAGCTCCACAAAGTCCACATAGCCCATATCAAGCCGGAAATGATAAGCAGGGACCCCAAGTAGATACTCCGCCCTCCTAGCCAATCGGTTCGGATACCACATATTCCTAGGAGGATGTTAGGGCACATAAAGCGGAGCCCACGCATAGTGCTGTCTCGCCACCCGCTCACCCAAATACATCTCATCAGCAAGCAATCCCACCAACAACCTGCGAGAAGCAGTCACATCTCGGACAGCACCAACCATCTCTGAGGCCTCAGGAGTCCAAGGGTAGAGCAAAAACTCGGGCCTACTAGGACCATCAAGAACATCCCTCAGCTCAGACTCGCGGATCATCTTCGGGAACCCCTCAATCCGATTCTCCTTCCTCCAGTAGCGCAAGACGGGTACATCCCGAGTCTGATCCCGCAAAGTGAACAGCGCGACGTCGAAAATCTCATAGACCCATGCCTGCAAAAGACACAGAAAGCAGATATTGATAAAGACAGAAAAACAAGTAACAAGCAAGAGGATAATGAAAATGACAAAAGTTGGCATACCTCCAGGACAAACTGAAAAGCGTCAAAAGAAGAGGTATTGGACCTCGAGACAGTATCAAGGGCCCGATACAGCTCGGCCAAGCCGGCCCCTCCCCAAGAGATATCTCGTACTAAGCTCAAATCAGTCAAGGCACCCAACAAAGAGAATCGGCATACTGGGCCCGAGTTGGGGAAGAGCACCACTGAGAATCCGTACCAAAGGAATCCCCTGACAAGTGCGTCAAGCCCGTACCGGCCAGCCCTGTACTGATCAATAGCAGCCCTAACCAGCCTGTACAACTTCCCCGCATCAACACCAAAATTCCTACTCGAGCCCAGGCTAGCACCAAACAACTGGACCTGACGAGCCGGATCAGCATGAAGAGTATCATCAAAGGGTAGTGCTATGTCTGTGAACCTCAAGCCAGTAAGAATGGCGAAGTCTGTAGGAGTGATCGTGGCCTCTCCCCAACTCAAATGGAAGGTATGTGTCGTGTCCCACCAAAACTCCCGACACGCCTTCACAACCGCAGTGCACTTCCTGGTTTGGCCCATCTGCAGGACCATGTCAAAAAAGGGGGCCAACCCCAAGCTCTGTACTCGCTCCCGAGGACTACCCTCACCGGCCGGCAAGGCCGCCCACAACTCACCTACCGCCTTAAGGGAGCTCCGTCCCTTCATCTTCTTCCCCTGCAGGCAAACACAGCACAGGTACGTGTCATTAGTCGCATTTAAATAATAAACACTTTGTACATGCATGAATTATTCTGTTGTTAAATAAAAAAAAAATTTTGTACCTTCACCCCGACGCGGGAGCGAAGACCGGTGGACCCATGAAAAGCCAAGCCCGCATAAAAGTCAGATTGATTGTGCAACGGAAAATGTAGTCTCGAGGGTCGGTAGTTGCGCAAAGCCCGCCGCCTCCTAGCCTCAACGTCCCCGCGAGCGTCACTCCTATCACTCTCCCCAGCGTCGGGATCACCTTCCTCTTCATCATCATCGCCGCCGCCATTGCCGCCACCATGACCGCCGTGTCCGCCACCATGGCTGCCATCATCACCGCCACCACTGCCGCCATGACCGCTGCTGCCACCGCCGCCATGGCTGCCATCATCACCGCCACCATAACCTCCATGACCACCATCAAAACCGCCACCCATATTGCCATAACCGCCCCCAAAACCGCCAGAACCGTGGCTGCCACCGGCACCATGACCACTAGCACCAACTCCTCCGCCATAGCCAAAGAAAGCATCACCCATACCAATGTCGCCGGAATACGAGCCCAAAGGTTGATGATCTAGGCGACCCATCATGAAAATCACATCGTTGACCCAATCTGGAGGATTATCCATGGCAAGATCTTCACGAAATCGGCACAAAACAAACGAAAGCACTCGGAATAATTTTCAGGCGAGAAAGCTTCAGAAACTCGACGGAGAAGAAGAGGCGTAAAAAGAAGAAGAAGACCAGCAGATTTAAAAGCCGATCGGCCGAAGATCTGGCCAATAAGAGGAAGGGCCGATCAGCCCTTTATTTTGTGTTTCTTCTGATCGAGCGAACGGTCAGGATTCCATCTCAGCAACGCGGATCCGCGTCAATCGTCCTTAGCCAATCAGGAGGAAGGGCCGATCGACCCTTCATTTTCCACGCCTCGGTAAGCGTCGCCTTAGTCCAAGTGTTTGACCAGGCTTTTTAATAAAACCGTTTTTTCAAAAATATACTCTTTTTATTATTATCAGTCAAATTTCTATTTTTTCAGGGTGACTCCCACAGAGTCAAATTCCTATTTTTTGGGGGTGACTCCCACAGAGTCAAATTTCTATTTTTTCGGGGTGACTCCCACAGAGTCAAAATTATTCTGACTCCCATAGATTCAAAATTATTCTTCGGGGTGACTCCCACAGAGTCAAAATTATTCTGACTCCCATAGAGTCAAAATTTTTCTTTGGGGTGACTCCCACAGAGTCAAAATTATTCTTTTTCGGGGTGACTCCCACAGAGTCAAATTCCTATTTTTTTGGGGTGACTCCCACAGAGTCAAATTTCTATTTTTTCGGGGTGGCTCCCACAGAGTCAAAATTATTCTGACTCCCATAGAGTCAAAATTATTCTTCGGGGTGACTCCCACAGAGTCAAAATTATTCTGACTCCCATAGAGTCAAAATTATTCTTTGGGGTGACTCCCACAGAGTCAAAATTATTCTTTTTCGGGGTGACTCCCACAGAGTCAAATTCCTATTTTTTCGGGGTGACTCCCACAGAGTCAAATTTCTATTTTTTCGGGGTAACTCCCACAGAGTTAAAATTCTTATTTTCCGGGTAACTCCCACACAGTTAAAATTCTTATTTTTCGGGTGACTCCCGCACAGTTAAAATTCTTATCTTCCGGGTGACCCCCTCATAGTCATACTCTCACAATTCTTGGATGACAACCGCACAGTCATATTCTTGGATGACGACCGCACAGTCATATTCTTGGATGACGACCGCACAGTCATATTCTTGGATGACGACCGCACAGTCATATTCTTGGATGACGACCGCACAGTCATATTCTTGGATGACGACCGCACAGTCATATTCTTGGATGACGACCGCACAGTCATATTCTTGGATGACGACCGCACAGTCATATTCTTGGACGACAACCGCACAGTCATATTCTTGGATGACGACCGCACAGTCATATTCTTGGATGACAACCGCACAGCCAGATGTTGAGTGATTTCCACACAATCATATCTTCGGTTTGAGACGCCGCGCGTCCGCCATTCTCGGGTACTAAACGCCCAATCTTTCTGAACTACGACTTGGCTTGATTCCTCTTGGGATACGTAGGTAGCCCGACGTGGGTCCAGCCGCTCGACCTACCTGGTCATCTTTCATTTGCGACTCAGCCCGAGTCCAAACCTCACATCCGCAAGATCATCGTTTCACCTCTTGAAATCCCTTTTTTCAGGACGGATCCTATTTTTTATCGTCGACCCCACTTGTCTTACAAGAAGCGTCGCCGAGGGGCTACTGTTAGTACCCGGTCCTAAAAAAGGTATTTCAAATATCTTGGCCCGGTTAATTAAAACAAAACCCTAAAAATCTATTCATTATTCTGTCCCCTCCGCCGTCGGCCGTACGCGTGGAAAGTACGCCAGGAGATAGTGCCGATCGGCCCTTATCCTTTAAATGGCCGATCGACCCTTATTTTTTATGCCGATCGAACCTTAGCTTTAGGGCCGATCGACCCTTTATTTCTGTGCCGATCGAACCTTATATTTAAGGCCGATCGACCCTTGCTCTGGTCCAGCCCAATTACCGAAGCACTATAAATAGGTGTCCCCTGTATCAGCTTTACACACACAATTTATTCCGGAGATTCAAGACTACACTTGTTTTTTCCGTATCTCTCCCCACGTTCTTCGAATCGCCCTAGATTCGATCCCAATGTCTTGCTACAATTGGTAAGGCTCTTATTAATATTTTTGTTCCCTATTATTATTATTATTGCCATAATATAATAATATTTGCATGCTTATTATATTTTAATTGTGCCTTTATGCTAGATTTAGGACCTTTTTAATATATTTAAATATGCATAGCCGAGGATGATCTAAGGTTTCGCCCAAGAAAACCCAATGGATCTAGGAACTATTTCTTACCTTCCACCTTAGTAATAATTATCCCATGATCAATAATTCCCCAAGGATGAACGTTGATTAGTGCACCTTCCGAGGGCCTAACTCAAAGGTTCTAGGGTGTGATCATCAATTAATTCTTTCTCTCCCCTCCTCCTTATGCATGATCCCGTTTCTTCAATCTATTCCTGTAAACACCGCACACAACCAACACCCCACATGCTAGAAAGACCGATCCGTCGGGCAATAGGAGTGATAGCGTTTCTTCTTCTGTTGTAACTTGACCCCCGAACCCAATCATATGTTTAGCCTTTTTTCAAAGCTTTGGGCTATATCAAAGTGGCGTGGCGACTCTCAAAATTAAACTAATATTTTAATATGGTTTAAAGCGAGTGTCACTAAATGAATATCCCATTTCGATTCAACATTATATGATTAATTATTTCAAACTTCCGAATGCGTGTTGCATCGGGACGGGGTATTCACACTCCCCCTCACACTTCATTCACATCTAAACTCTCTCCTCTCTCCCCCAACCTTCAGGCAACTTTCTAAGGCATCCCGACCGCTTCCGGTCCTTCCCGAGGCCTCCCGAGCCTTCTCGAGGTGTTCTAAAGCCATCCCGAGGCACTCTAAAGTCCTCCCGAAGCGATTCTGGTTGAACCCGGTCCTTCCCTAGGCGACCACGATCCATCCCGAGGCATCCCGAGCCATCACGAGGCAATCCCGGCCTCTTTCGATCCTTCCCGAGGCCTTTCGAGCCTTCTTGAGGTGCTCTAAAGCCCTCCTGAGGCACTATAAAGTCACCCCCCCAAAGTGATTATGGTCAAACCCGGTCCTTCCCTAGGCGATCCCGATCCGTTTCGAGGCATCCCGAGCCATCCCAAGCCATCCTGAGGCAATCCTGACCTCTTTCGGTCCTTCCTAAGGCCTCCCGAGCCTTCCCGAGGTGCTCCAAATCCCTCTCGAGGCGCTTCGAAGTCCTCCCAAAGTGATTCTGGTCGATCCCGATCAATCCCGATCCGTCCTAATCGACCCCCGATGTCCCAAAAACCCTATTCACCCTCGAACCAAACACACTCTCCCGCGGAAGATAGACACAAACCAACATTGGTACGATATCCTTCCAAATCTCATTTAATTACTTTACGTATTTAAATATTTCTGTTTAAATACACCATTTGCAATGTAGACATCATTTTCAAATGCATTTTTAGAAAGAACTCACACACACACACAACATTTAAAGAAAGAAGGATATCAAAAGACTCGTGTATACAAGGAGACTAGGGTGAGCTCAACTATCTCTTCCTGAGGAGTAACCTGACCTCCGAACTCAAAATCTCATCACAAAAACAAAACAAACAAAGCATTTTCTTAATATTTTGGGCATAATCAGAATGGCGTGGCGACTCTAAACGAAAAACAGCACGACCGCACAGCGCGAGATACTGTCCGGCCACGGATCGGGTAATTTCATCGGGGACCTCAAGATACATTTTACTACTCTACATTCTAGAAGATGAATATGGAAAATAGCATGCTAGACCATACCCTGGTAGGTTGGAAGGTTTCACTAATCACCAAGTTAATGTCATGGGCACGATTGAATTATTGATTTAAATTGGTGAATACCCCTACCGGACGGAAGCAACAGTAACATTCGTGGTCATGGACTTAGCTAGAGACTACCATGCCATCATTGGCATTCCAAGTCAAGGAAAATATGGGATGGTTGCCTCCCTTCCTCACCAGCGGGTTAAATTCCCAACCCCCGTGGGAATTGGATGCCTGAGAGTAACCCCCAAGGACTTCTTGGAACATGTGATAAAACAAGGAAAATGGCAAGAAAGATGGAAATTGTCATGCTGGAAGAAAGCTTGACACTTTCAAAGTCTGTCAAGATTACTAGCACCAGCTCCATGATCCATATGATATTTAAATCTGAGGACAAGGAGCTCTTGATGCCTGATACAACTATGACTATCATTACACCTAAAAAGGAGGAAGAATTAGAACCCACGTCGGACAAGGGAACGGCAAAGTGGCAACGGTACCAATGTTTCCGGATCCATCGCTTATGGAGACGATGGTGAGCTGCAGTTAGACCATTACATGTCTACCAGGGTAGATATACTTGATAACACTTAGGCCACAATTTTGCCCGACCTCGACATAGCTCCACAGCTCTTCGTCGAACAGAATTTGGGGGCCGACAAGGAAGTAAGATCAGATGACCAAGTCATTGATGAACCGATCAAAATAAAAGATCTGGACTTGAATGGAGATGATGTAGCAAGGCTTAGAGAGATCATTATCGAAATATTGTAATTCAGAGATGGATAAGAAATGGATCCTGTTGACTAGTTGGAAGAAATAATCACTACAGGAAACAGGACTAATTACGGCGGTTAAAATCCGCCGTACATAATGAATGGGGCTGCCGTATATAGTATATACGACAGAGTATCCGCCGTATATAATCCATCGTATAAAGTCGGGTCGTATATAGTATTTACAGCGGATAAACCACCGTATATACTATTTACGGCGGAAATACAACCGCCGTATAAAAGCAAGGACAAATACGGCAATTAATCACCGCCGTATATAATGAAATACAAATACGCTGTATGTATCACATCCGTATTTGAGGAAGCTTTATATAGCGGTAAAGTTACCGGAGTATATAATGAAATATTATATACGGCGGCGTAGGTCTGCCGTATATAAGAGACGAGTCGTCCACTAGAGCACGAATCGTCCCCACTTTCACCTAATCTGATACCCTCGTCCCCCTTTGTGGACGACTCGTCCAAGGAACATATTTACGAAGGCTTTGTATATCCGCCGTAAATAAGTTCATTGGATGAGTCGTCCACTGGAGCACGAATCGTCCCCATTTTAACTCAATCTGATACCCTCGTCCCTCTTTGTGGACGAGTCATCCATTGCACTTATTTACGACGGCTTTGTATATTCGCCGTATATAACTAGTTATTTACGGCAGATTATACAAGCCGCCGTAAATAAGTAGATTTATTTTCTCCAGAACATTCTGTATTACTCATTTTGCCCAAAAATACACCAGCAGAAACCAAATGCAAATGTAACCTGTACACACACAAATGCAACCTGTATAAAATAAATAGGCTTCGTATTTACATCACAATGTCAATACAACATAACCAATAACATAAAAAATATTGTAGCATATCCAAAACTCAATATTTACATTACATGCATCAATTATAAGTAGTAAAGTGTTTGGTGCCCCAAGAAAAGCAAGACCGATGGAGAGGTATCTTGAGTATCCATGCCAGTTCCCAAAACCTACAACACCATACAAGCAGAAAAGAGAAGGTAAAGCAAACCAATCATATTTGACATTTCAGCAGGATAAACTTTTTGGGGTGATTTATTTGTGCAATGTGCAAACTAGTATTACTCTGCTTAGATATAGTGTTATTAGATTTATAGGATTGAGAAAACATACCACCGCCTATCCATTACTGCCATTTCCATGCTGTTGCATAAAATTACGTTTCAAATCTTCTATCATTTGGCGTTGATCCTCAAGTTGCTTTTGCATTAATGACATCGTCTCCTCAAGTTCAGTAACACGGGCTGCAGAAGCACTTTGAGAAGTTGAGGCTTTACCAAACACCTTAGTTTTGGTAAGATCTTGTCTCATACAGCGCACTCTCCCATGGCCATCATTTCCTATAAGATTTGTGAATATCTGCTCTCGCTTGCTTGGAGAGTTTTGTTCCTCCTCTGGTAGTTCTTCAATCGCATCATTGAGCGTTAACTGCAACAAAAAACATGTTCAATATAATTGTTTTAACTTTAAATAATATTATGAAAATGAAGTTAGTTATGGAAAAAGTATTCTATACAAGAACAAAACTGAAACAGAAAAGGTTGAAACTTTAACTTACGATCATACGAGAGGTGGTTTCGGCTGCAGCCTGACCACCTTTGTCTGTGATCGTAGCTATGAACAAGCTTACGCGATCAGTGGGTAATCCCTCGTCTTCTCTCTACCATTTATAATAGAATCATTTGACAAAAAAATAATATTTATATACGATACAAAAAGAAGCATTAGTTAACAACTGATAACTAAATTGAACGATGACAAACCTCTTTTATGAACTCCACATATGCACAAATTCAACCCATTGATTCGAATCAACACACGCATCAGGTTTGTGAGCCAATCGCTCCTCGTCGGATGCATACATATTATACATACATTTCACCTGACATTTCCATATTACAAAGTCATAATCATAAATATGAGTAAAATTGCATAGTAAGCAAATGAGATCTAAACAAATACATATTACAAGTAAATAAAGTTGTCTGTTGCATACTTATTATATGCTTGTCTCACACGATATTTCCAATCTCTCCATTGTTTATTGAGAGATAGATACATAACTGTCTCATACTCAAGAGGCGCATTGGTATTATCCTATATACAATTCAACAAAGAAAAAGAACAATTGTTAGAGAATCATAAGACTTTTGACTACTTACTAGAATACAAAACTAAAGCCAAGAAAAAATAATCAAGTAAATGTATTACAACTTACTTGAACATCTCTCCATACGTGATCTAGAACTACACGTTCCATCTCATGCCATTCTTTAGTCAATGGGAAATGTTCCCCATTTTTCACAAAATATCTTAGCTGAGTAGCTAGTTTTGCATTTTCCCCACCACAGGGTTGTCCAAATTCATTAAATATTACATTTAATTTTTCTTTACCCCATTTTTTCGTTGATTTTGCCAACCCTCTTCCTTTTCTTGTTGATCTCTCACCTATTAATTGCTTCCTTGGCGGCATATCTGGCAAAAAAATATAAGAAACATGAAAACGAATAGTATGACAATTAACATGGAACGGAGGGAGCATTTAATATAGTAAATGATTTAAAACATGTATCTTAGGCATAAGCAAGAAAGATCTTAATGAGAACACAAAGTTTTCGTGACTTGGAAAGAAATGCACTGAAGTTAAAGCAAACCAAAAGTTTAGATTCCAATGATATTGATTCTCTGTCAATCATTTGAGCTATATGATTATTTGTTGAGTATGCATGTTTTTAAGACCTTCAATCAATGATACTTGTTGGGGCTGATATGCATAAGTGTTTGGCATACTTTCACAAATTCAATGCGTGAGGAGGTTCTTATGCTTGACAAACCCAGCACTTTAATAGTGAGCTATGAGAATAAGGAAACTTACTGAGCCTCTATGCCCAACTCAGTTTAGACGATATACAGTTGCAGAGCGATGACCTACCACTACAAACAATCAAACTGCCACTTACAGTACTACAGCAGAGACTCAAAATTATACGAATGTACTATTTCAATGTTCTCACGGGATGATATATGAACTCACAATAATATGTCAAACAACAAACAATTCATATAATACACAATTTCCTTAATATAGAACATTTTTTCCAACATGAACCGGGATGATAGTGATCCTTCAAGTACTTCAATTAACTATCCGAGTACTCGAATATATGCATGCACTTCAAAAACCAAACCAGAAAAAAAGGGACCACTAGTGATCTACATACGCTCAGAGAAAGCAAAAATGATACTGAATTGATAGTGTTCAGCCAGTAAATTTTCAATTATCTATTCCTTGAGATGAATCACGAAAGAGGATTAAGAACATGAAAAAAATGACCAACCTTTGTATAGTGAGTGTCTAGGTCAACAGCTGCCCGTTCTCAAGAGATTTACCATTGCAACATTAAGCTGGGCTAGCTCTCCATTTGCCAACCATGACATCGATAAACCTCTGTAGAATAATTTCCAGGCCGGGTGAGATAGAGAGGAAGCCCGAAGGTGCTTCTTATTACACGGTAATCCCGTGACCTCAGAAAAGAAAAAACACCCCGCCCCATCAACTTCCAACAAGTTTCCCCTAGGCTGATCACACCAAAGACTTCCCACAACTGAGTAAAGGTTACCCTATATGTTTCATCATCTAAATTAAACATCATTGAATTTTCTTGTGACCCCATAACCACCTCCAAGGTTGATAATAACTCTAAAGAATATCTCAAATATGTATCAGCCCTCTTTCCCAGGAAGTTTCCTAGCCCAGCCTGCATCATCTACTCCGTTACCAATGCATCTAAACCCAAATCCCGCAAAACTGGCAAATGAAGGAAAGTAGTCACTTGAAACTTTCTGCCCTCCAAAATCCTCCATTTTTTCTTTTGGGAGGCACTCAACTGGGTCAAACCCATATAAGGCAATGATGCATTAGGGGGAGTGGGATCATTTGGGACTACGGGTTGCGAGTTTTGTCTAACCCTCTTGTTGCTACTTCCACCCCCTCTAGCGTCTCTCTCCTTAGGAGGCATAATTATCACCACAAAATTCACAAATTAAGTGCAACAATAAACACACCACCACAATCAAATTCTCCTTCCAATTCCCAACCGAACCACCACACTACAATTTCAGCACAACCCAACTATTGAATATGCAAGAGAGGAAAAATGCAACCTATATATAAGACGGAGAGACACAAATTTTAGTAATAACATTGTCTTAGTAATAGTAAGAAAATAAGATCTAAACAAATACATATTACAAGTAACAATATTAATATTCAACCATACAAAAATAACAAGTTTGATTGAAACATAAAACATAAGTAATAACATTGTCTTAGTAATAGTAAGCAAATAAGATCTAAACAAATACTACTCAAACTAATCATCATCATTATCGGCCATATCTGTAGACACCCCATTCTGAACCAATAATTCATGATTACACTACTCTTCGTCTCACTTTTGTGTTTTGATGAAAGCACATTAGTTTCGTCATGTTTCGTTAAGTTTCTAACTAACCTTGTTAGTTTTGGACCTAACTGACTAACAGAATAAACTGAAGAGGACAAAATAGTCATCAGACTAGATATCTCGCACGAGATATCATATCTCGCGCGAGATATCCCCTCGACAGGATGTGCAGAATCACAATTCTTCTCCGTCCCAAACTCTTTTCTTGATAAACCTCATCTAATCCGGTTCTCCAATCAGAATTGAGTTCTGGAAGCTTCCTAGGAGTGTTTTACCTCTCCACCTCTACCTCTTAAACCCCTATAAATACTTGGTGACTTCCACTGTTTCAAAGGTCCAGAATTTCACACAACACACACAATTTGTTGGTTTCTTTCCACGAAAGACTCCTTCAAATCACTCACAAATAACTCCTAAATTCTTCCTTCAACCACGTTGATTGACGAACATCAAGGCTCAAGCCTAGCATCAAGGCGAAGCTCTGTCCGCATCAAGATTTGACTCTCAACTTGAGTCGAAACTCTGCCCAAATCACTTCTCGATCGAGAAGACATCTTAGAACCACGTTCTAAATCAAACACTACCCAAACGCTAGGTAAATTACTATACTTTTACTCTCTTCTTCTCAATCTCTCTCTATTGACTTTTAGAGTGGTGTAATCCCATCAAAAGGATTGGCCTAGAGTCCCTTCAATCGATGAAGGCGATCTCGAAGCATACAATCCGACATTCCTAATCAAGAAATTGATTAGGGTTTTCTTGTTATTTATTTAATTAGTAATTAAAAAGATTGATAATACTCAATTGGCAAGACCGATCTCCGGATTGGGTGGAATGGATGCTCCTCGACCTACCCATTCGATAACTTAACCCCCGAACCCTCAAATCTCTTTAAAATCAAAAAGGTTTTTCTTATTGTTTTCCTAAATAAATAATAAGTGGCGACTCTGTTATTCAAAATTCACGCATCGCTACAGTTTGGCGACTCCGCTGGGGACAATTAATTAAGAGGGTTAGACTTGCGTTACAATTGAGTATTATCAATCTTTTTATTTTCTGTAAAAATTCTGATTTTTCTGGATTTTTTGGAATTTTTCGGCACTGTTTTCAAAAAAAAACTGTTCGAATACTTATCCCGCGCGAGATATACTAATCTCGCGCGAGATTAGTACACGACTCAAAACAAATTATTCTTCCTTCCTGTGGCGGCGGACAGTACATAATAAAAATAATAAAAAAATATAAAAGGGGTCCTAGGTTAAAGTTTGACCACGTGCAAAAGCTAAAACCATTGGCTGACTTTTTCCTAAGAAAGTTTGATCCTATGAAAAAAATGGTTTGACACTTCTTCCAAGTTTGACCATATCAAAGAAATTTTCAAAAGAAAAAAAAAACAAAACAAAACAAAAAAAAACAGTTTTCGAAAACTTCCAAAATAAATTTCAGAAAATTCAAAATAAATTATTTTTATTATTTTGCTTGTGCTAACTTTGCAGGGTAGAATAATTTTAATTACTCGAACTATATACCTGCGTGCGATTGGTTTTTTAATTTAAAGTCCGGTCCATGGAGGATTCGGGAGTTGTAATTTAAATTAATTTAATTCCTTCTCTCTCTCTCTTTAAGTGGAACTACGATGGCCTGAGTCTTCCTAATTTGGGAGAAACGTAGGCAACCACTTGGTGCGGCCACTATCTGTTTTTCTTTTAGTTTTCAAAAAAAAAAAAATTCTATTTTACTCTATCACCTAGATTGACTCTCACACACGCGCACTCATATATAACTGTCATTGCACTACATACCCTCTATAAACTAGGGACCCACACTAAGGACGGATGACGGTAACCACCTAGTCGCCGGTCTCTCCGAAGTTGGATCATCCCACTCCGCGTATTCAATCCACCTAGATTGTCATATCGCGGGGAGCCTAGCCTTCCAGCCCTGCATCGCCACATATCATGTAGATTGACTTTTTAAGACACTCCTTGACCGGTCGGTTTGATCTTGGAGTCCTTGTAATCCCTTGTCAAGATCGTTTTGTGCAATAATCCACGGAAAAGAAATCAATAAATTGTCGCTTCGGAATTGTCCCTTCGGAAACGTCCCTACGGTTGTCCCTTCGGATTTGCCCCTAAAAAGAGAAAATTTTCTCATCAAAATTATTGCACAAAACTTGATGTTACTTTGGATTACTCCGACCCCTAGGTCCCTAGGTTTGGTTCTTGAACTTTAGAAACCCCCAAAATGGATTTTCCGTCCGACCAAAATTAGGATTAAAATCAGAAAATTGTGACTTTCCGTGGTAAAGTCTCGCGCGAGACTACTTGTCTCGTACGAGATAAGTGTTCGGTCTTTTCGTGTTTTGGCCAAAACCTTCAAACCTTCAAGCCTTCATTCACCCTATTCAGCCGACTTGTTGGGACTCGATCATGGTTTAACACGGTTGCTACACGTCTAGGTTCTTCGCCAAAGCTCGACACGATGTCTGCTTCTCCTTCTACCAACGAGGCCGATTTCAACGATGCTAAGGTCCAACTCATCGAAGCCATGACTAGATTGGATGAACAAAGTAAGCAAATTGATGAGCAAAATGCCCAAATGGCCGCCCTCATGAAAGAACTCAACGATTTAAAAGTCAAGAAAGGAAGAAAGCAAAAGCAGAAAGTGGAATCCTCCTCCGATGAAGAGGAATCCTACACCAAAGTGAATAAGAAAACCAAGAAGTCAAGCAAGAAAAAGGAAGAATCCGATTCATCCTCTTCCTCATCATCCTCCGATGACGAAGGACATACCTCCATGGGCACTAAAACCAAGAAAGAAGGCAGTGGTGAAACTACTAAACTTGGTGACCATGTTACTAAGAATTACCTCGAGAAGAAGCTTGCGACTCTTGACACTTCCAAGGGGTCATTCGTTCCATTTGATCCCGATGCTCTTCAACAATCCATCACCAAGTTTCCTCGCAAGTACAAGACACCCGATATCGCCAAGTTCAATGGTACTACCTGTCCTCGAGCTCATGTTGAGACCTACACTTGGGCCATGCTTCCGATGGGCGTTGATAACACAATCTTGGCCCAATGCTTTCCTCAAACTTTAGAAGGTGCTGCAAGGGATTGGTACAAGTCTCTTCCTACGACTACAAGGCTTGATTGGTCGTCTGCATGTTTAGTCTTCCAAAGACAGTTTGAAGACAACTCCACCTACCGCCCTACTAGGAGGGATCTTGAACAAACCAAGCAACATGCAAATGAGTCCTTTGCTGAATTTGCTAGAAGATGGAGACTCAAACTTACTGAAACTGTCGAAAGGCCTACTCTCAAAGAGCAAATCCACATCTTCCTTCAATGCCTTCGTGATGAATTTCAAGAGAAGCTCGCCGGTAACTACTTTCCTAGTTTCAATGAACTCCTCGAGTCCGGAATTAGGGTTGACGACTTCCTAAAAAGCAAAAAGAAGGAAAGTACTTTCCACTACAACAAGCCCACCACAAGTAAGGATGCTTCAGTCAACGCTATTGCACTCAGCCGCCCTAACACCGGAAAGTATTCTGCTGTCCCTCCTCCCGAAAAGAAAAAGAGGCACTACGACAAAATTGAAGGAATCACTCAAGAAGAACTCTTCGATGTGCTTGTCCAGAATGAAAAAATCAAACCAAGGGAAGGTGGTCCTCCGAAGGATATGGGTCCGAATCATGCTCATCACTTATTCTGCAAGTACCACAACTTCACCGGCCATGACACCAACTCCTGCCACCACTTGAAGGACATCATACAAGACCTCTTTGATAATGGAGATCTAGAATGTCCCAACGTCATCACCAATCATCTTCCTCGCACTCCATGAAGAAGATGAAGCTCCAAGAAGAAATCAACACTTACCACTTTGGGGCTACCACTATCCTTTCCCTTTCTCCTTTGATAGAAGTATATTAGGTTTTAAATTTCCAAGTATGAACTCGAAGAGTCGTTCTGTCTTTCTAGTACTTCTCACCTCCTCTAGTTTGTGTCTTCTAAACTATCGAGTCTGTTCTTAAATTTCTCAATAAATCAAAGTAGTTTTCTTTTCCCAAACACTTTTCCTAAGGTTGTTCTACCTCATGAATATCATTCAACTCATGCAAAATAATGGACCTTCCATTCCCTAAATCATCGCAAAAATAGAAACTTCTAAGTGACTTTAAGAAGCAAGTTATCTTTAGGAGGCTTAAGGGTTAAACATTACCCCTACTGAAAGTTAGAGACTAACAAGCGAAGAAAGCCAAAGGTGCTGCTGTCAACATTCATCCAAAGAAAAGTGGGGCTACTCAACTCAAGGCTTTGAGAGTACAAAAAAAAAAAAAAAAAAAGAAGCTCGCTAGGACGAAACTCCTCAATTCGTCCTAGGAAAAAATAGAGCATCGAAAAAAAACAAAAAACTCTCAAGCCTTCATCGCCCCACAACAAGGATAGAATTTCAACAAAGGCAAGAAGGACTCTCCCACAAAGAAAAGGAGTCAAGCGATACCAACAAAAGAAAAGAGGATTTCTCAAAATCCTCCTACATCAAGTGAAGAAGACTTTCAGTATCAAGGAAAATGTTTACCCTTAAGTCATACTAATGATTGGCTTCCTTCTCAAACTTATTTAGAAACTTCTAGGTGATGCACGGTTCATTAAAAGGTAGAACAACTTTTCTAGATCCTTGAGCCAACTAGCGTTTCTCGTTGAGTCTAGGGGCTTCCTCTTAGCCATTCTCATACACACTCTTGAAATCCAAGCATCAAAACTGGGGCTTCCTAACCTTTCATCCCCCAGTCAATCTCTACTTCAAACTCTTCAAAATAATCAAATCTACATTAGGGGCTTTCCTCTTTGCTTCTCACTCTCATCATTAGAGAATACACTTCTCCAAAAAGTCAATGCTTGGATCACCTTCCAATGAATAGAGTCCGTCTCTCCTAAACTAACTTGAGATCTCATTTATCTCTCCTCAATAAGATTTTCTCTCTCTAAGTTCTCTTCGAGTTACATACTATTCAAAAAAAATGAAAAAAAAAGACGCAAAAGAGATGCCCGCTAGATTGAAAACCCGAAAGGGCGGTCTAGGCAAAAACCAGGGTGCGCACTAAGAAAAAAAAAATCATATCATAGGACAAAGGGAGAGTATTCTTCAGCCTTCTTCATCAAACATCATTCGATCTTCTTCAAATCAAATCAATAAGGAGAGTCTTCTTCGATCATCTTCAAATCAAGAGAGCTGCTTCACAAGCATGTTCACAAAGTCATCTACCACTTGCAAGAAACTTGGGGCTTGAGACACCAAAGGGCCTTAGACATAGAGACATCACGACAGTCGACAGATTTGTAGTCGTTTGCCTCCTAGAGACACGACTCAAAGGAGAATTAAGAATGGAGATTCGCAACAGACCTAGATGTGTTTACACAAGGATACTCATCGAATGAAATTCTACAACAATACAACCTCGCTGACTAGCAACAGATTCTGCACAAACCTGATTTGGTCCCAACTTGTCAAACACAAGTTCACTCATATATTTCACCCCTCTCAAATACAAATCCATACACATGTCCCTACATGTCTGTATACCATACACTCATACATAAACTCACCACCAAAATGTCCGATCGGCCATTTACACGAACAGACGTGTGCACCACCACGTAAGTCCAGTTAAACAACTAAAATCTGGAAAATCTATTTGGAATCTTTATGTGCTGACAGGTACAGAAAGGTAAGAATCATTCGGGTCTATCCGAGACCATCATGCATATATCCTTGCATTACAGGGGCCGACAGAACCTCCACCTCAATCGACAACTTCAAGTCAGTGACCTCGGCAACACCAGCAAAGTCTGCGATGGCAGCAACCTCAAGTCCGTGACCTCGGCGACATCAACAAAGTCTGTGATGACAGCAACCTCAAGTCCGTGACCTCGGCGACATCAACAAAGTCTGTGATGACAGCAACCTCAAGTCCGTGACCTCGGCAACAATATCAAAGTCTGTGACGGCAGCAACTTCAAGACCGTGACCTCGGCAACAATATCAAAGTCTGTGACGGCAGCAACTTTAAGTCCGTGACCTCGGCGACAACTTCAAAGTGTGTGACGGCAGCAAACTTCAAGACCGTGACCTCGGCAACGACAACAAAGTCTGTGACCTCGGCAACGACAACAAAGTCCGTGACCTCGGCAACAACAAGCTACGTCAGTAACCTCGGACGGCGCACTTCAACAACTTCATCAACAAACTGGGTATCATCAGAATTGGGTCAAGTCCTTGATTCCTCAGTACGATCTTACCTTTCTCTCTTTCAAAATTGATTTTCAAAAATGCTTTTCAAAATACCTAAAATAGCCTTTTTAGTGTTTTGGAGTCGAACTACGTTTGGTCTGATTCTCTCTTAGAGATACGTAGGCAGCCGTGCGGCACGACCATCCCAATATTCAGAATGATGTCTTTCTATCGACGACACTTCTTTTTTCATAAGACCTGTCTCCGAGGGGCTCTGTAGACACCCCATTCTGAACCAATAATTCATGATTACACTACTCTTCGTCTCTCTTTTGTGTTTTGATGAAAGCACATTAGTTTCGTCATGTTTCGTTAAGTTTCTAACTAACCTCGTTAGTTTTGGACCTAACTGACTAACGGAATAAACTGAAGAGGATAAAATAGTCATCAGACTAGATATCTCGCACGAGATATCATATCTCGCGCGAGATATCCCCTCGACAGGATGTGCAGAATCACAATTCTTCTCCGTCCCAAACTCTTTTCTTGATAAACCTCATCTAATCCGGTTCTCCAATCAGAATTGAGTTCTGGAAGCTTCCTAGGAGTGTTTTACCTCTCCACCTCTACCTCTTAAACCCCTATAAATACTTGGTGACTTCCACTGTTTCAAAGGTCCAGAATTTCACACAACACACACAATTTGTTGGTTTCTTTCCACGAAAGACTCCTTCAAATCACTCACAAATAACTCCTAAATTCGTCCTTCAACCACGTTGATTGACGAACATCAAGGCTCAAGCCTAGCATCAAGGCGAAGCTCTGTCCGCATCAAGATTTGACTCTCAACTTGAGTCGAAACTCTGCCCAAATCACTTCTCGATCGAGAAGACATCTTAGAACCACGTTCTAAATCAAACACTCCCCAAACGCTAGGTAAATTCCTATACTTTTACTCTCTTCTTCTCAATCTCTCTCTATTGACTTTTAGAGTGGTGTAATCCCATCAAAAGGATTGGCCTAGAGTCCCTTCAATCGATGAAGGCGATCTCGAAGCATACAATCCGACATTCCTAATCAAGAAATTGATTAGGGTTTTCTTGTTATTTATTTAATTAGTAATTAAAAAGATTGATAATACTCAATTGGCAAGACCGATCTCCGGATTGGGTGGAATGGATGCTCCTCGACCTACCCATTCGATAACTTAACCCCCGAACCCTCAAATCTCTTTAAAATCAAAAAGATTTTTCTTATTGATTTCCTAAATAAATAATAAGTGGCGACTCTGTTATTCAAAATTCACGCATCGCTACAATATCAACATCATCATTATCGGCCATATCAACATCAACATCATTGATATTAGTAGTTTCAATATCGACCTGTAAGTACCCGAATCTGGGTCGTTAATGTTCCGTCAGCCCAAATTAATGATTTATAATCATCCAGGGGCATTTTGGACATTATTTTGACAATTTAAATGAGGAGGAACCCTTAGGAATAAAAAATGGGCAAATATCTCACTGGAATTTGTCATTTCCAATAATAAAAAAAGGAATATTGACCAATAACAAAATGTCAAAACTACTTTTCTGCACAGGTCAGGCATGCCTGCTTGGGTCATCCGCGTGGACAAGATTGCACCTACAATCTTGTTCACGCGGATAAGATTTCTCCCTCAGTTTCAGGAGGCCAAAAAATACGAAAACCTACTGTTACTCTGCCCAAATTCACCCTCAAACAGCCATTTACACTCTTAAAACTCAAATTCAACATCATATCAATCCTCAAATCCACCCCAAAACCACTCTTGACCCTTGAAATCCTTCAAGCCCTAGACACAAACCCAAGAAAAAATTGGTAAACCCTCACCTCCCTTACTAAAATTTCCTTCATCCATGCATATTTTTCATATATAAATGATGTAGATTAGTTTCTTCACTTGCTTGCTCATCCCCTTTCCCTCTTGTCCCAAGGATTCAAGAGGATCTCCATGGAACCCATTTCCATGGATGATCCTTTAAAATGATCCACATTCCCTTTTATTTTATGTCATTCCCCACTCCCTTTTTTATATTTCTTGATACTTGCTTGTTTGACCAAGAAGATGGTCATCTTGGAGTTCATCTCCATGGATGACCACTTCAAATGGTCCATATTTCATGCTCCTTTACATGTTTAGTTTTACTTGTTTTCTTGACCTACATATGGTCATCTTGGAGTCAATCTCCATAGATGATCATTTCAAGTGGTCTACATTATTTACATTCCTTGCAAATTCCCCTTCCCATGTCTAAGATGCTCACCTTGGAACACTTTCCTTGGATGAACATCATCTAGACTCACAAAATAGGTCACACAAGATGTAGGAGATACACTTGAGTATAGATCTCAAGGATGGTCATCTTATGACCACCTTAGAGACCTTCCTCTAAAGTTGATACATCTTGACCTAACTCCCTAGTCAACTTACTTTTTTATGTCAAAATCCCCCCTTTCCAAGCAAATAAAATGCTCACAAAGTCCCAACGTACCCCCGGGATGACTTGATTAAGTGGATTCATCACTTATAACCACTAATCAGAGTCTAGGGAAAGAGAGGACAAGAATGGATGCCAAAAATCCAAATCCCCATTTACTTTCTGTCTTTCAGTTACAATTCCAGTTAAGTCCCGTAAATCTAGTTAACTTTCTGGAAATTACAGTGACTAAACTGGTAACTGTAAAATATTGACACTGCAGGTTAGCCCGCGCAGATAAGATTGTACTGCAGTCTTGTCCACGCGGATGACATTGTCATCTGTAAATATTCCCTCAATTTTCTATTATTTTCAGTTTAATCACTGTTTTCAAACTGTTTTTCACTTCAGTCCCTAAAATTCTAATTATTTTCAGAAAACCCCTTTTAAAACATACACACACACAACAAAAGTTCTCAAGTAAGGAAGACTCGTCGTACGAGGCATTTCGGGTGAACACTGACGTTCTTCCCGGAATGTAACGTGACCTCCGAACTCATTTCTCTAATGTTGGGTATTTTTCAAAGTTTCGGCCCTTAAACTAAAAACGGTGTGGCGACTCCGAAAAAAATGATTTTTTCTAAAACAAATCCCAAAAAAAAGGAATAAAATTGCTGATGCACATCATCACAGTGGCCACTCTGCTGGGGACGAGATAAGCTTTTTTTTTAATAATAAAATTAATAAAAAAATGATATTCGGTATATAGGTGGAAACCATTAAATTTCCTTTTTAACGCCTCCTTGTGGAGCTGGGGATAAATTATGGTAGAACAATCCCACGTACCGGTATCATTTCAAAAAAAAAAAAAAGAGCTTTTGTGGGTCAAGCTTCAGTCCCAACACTTGAAACTTTTTGTTGTGTGTGTGTGTGTGTGTGTGTTTTCCCACGATGCGTGGATTTCGGTTTGACCGTCCCGGGAAAAGTCAAAATTTTGACTGTCGGATCTGTTTCCTTAATTGTTTGAATTTTATGTGTTTATGTGCCTACATGTTTTCAAAAAAATAAAATATTTTCAAAAATATTTTCAAAAAAATGTTTCGAAAAAAATTCTTTTTTGCATGCATCATGCTTTTAAGACACATTTGAAAATTTTTGTTTTTATTCAAAAGGGAAGATAGACTGCCACACACTACGCGCACGTTAACCTTACACTGCACACTACGTCCTTAACCCGAGAAATCTCAGTAGCAGCCTGAGAGGCCTTACTACGCCTCTCGGAGCGACCACGAAACAACCCAAACAGCCATTGGTTTACCCTCGTGTCGACCCTGCACTTGTCCGTGACACACTTTTCTGAGACTCGGTTGGTTTTTGGTCCGGTCCGTGTCAGACTGCGTCGGTGCATGCCCCGTGTAGGTCAAACCCTAGTCAACGTGCCAAGTCAGGATCCCCCGTAGACCCAACTCAGTCGGAGTCATTCCGGTTTTCCGTCATGAACTTTGATTCGATCTTGACTGGGGCTCGGACTTTTACTTTGACCCGCACAGCACATGCACCGGCTCCCGGTATGACACCGAGTCATCAAGGATTAACGCTCAATCCATTTCTAATTACTGCTTAACCAATGACGAGTCAAGATCCCTTGTGGACTTTTATTAGTCGAAGTCATGCCGGTTTTCCGTCAGGCACTCCAACCCGATCTTGACCCTCGATGTTGGCCTTGCCGGTAATTTACATCGAGTGCGCGTTAAGACTCCATGATCCGCCAGACCATAGGTTCATTTTACTTTTCGGTCGGTGGGACCTGCTTGCCCTACGGAACCCTTGTTCGGGGTTACAGGTTAAGGTTCCGCAGGCGTAGTGATGGGTCCCACTGATCCAGGATTCAGAGTAGTTTAAAAAAAAAAGAGCAATCTTTTCCAACCGCTTAGGTTTTAATAAAGCATGCTTTAAGTAAACGGAATCAAATAATCGTATGTTGCATGAGCGCTGAGCCCAAACACCTACCCTTTATCTTCAACTCCCAAAGTCTGAACCTCCCTTATATCTTCCTCCCGCATCACCTCGCAAGGCTTGGGTACGGACACCGGGTCACCGTCTGGTCATTTGGGAAGAATCAAGTGCATCATCAGCTTCACCGTTCACCTCAACTCCGATTTTCGGAATGTCTGCATCAACTAATAACAATGGGGATAACACCACTCCACCTCCCGAGATCCCTCAGACAGACCAGCATTGGATTCAGTTGGTGGAGCAGATGAGACTGGGACATGAAGCTCAAATTGACAACCTTCTGGAGGCCTTCAGGAGCCATGGTTTGGCCGCCAGTCTTAATCCCGATGGTACTTTTACCGTGAAGAAGGAATAGAATTCTCCTCCCACTCTCAATCGTCTCGGATATGTCAGGATGCCGGCACTAGCCTCATATGTAACTATCGACGGAACTCCTGCCCCTCGACCTACAGGTGAGCCGGCCCCCAACCAGCAGTTCAAAGTTCCGCCATCGCAACAACAGTCAAGGATGGGGCAGTTCGGCATTTCCCAATAGCCGTCAGGTGTCCCCCCTCAGAATGGTACCGGTCTTGCAAATATCAGTAAAGGTAATGAAGGTTTGCTTCCGGGAAATTTCCAAACCATGGAGGAAGTGTGGTTATCCATCAGGGCTCTCGAGGAATGCCAAAATGAGCAGCAGGTCTGGATCGAAGAGGTCACACGTCATTTCGGAACATTGACAATCCCCCAACTGGCTGAGGCTCCCCTGAAGGACAAATACGTGCCTGCTCCCCCGGCCTCTAATGCCTCTCGTTACCCCTCAGAATCTAACCATTTGCTTCCCGACGAGCCCAGTAGCAAATCTCCTCAGTCTAGCTCAACTCAGAACCATTCTAGCCCCAAATTCACCACCAGTTGTTGAGCACATTTGGTGGGATGTCTGTGACTGCCCCGACTGCCTCGAGAGGGACTATCGAGATTGGATAAATGAAGATCGTCCTCCCAAAAAGAAGAAAGCCTCTTCCCAGCAAAAGTTGAAAGAAAGATTCGAAGCTGGTGATACCAGTGTGGGGACACTCGGGGAACCTTCAGGAGGATTTAACTACTATGTCATTTACTCTAATGAGCCTAAGGTCCCTTCCTTCACGAAACTGCGACGCAGATGACTGAGCCCTTTTGAGGCCCGAAATTCAAGTACCAATGAATAGTCTTTTAGTCAACCTTTGTAGGATCTAGTATTTCTTTCTTTTGCCTAAGTCCCTCGTGGGCATCTTTTATTGTAAGTCCATTCTGAACATGGTAGTTAAAACTTCTAACTTCTGTATGAGTCTCTTTCTTTTCTCGCTAGACTCGAGACACTATCTTTGCAATTAATGAAATGATGTTATTCCAAATGATCACTCGTATTGCTCAATGCTTGAACTACGACGGCCTGAACTCCTCACAACGAGGGGAACGTAGGCAACCAGAAATGGTCAGGTCATAAATGCATCTCGAATTAACAAAGGATTTTTGGGCGGTCTTGTGATCATTTTGGATAAAACACGTTTTCAGATGTCTTGATGAGTCTTCTTTTTTCTACATCATAGGAGAAGTAGAGCTAAACACTGATTTCTATCAGCAAGGGCTTCCATACACCTTCCCACATCCATGCCCTCACAGGAGAACCACCCTCCGAAATGAGTTCTTTTATGCCCTTGCAAGTATACACTTCTAAAAACAAAAAAGGTCTCTCGTCCGGTTGACTAATTGACTAAAATGAATGATGGGTTGCCTCTTTCGGAAATTCAATCTTCAACGGAGGTGGGCCATCCAAGGAACAATGGCACAATCCCAGGTTCAGAAACCCGTGACTTGGGAAGCAATCCGAAAGACTGCCCAAGCAGAAGCTAATAATGCTCAATATCCCCGAGCTCAGCCCCTCACCATTGCTAAGCTCCGGGAAACTTGTAACAGAATTAGTCAGAACCAGTGGCCAGTTTCCAAGCAAGCTCCTCCATTGACCCTAACAACATTGAAAGAGTCCTGTAAAGAGGTAGCAGATAAACCAAAGGGAGAAGTGAACCTGTTGACCAGATCCGAGTAGATCCATCAGGGTAACCCCAAGACAGATAAGAAGGAAGAAGATCAAGCACCCAGGGAGAACCGTAACCCCCTATGCCAAGACAGCTGAAACTCCTAACCCTGGGAAAGAGGATCCTATGCTCACTCAGTTGAAACAGACTCAAGCCAACATCTCTCTGTGGTCTTTACTCACTTCATCTTACCCCCACAAGCTGAAATTGGAAGAAAGCCTGGCCCGCACATTGGTCCCTATTAATGCTACCCCTGATTACGTGGTGCAACTAATCGGGAACATCCACTAAGGGAACATAGTCACCTTCACAGACCTTGATCTCCCCCAGTTCGGAGCTGATCATAACGAACCTCTCTTCATCACGGTCTAGTTGGATGAACGGTGCCTCCCGCGGGTTTTAGTTGACAATGGGTCCGGAATGAATATCCTCCCAGCAAAGATCATGAGCCTTCTCGGCATTAAGCCCACAGATCTGAAGCCTTCCTCCCTCACAGTCAAGGCTTATGACTCAACATCCTGTACAGTACTCGGGGCCGCTACTCTGAACCTATGGTTTGGCAAAAAGATGATACCTGTGGAATTCCAGGTCATTGACATCCCAATCACCTTTAATGCTTTGTTGGGAAGACCTGGGCTGCACCAAGTCAATGGGGTCGCTTCGAGCCTTCATCAGTGTGTAAAGTTCATTTTAGACGGGGATCTAACAACCATTTAAGGAGACCTAGTCACTTTGGAAGGCACTGATACGGGTGGAATACCCATACTAGAGATCAAACATGACGAGGATGGTCTCATGCTGACTGGCTTCATAGTCGAGTCCTCTATGGTCCAAGTTTGCAACGTGGATCTGACTGTCACCCGGGACAAGATCCCTCCTATTATTAGAATGATGAGAAGATGAATTACCTGCCTAGTTTGGGTCTCGGGAAGCACCTACAAGGAACTCACAAATTCGTTGAGGTGAAGGAACAGAAAACTCGCCATGGTCTGGGATATGAACCAACTTCAGAGGGGATTGCAAAAGAGAAAGAAATTGCTCGAAAAAGAAAGGAAGCTGCTACAGGAAAGGTCCCTTTCAATAGTCCCAAATCTCCCTCTTTCAGTCTTGACATGACTGACTATTTCGTGAAAGGCGCTCCACAGCTGGATAATGCCACAGTCTAAGAGCTCACTCCTAAAGAAGGCTGGCTGAAACTACAGGAGAACCTCAGCAAGTTTAGGGGAACCAGAGCCAATCCAATCCGAAGAATGTTTCTTGATCTACCCAAGATACCTGGGGCTACTACCACCCTGGAGAGCAAGTAGACTTTCAAAGGGGTGCCAAAGTTGGTAAAGTAGTTTGAGAAGCTCAACAAAGTCATCCCGACTGTCGAGGAGGCCACAGAAGATGAGTTTGAATTGGTCATGCCAAAGGTCAAGACTCCAGAATTCTCCCTAGATGAATGGGATTGTCCCGTCATGCAGCAGATGTTTGGGGAAGAAGTGCACATCCCAGACCTGATTGACTGGGCTCAGTGAAAGAAATGATCACAGTAATCGAAGTAGGAGGACAGAAGCCATTAGATCCCCGGGCCATGGCTATGCAGTCTACCATGCCCTTAAAGAATTGGGAAACTCTTTCCGGTCCGTCCGCGAGCAAAGAAGAAATGGTCACGAAGCTTGGATTGGTCCCCCGTCCCCTTGTGTCCACCTATTTCAAGTCCTCTATGTCTCTTGTTGTCAAATTTGAGTCCCTAGATTCGTCTGATGGCCTTACGCCAGAAGACTATGAGATTGTAGACAATGCTGTACTTCCTTTTACTCTAAATGAAATGATCGACCTTTTCGAGTATCCCTTGATCGCCACTTTAACTAATGATAAATTAACTAACAACTTAAAAATGGTTAATAATGATTCACTAGATAAAGATGCAGACACACTAAATGAACAATACATTAAAGAAACCTTTAAGCAGGTTGTTAAGAAAGAGAAAAACCGAGCCCAAGCTGCCGAGGAGATTTTGACTCGTGTGAATCTGGGAACTGCAGAAGAGCCTAAAGAGACGCAGATTGGCAGTTTTTTCAACGGGCCCGAACAAGCAACTCTGATGGAACTACTCAGGGAATTTGTGGACGTGTTTGCATGGACTTACAAGGATATGCCCGGCCTCGATCCATCCATAGTGGAGCACCGAATATCGTTAGATCCAGAAGTCAAGCCAGTCAAACAGAAGCTGAAAAAGATCAAACCTGAGTGGTCGTTACAAGTAAAGAATGAAATTGAGAAGAAGCTCAAAGTAGGGTTCATCCGGGTCATTGAGTACCCCACCTGGCTCTCTAACATCGTAACAGTCAACAAGGCTAATGGAAAAGTCTGATGCTGCGTAGATTTCAGAGACCTCAACAAAGCTAGCCCAAAGGAAGACTTCCCCCTGCACAACAATGACATGCTGGTAGATACCACGGCCAACTACGAAGTCAATTCTTTCGTTAACGGTTTTGCCGATTACAACCAGATCAAAATGGTCGAAGAAGACCAGGCCAAGACAGCTTTCACTACCCCTGGGGAACGTACTGCTACACAGTCATGCCTTTTGGTCTAAAGAATGCTGGGGCTACCTATCAAAGGGCTGCCACCGCCCTGTTCCACAACATGATTCATAAAGAGATAGAGGTCTACGTGGATGACATGATAGTCCACTCCAAAGGATCTGATGGCCAGCACTTCATCGACTTGAGAAAATTCTTCGACCGTCTCAGAGAACATTCCATGAGACTGAACCCAGCTAAATGCTCCTTCGGCGTCAAGCGAGGAAAGGTGTTGGGATACATGGTAACTGAACGGGGGATTGAAGTGGACCCGCAGAAGATCAAAGCCATAGTTGAGATGAAGCCGCCTCGAACACTGACATAAGTCAAATCTTTCATGGGAAGGCTGCAGTACATAAGCCGTTTCGTGAATCAACTGACCTCCATCTGCGAGCCTATCTTTAAGTTGATGAAGAAGAGCACATCCACTGAATGGAACCCAGAATGCCAGCTTGCTTTTGAAAAGATCAAGGCATATCTTGTGAATCCTCCGATCCTTTGCCCCTCTCATCGGCAGAAGCCGCTACTGCTATACCTGACTGTCACAGACACCGCAATTGGGGCTATACTGGCACAGGAAAAGATAGACTCCAAAGTTGAAAGTGCCATCTATTTTGTGAGCAGAAAGTTACAAGGCAGCGAACTCAAGTACTCAGTTTGCGAGAAGACCTGCGTAGGTCTGGTATGGGTAGTAGGAAAGTTGAAGCACTACAAGCAGTCCCACTCAGTGCACTTGGTCTCGAAACTGGACCCCATCAAGTACTTGTTCGACAAGCCCTCCCTCTCCATGAGATTGGCAAAGTGGTCGTTCTTTCTGGCCGAATACGACATCACTTAAGTGACGAGGAAATCCGTGAAAGGACGGGTAATGGCAGACCAACTGGCTGACTTCCCAAGTGATGAATGTCAAGGACCTGAACCTCAATTTCCTGATGAAGGAATTTTCGCTCTAGAAGGAGAAAATCGCTGGCAACTCTTCTTTGACAGAGCAGCTAACAAACGGGGGAATGGAATAGGAATGCTCCTGGTTGACCCCACTGACGAACATACTCCTATAGCCATAAAGCTCAACTTTGAGGTCACTAACAATGCCGCCGAGTATGAAGCCTGCATAGCCTGATTGGAGGCAGCCTGGGAAAAAAACATCAAGGAGTTGGAAGTATACGGTGACTCTGCTCTCATCATCAACCAAGTGTCCAACAAGTGGAAAACAATCGATTCGGGTCTGCAAAAGTATCACGCCTATATGGAAGACCTCGCAGCCCAGTTCAAGGAGGTCAGCTTCCACTACCTGCCCAGAGACCGCAACAGGTTCGCAGATGCCCTGGCAACACTAGCTTCCCTTGTCGAAATACCCGAAGGAAAATCAGTTAAACCCTTCAGGATTGGGAGAAGAGAAAACCCATCCTACTGCTTTGGGATTGGGGCAGAGAAGGAATCGGTAGATGACCCGTGGTATGCTCAAATTTACCAATACTTAAAAAGCGGTGAAGCCTCCTTCAGGAATCAAGACATGGAATACAAAGAAAGGATCAAGGCAAAGAGTATGATGGCTCTGAAACGTCTGGCTTCCCATTACGTTCTTCTGGGGGATATGCTATACAAAAAGCATTACCGGGGTCCCCTCTTACGCTGCATCAGCAAACAAAGGGCCGCCGAGCTAATGAATGAAGTACATGGTGATGCCTGTGGCCCTCACATGAATGCTCAAGCCTTAATGCAGGTCATCTTGAGAATGGGCTATTTTTGGATCTCTATGGAAACGGATTGCATTAAGTTCGTAAGAAGCTGCGATAAATGTCAGCGCTATTTAAATCTCAACCATTTACCTCTACACGACCTCTACTACATGACAACCCCTTGGCCTTTTCTTACCTAGGGAATCGACATCATCGGCAAGGTTATGCTACTAGGAAGCAACGGTCACTAGTTCATCCTGGTAGCCATAGACTACTTCACCAAAAGGGTCGAGGCCAAGTCTTACAAAGTCCTCAATTCCAAGAAAGTGGCCCTCTTTATCAAAGAAAATATCATGTGCAGATATGGGTTGCCAGTTGAAGTGATTTCTGATAATGGCTCTCATTTCGAGGGAGAATGCGACAGATTGTTGGCAGAATTCAAAGTAACTCGTCACATGTCCTCTCCTTATCGGCCCCAAACCAACGGCGCCGTTGAAGCAACAAACAATACTCTAGAAAACATCATCAGAAAGATGGCTATCAGAGGCCGAGATTGGCCAGACAAGCTCCACCTTCCCCTTTAGGGATACAGAACATCCGTCAGAACTGCTACAGGGGAAACGCCATTTGCTCTCACCTACGGAATGGAGGCTGTGCTCCCAATCGAATTGGAAATCCCCTCACTCCGTGTGTTATTGGAAAATCAGATCAATGATGCTGAATGGCTCCAGAGTCGTCATGATGAGTTGGCCCTGCTAGATGAACGCCGCCTAAAAGCCATGGAACACACTCGGGCTTACCAAGCAAGAATAGCCAGAGCCTTTGATAAGAAGGTGAAACGTCGAGACATCCGAGAAGGCAACCTCGTGTTAAAAGAGAAGCCTCCAACCCATGCCAATCCACTTGGCAAATGGGAGACCGTCAGGATCAGACCTTATGTAGTTCAGAAGATCTTTTCTGGAGGAGCCATGCAGCTCGAAGACTTAGATGGAAATCCCTTCGTGCATTTAGTGAACGGAGACAAGCTCCACAGATACTACGCCTGAAGATCGAGTCATTTTCCTCCAAAAGTGCCAAAAGAGTAATACCTAACTAGGTTGTAAACCCGAAAGGGCAGCCTAGGTAAAAAAAAGGGTGGCACTTTTCTTTACCCTTTCTAAAGAAAAAAAAACAATTCATAGGGTCGAGCTACGGAGACCTGAGCCCCTTAGTCCACTGGTAAGAGGGGAACGTAGGCAGCCAGGAAAGGTTCGGTCTAAAACATCAAATAAACATCAAATTTTGTCATCAACACAATGATCACCTCATATCAGCATCTCGAAAAACTCTAATGCAATTCACTTACTCATTACAGTTAAAAACTTCTTGATGAGTTCAAGCCCGGTCTACTCTTAAACTCACAACTGAGCTAAAAGAAAAAACATGAAAAATACATAACTAAAAAAACTAATATGCCTGCAAGGGCAATCAATGGATACTCAAGGGTCTAGCCACTAGTGCCAGCATCTCCCTCTGTCCTCCTCCGTCTCCTCCCGCCATGCCTTGTGTTCTTCCTAAGACCGGAAATGATGTCTGTCCTCCTCTTCCCTAGCTCTGGCATAGGGGCCGGGTCCATCAAGCCTGTCTCTATCAAAGCTCTGGTCACCTGGGACTCACCTCTAATCTCATGCCTCCTGGGTAGCGTCATGGGAACCCTGTCTCTCTGACGTTCCACTCTCATCTCATAGTCAAACATATCATCTCCACTCCTGTCATATTGACTGGCCCTCGCTTTAGCTCTCCTCAATACTGAGATGGGAACATCTTCCGGTCCCACCATGGCCTCACGCCTCCACATAAGAGCTACCTGAGTCTCCCCTATGTGTCTCTCGTACCAATCCAAGTACCAAGTGGACAGATAAATATGCTCTAGACGCTTGAGAAGGACCACAAGAGGAAAAGCATGATACCTCCATACTCGGAAAAAGAAGGGAAATGCAGATGGGTCATCCATAGAGACAGACATCACCACCCGGTTGGTAATATCATCGCAGCCCTTCAAAGGTACCTTCTCCTTCCCGAACTGCCTAAGAACTAAAGCTGGATTGTAAAAGGTAGACCAACTGAGCCTCGGAAGCATAACTACCTAAGATCCCTCCTGGATCGTCCTCCTAGTCTCTATCTGCTAGTGCAGAATCCACCATCGGATGTCCTGGGTACGACGCTAAGCCATCCAGTGCTCCCATGAGGCCTGATCCTTGATCTCAACAGTAACTCCCCTCCTGGAAAAAGTCTATGGCCTGAATGCAAGAGGAGCCTCCCGCAGGACCCCCAGCCTTTCCATCAGCCACATCGACAACAAAAATGGGCTTCCCCCGTGCATGTACCACTTCTCGGCAGCCAACCGGTCAATAGCATGAAGGGTCTCTCCAAAGATCAAGGGAACTATTTCCCGACCCGATTGGCAGTGCACAACAACATCTAACAGAGACCGGTGGCACATCCCAAAGGAGCAAACCATATACAGGGACCCGATTGTACAAAGATCAAAGGCATCCCAATAACAATCACCAACAACACCCAAGCCCCTAAACCTATCTGGGAGACCAGAAATGTCAAAATAGTCATGTCCTCAAATCATACCTTGAGCTTCCTCCGGAGAAATTTGAAGGAAACTGGACAATTTGTTGGCAAAAGACATCCCTCCGGGTAAAGGAAGTTCAACCTCCTCCACCTCGGGCCCTCCAAGTAACGCCCTGAAATCCTCAATGGTGGGAACCACTTCATTGTAGGAGAAGCAAAAGACATGTCTCCGAGTATCCCAGAACGCGGCAGATGCCCTCATCAGATCATAATCCGGAATGAGCTCCTTGAGAGACCATAGAGACTTGATCTTGTATCTCTCTTCAAAGAAGGCCCTATTCACATGCATGACCTCCCGAGACCATTCCCTGAACTTGTCAAAGAAGATCTTTTGTAACTCTTTTGGTAATATAGGAGAATTTTTCATGTTTTCCATGGCTTTCTATGGTTTTGGTTCGTGACTTCATAAGAACAGGGAAGAAGATGAAGTTGAGTGATGAAAACAAAGCCTGAGGTGAAATTTAAATAACCCTGCCAGGTGCTACCCTTGTCTGCGCGGATGAGATTGCAGCCTCAATCTCATCCACGCGGATAAGATTGTTTCCCAGTCCAAAAACTTTTTTGACAACAATGAAATTTGCTTGCCCAAATGAGGAAATCCTTCCCCAAATGGTCAAACATGAGAATATGCTCATTACCCATGATTTTCATTCAAAATCCCCACAAAGATCCCTCTTTTGTCTCATAAAACACAAAACCGGGCTCATGCAACTTGCCTTCAGTACAGAATTAACAAAACCAAAAAAAAAATATAATACAAAAATACTTAGTAAAATAAAATGTAGTCATTACATTCCTAACATAAAAAAAAACATAATGTGCATACATATTGTCTCTCTACCTTAACGGGTGCACTCAGTCAGAATCACTATCCGAATCAGGAGCGGGATCCTCCTCCCTGGAAATCTCCTTGCCGCGCCTCCGCACACTCAGTCGAGCCGTACTCGGCCCCTCATCCGCTGCTCCGGAAAAGCCATCTTCGGCTCTATGTTGTCCACCTCAGTATCAGAGTATCGGTCCTCGGGATCGGCCGGCATGCCCCGGTATGGCACCCCAATGTCAGCGACGAAGTCGTACCCGAAGGAGAAGGCGTCTGAACTCTGGCCGCATGTGCCCTGGTGTAGCGATGCGTGAATTTTGAATAACAGAGTCGCCACTTATTATTTATTTAGGAAAACAATAAGAAAAACCTTTTTGATTTTAAAGAGATTTGAGGGTTCGGGGGTTATGTTATGGAATGGGTAGGTCGAGGAGCATCCATTCCACCCAATCTGAAGATCGGTCTTGCCAATTGAGTATTATCAATATTTTAATTTAACAATTAAATTAGAAAAAAAAAACCCTAATCAATTTCTTGATTAGGAATGTCAGATTGTATGCTTCGAGATCACCTTCATCGATTGAAGGGACTCTAGGCTAATCCTTTTGATGGGATTACACCACTCTAAAAGCAAATAGAGAGAGATTGAGAAGAAGAGAGTAAAAGTATAGGAATATACCTAGTGTTTAGGGAGTATTTGATTTAGAACGTGGTTCTAAGATGTCTTCTCGGTCGAGAAGTGATTTGGGCAGAGTTTTGACTCAATATGAGAGTCAAATCTTGATGCGGACAGAGCTTCGCCTCAATCCTTGATTCGGGCTTTGATGTTTGTTGATCAACAAGGTTGATAAACAAACTTTAGGTGATTTTAGGGTGATTTTGTAAGTGATTTGAAGGAGTCTTTCGTGGAAAGAAACCAAAAAATTGTTTGTGTTGTGTGTTTTCGATCGTGGATCGGGGACCTTTCAATCTAAAACTGTTCTTTTGAAATACTGAAAGTCATCAGGTATTTATAGGGGTTTAAGAGGTGTTGGGGATGAGATCAAACACCTTGGGAAGGTTCCAGAACTCAATTATGATTGGAGAACCGGATGGGATAAGATTTTATCAAGAAAAGAGTTTGAAACGGGGAAGGATTGTGATTCTGCACATCCTGTCGAGGGGTTGTCTCGCGCGAGACACGCTATTCCGCGTGAGATAACTTGTCATTTGACTATTTTGTCCTCTTCAGTTTATTCTGTTAGTTAGTTAGGTCCAAAACTAACGAGGTTAGTTAGAAACTTAACGAAACCTGACGAAACTTAATATGCTTTCATCAAAACACAAAAGAGAGATGAAGAGTAGTGTAATCATGTTTTATTGGTTCAGAATGGGGTGTCTACAGAGCCCCTCGGCGACAGGACTTATGGAAGAAGTCATGTCGTCGATAGAAAAGACATTATTCTGAACATTGGGATGGTCGTACCGCACGGCTGCCTACGTATCTCTAAGAGAGAATCAGACCAAACGTAGTTCGACTCCAAAACACTAAAAAGGCTATTTTAGGTATTTTGAAAAGAATTTTTGAAAATTTGAAGAGGGATTTTTTTTTTGAAAAGGTAAAATCATACTGAGGAATCAAAGACTTGACCCAATTCTGATGATACCCGATTTGTTGATGAAGTTGTTGAAGTGCTCCATCCGAGGTTACTGACGTAGCTGAGGTTGTCGTTGTTGCTGAGGTCACGGAGTTGGTTGTTATGGTTGCCGAGGTCACGGACTTCGTTGTGGTTGCCGAAGTCACGGACTTTATTGTGGTTGCCGAGGTCACGGACTTGAAGTTTGCTGCCGTCACAGACTTTGAAGTTGTTGCAGAGGTCACGGACTTGAAGTGGTTGCCGAGGTCACGGACTTGAAGTGTGCTGCCATCACAGACTTTATTGTTGTTGCCGAGGTCACGGACTTGAAGTTTGCTGCCATCACAGACTTTGCTGATGTCGCCGAGGTCACGGACTTGAAGTTTGATGCCGTCACAGACTTTGATGTTGCCGAGGTCACGGACTTGAAGTTTGCTGCTGTCACAGACTTTGATGTTGCCGAGGTCATGAACTTGAAGTTGTTGGTTGAGATGGAGGTTCAGTCGGCTCCTGTAATGCATGGATATATGCATGCTGGGATCGGATGAACCCGAAAGATTCTTACCTTTAGGTACTTGTCAGCACATAAAGATTCCAAGTAGATTTTTCAGATTTTAGTTGTTTGACTGAACGTACGTGGTGGTGCTCACGTCTGTTCGTGTAAATGGCCGATTGGTCATTTTGGTGGTGAATTTATGTATGAGTATATGGTATATGGATATGTAGGGACATTTGTATGGATTTTTTTTTTTGAGATGGGTAAACTGTATGAGTGAACTTGTATTTGACAAGTTGGGACCAAATCAGGTTTTGCAGAATCTGTTGCTAGTCAGCAAGGCTGAATTTCACTGAGTAACCTTGTGTGAAGACATCTAGGTCTGTTGAGAATCTTCATTCTTACTTCTCCTTTGAGTTGTGTCTCTAGGAGGCAAACGACTACAAATCTGTCGACTTTCGTAATGTCTCTATGTCCAAGGTCCTTTGGTGTCTCAAGCCCCAAGTTGCTTGGAAGTGGTAGATGACTTTGTGAACAGGCTTTTGAAGTTGCTCTCTTGATTTGAAGATGATTGAAGAAGACTCTCCTTGTTGATTTGATTTGAAGAGGATCGAATGACGTCCGATGAAGAAGGTTGAGGAAAAGTCTCCCTTTAACCTTGATTTTTTTTTCTTAGTGACGCACCCTGGTTTTTGCCTAGACCGCCCTTTCAGGTTTTCAATCTAGCGGGCATCTCTTTTGCGCCTTTCTTTTTTTTTTGTGCTCTAAACTTTGCCTAGGCCGCTCTTTACGAGTTTTCAACCTAGCGAGCCTTTTTTTTTGAAAAGTATGTGTACTCGAAGAGAACTCAGAGGAGAGAATTTTATTGAGGAGAGAGAGATGAGATCTCAAGTTAGTTGAGGAGAGATGAACTCTATTCTTTGGAAGGTGATCCAAGCATTGATTCTTTGGAGAAGTGTATTCTATAATGATGAGAGTGGGAAGCAAAGAGGAAGGCTCCTAATGCAGATTTGATTATTTTGAAGAGTTGAAGTAGAGATTGACTGGAGTAAGAAAGGTGAGGAAGCCCCAGTTTTGATGCTTGGATTTCAAGAGTGTGTATGAGAGTGGCTAATAGGAAGCCCCTAGATTCAACGAGAAATGCTTCTTGGCTCAAAGATCTTGAAAAGTCGTTCTACCTTTTAAATGAACCGTGCATCATCTAGAAATTTCTAAATAGATTTGAGGAGAAAGCCAACCATTAGTTTGACTTAAGGGTAAACATTTTTCTTGATACTGAAAGTCTTCTTGTTACATTGTAAGAGGATATTGAGTAGTCTTCATTTCTTTTGGTGGGAGAGTCCTTCATGCATTTGAATTTTCCCCTTTGTTGTGGGGGTGATGAAAGCTTGAGAGTTTTTTTTTTTTTTGTACTCTCAAAGCTTTGAATTGAGTAGCCCCACTCTTCTTGGAATGATAGAATCACCTTTGGCTTTCTTCGCTTGTTGATCTTTGACTTTCAGTAGGGTAAGGTTTAGCCCTTAAGCCTTATAATGATAACTTGTTTCTTAAAGTCACTTAGAAGTTTCTATTTTTGCGATGATTTAGGGAATGGAGGGTCCATTATTTTGTTATGAATTAAATGATATTTATGAGGTAGAACAACCTTAGGGAAAGTATTTAGGAAAAGAAAATTACTTTAATTAATCGAAGAAATTAAGAACAGACTCGACAGTTTAGATGACACAAACTAGAGGAGGTGAGAAGTACTAGAAAGACAGAACGACTCTTCGAGTTCATACTTGGAAATTTAAAACCTAATCTACTTCTATCAAAGGAGAAAGGGAGAGGATAGTTGTAACCCCAAAGTGGTGAGTGTAGATTTCTTCTTGGAGCTTCATCTTCTTCATGGAGTGCGAGGGAGAGGATTGGTGATGACGTTGGGACGTTCTAGATCTCCATTGTCAAAGAGGTCTTGTATGATGTCCTTCAAGTGGTGGCAAGTGTTGGTGTCGTGGCCGGTGAAGTTGTGGTATTTGCAGAATAAGTGATGAGCATGATTCGGACCCATATCCTTCGGAGGACCACCTTCCCTTAGTTTGATCTTTTCATTCTTGATAAGCACATTGAAGAGTTCTTCTTGAATGATTCCTTCAATTTTGTCGTAGTGCCTCTTTTTCTTTTCATGAGGAGGAACAGCAGAATACTTGCCGGTGTTGGTACGGTTGAATGCAATAGCGTTGACTGAAGCATCCTTACTTGTCGCGGGTTTGTTGTAGCGGAAGTTACTTTCCCTCTTTTTACTTTTGAGGAAGTCGTCAATCCTAATTCCGGACTCGTGGAGTTCATTGAAACTAGAAAAGTAGTTACCGACGAGCTTCTCTTGAAATTCATCACGGAGGCATTGATGGAAGATGTGGATTTTCTCTTTGAGAGTAGGCCTTTCAACAATTTCGGTGAGTTTGAGTCTCCATCTTCTAGCAAATTCAGCAAAGGACTCATTGGCATGTTGCTTGGTTTGTTCAAGATCCCTCCTAGTAGGGCGATAATTGGAGTTGTCTTCAAACTGTCTTTGGAAGACAAAACATGCAGATGACCAATCAAGCCTTGTAGTCGTAAGAAGAGCATGTACCAATCCCTTGCAGCACCCTCTAAAGTTTGAGGAAAGCATTGGGCCAAGATTGTGTTATCAACGCCCATTGGAAGCATGGCCCATGTGTAGGTCTCAACATGAGCTCGAGGACAAGTAGTACCATTAAACTTGGCAATGTCGGGTGTCTTGTACTTGCGAGGAAACTTGGCGATGGATTGTTGAAGAGCATCAGGATCAAATGGAACGAATGACCCTTTTTAAGTGTCAAGGTTTGCAAGTTTCTTCTCAAGATAGTTCTTAGTAACATGGTCACCAAGTTTAGTAGTTTCACCACTGCCCTCTTTCTTGGTCTTAGTACTTTTGGAGATATGCTCCTCATCATCGGAGGAGGATGAGGAAGAGGAGGAATCGGATTCTTCCTTTTTCTTGCTTGACTTCTTGGGTTTCTTATTCTGTTTGGTATAGGATTCCTCTTCATCGGAGGAGGATTCCACTTTCTTCTTTTGCTTTCTGCCTTTCTTGACTTTCATATCATTGAGCTCTTTCATGAGGGCGGCCATTTGGGCATTTTGTTCCTCAATTTGCTTACTTTGTTCATCCAACCTAAGCATGGCTTCGATGAGTTGGGCCTTAGCTTCGTTGATTTCGGCCTCGGTGGTAGAAGGAGAAGCAGACATCGTGTCGAGCTTTGGCGAAGAACCTAGATGTGTAGCAATCGTGTTAAACCATGATCGAGTCCCAACAAGTCGGCTGAATAGGGTGAACGAAGGCTTTGAAGGTTTGAAGGTTTTGGCCAAAACACGAAAAGACCGAACACTTATCTCGAACGGGACAAGCAGTATCGCGCGAGACAACGCCACGGAAAGTCACAATTTTCTGATTTTTATCCTAATTTTGGTCTGACGGAAAATCCGTTTTGGTGGTTTCTAGCATTCGAAAACCAAACCTAGGGACCTAGGGGTCGAAGTAATCTCAAGTAACATCAAGTTTTGTGCAATAAATTTGGTGAGAAATTTTTCTCTTTTTAGGGGCAAATCCGAAGGGACAATCATAGGGACATTTCCGAAGGGACAATTCCGAAGCGACAATTTATTGATTTCTTTTCCATGGATTATTGCACAAAACAAGATCTTGACAAGGGATTACAAGGACTCCAAGATCAAACCGACCGGTCATGGAGTGTCTTAAAAAGTCAATCTACATGATATGTGGCGATGCAGGGCTGGAAGGCTAGGCTCCCCGCGATATGACAATCTAGATGGATTGAATACGCGGAGTGGGATGATCCAACTTCGGAGAGACCGGCGACTAGGTGGTTACCGTCATCCGTCCTTAGTGTGGGTCCCGGGTTTATAGAGGGTATGTAGTGCAATGACAGTTATAGTATGAGTGCGCGTCTGTGAGAGTCAATCTAGGTGATAGAGAAAAATAGAGAGTTTTTTTTTTTAAAACAAAAGAAAAACAGATAGTGGCCGCACCAAGTGGTTGCCTACGTTTCTCCCAAATTAGGAAGACTCAGGCCGTCGTAGTTCCACTTAAAGAGATAGAGAAAGAGGATTAAATTAATTAATTACAAATCCCGAGTCCTCCGTGGACCGGTAAAAAATTAAAATAATTCAATCGCAGGCAGTTATTAGTTTAAGTAATAAATTAATTACTCTACCCTGCAAAATAAAGTTAATACAAACAAAATAGAAATAATATTTATTTTTGAATTTTCTGGATTTTTATTTTGAAAATTTCTGTTACTGTTTTTTGTTTTTTGTTTTTGAATTTTTCTTTAAACTTTTCTGAAAGTTATTTTTTTTGTTTTTTTTTTCAATTGCAGTCAAACCTTTTAAAGATGGTCAACCTGCCAAGTCTTTTTCTTTTATTTTTTTTTTATGGTCAAACGTGAATTGACCTACTTCCCTTTCTTTTTAGTTTTCTTTTACTGCCGCCGCCAGAGGGAAGAGACGTTTGTTTTTTTTTTTTTAGCCGAATACTTATCTCGCGCGAGATAAGTATATCTCGCGCAGGACAAGCATTCAGACAGTAATTTTTTTGAAAACAGTGCAGAAAATTTTTGAAAAATCCAGAAAAATCAAATTTTACAGAAAATAAAAAGATTGATAATATTCAATTGTGCGCAAGTCTAACCCTCTTAATTAATTGTCCCCAGCGGAATCGCCACTGTAGCGATGTGTGAATTTTGAATAACAGAGTCGCCACTTATTATTTATTTAGGAAAACAATAAGAAAAACCTTTTCGATTTTAAAGAGATTTGAGGGTTCGGGGGTTAAGTTATGGAATGGGTAGGTCGAGGAGCATCCATTCCACCCAATCTGAAGATCGGTCTTGCCAATTGAGTATTATCAATCTTTTTAATTTAACAATTAAATAAGAACAAAAAAACCCTATTCAATTTCTTGATTAGGAATGTCGGATTGTATGCTTCGAGATCACCTTCATCAATTGAAGGGATTCTAGGCTAATCCTTTTGATGGGATTACACCACTCTAAAAGCCAATAGAGAGAGATTGAGAAGATGAGAGTAAAAGTATAGGAATTTACCTAGTGTTTAGGTAGTATTTGATTTAGAACGTGGTTCTAAGATGTCTTCTCGGTCGAGAAGTGATTTGGGCAGAGTTTCGACTCAATATGAGAGTCAAATCTTGATGCGGACAGAGCTTCGCCTCAATCCTTGATTCTGGCTTTGATGTTTGTTGATCAACAAGGTTGATAAACAAACTTTAGGTGATTTTAGGGTGATTTTGTAAGTGATTTGAAGGAGTCTTTCGTGGAAAGAAACCAACAAATTGTGTGTGTTGTGTGTTTTCGATCGTGGATCGGGGACCTTTCAATCTAAAAATGTTCTTTTGAAATACTCAAAGTCATCAGGTATTTATAGGGGTTTAAGAGGTGTTGGGGATGAGATCAAACACCTTGGGAAGATTCCATAACTCAATTATGATTGGAGAACCAGATGGGATAAGATTTTATCAAGAAAAGAGTTTGAAACGGAGAAGGATTATGATTCTGCACATCCTGTTGAGGGGTTGTCTCGCGCGAGACACGCTATTCCGTGCGAGATAACTAGTCATTTGACTATTTTGTCCTCTTCAGTTTATTCCGTTAGTTAGTTAGGTCCAAAACTAACGAGGTTAGTTAGAAACTTAACGAAACATGACAAAACTTAATATGCTTTCATCAAAACACAAAAGAGAGACGAAGAGTAGTGTAATCATGTTTTATTGGTTCAGAATGGGGTGTCTACACCTGGGTCTACAAGAGAGTCCCATAACCTCCCTACGGCTCAAAAGCGCCGTAACCACCGCCGTGAGAAGAGGAGCCCTCGCCGGTCCTACCCTGTATGAAGCCCGGTCCCTCCATGCCTCCAAAGATAATATGGTCCCGGGAGAGCTCCACGCTCCTGTCCATATAGTCAGAAGGAGAAGCGTCCGTCGAGCCCCTGGGCTGAGTGCGAGGAGTCTCCATAGATCTCCTGCCCGGCATAGTCTCGCTGGTGGGAATAGGGGACCTCTCCCGCATAGAGGCACTGGACCCTAGCTGCCTTGCCCTCTCTGAGCCCCGAGCATTCCCTCGCGTCCCGAGGTTGCGAATGAACCTCTTCGCCCCAATAGCTTGGCTCATAATTCGATCCACAACCCGGGATGAGTACTGCAAAGAAGAAATAGAAGCATTAAAAAACAGTCGAAACGATGACGAAAGAAGTACAAAGCCAAAAAACAACCAGAACGCGATCAGGACATACCTGAGCATTCGGTCGAGGCCGTAAAGCTCGCGGTGTCACCGCTGGGAGGGGTATCTCCGCCCTCATCCTAACCCCATCCTGGGTATATGAAAAGTCCGCCTGAGGGATCCTCACAACCGATTCCCCCTCCCTCGCCAGTACCTGAGGTTTCCTCAGCCTGCGCCTCACGAACTCCTGTTAAGGCTCCTCAGTAACGAACTCCAGGGCAGGCCGCCCACCTCTGAACCAATCCCAGTTCGCTGACCCTTCCCGGGGAAACAGCATGTCAGCAGGAGGCTCAGCCGGCGCCATAGCAGGTAACCCTAGACCATGCTGCCTCGTCACCCTCTCTCCCAAGTAATAAACATCGCAGGTGAGTCCCCGCATAATCCACCTCTGGCTCGTCCAACGCTCAGCGCCACCCAGCTGGTCCACCTCGAACCGGCTCCAAGGGTAAAAATTAACCATATCACTAGTCTCCGGCTTCAAAAAAGGCACCGCGTCAGTGTATCGCATATTTATCCTAGTCCGGGTAGTCCTCTTCACCCGGGCGTTCTTCGTCCACCAGAGCATAGCCGGGTATGCAAAATTCTCCCCCGGGACATGGTCCCACAAGGCGTAGTAAAAAAACTCCAAGGCCCAAACCTGCATCCAACAAAGGAGACCTGTAAAAAAACCAGAAGTGCGTACACAATATGTACAAAGGATAAAGGAAAAGAAAAAGAGTGTACCTCCAAAGGGACCTCGAAGCAGGTCAGGGAGGTATACGCCTTCCTACTGTATCTGTCCAAAGCGAAGTATAACTCCGCCAACCCCGCCTCTCCTCGGGCGTACTCATCAATCCTGTCTATATCCGCTAAGGACCCCAACAAAGTGAACATAGCTGTACCCTCGACATGCCCAAACAGAGTGCTGGAGAGGGCGAACCATAAGAAGCATCGAGCAATCTGCTCAGCTGTGATGGTCTGGTCCCCTCTCTTGTACCGAGCTATGCTCTCGGCCAGCTTTGCCTCAATCACGGCATACTCCATGCCCATCCCCTTCCGCGGCAAAATGACAATCCCCAGCATGTTTATCAGCTCCGCATCCGTATACCCGTCGTGCCACTCCAAGCTGAGCCCCTTAAAGGACAGGCCAGTAATAGCAGCATAATCTGCAGGGGTCATGGTAGCCTCCCCCCATGAAAAGTGAAAAGTATGGGTGACATCCCACCAATACTCGGCCAACGCCAAAGTGAGCCCCTTGCTCTTATGTAAGCCACACACACCCCTCAGGCCCTCAACAAATCCATAAAGCTTAGAAGCCACCACAAGCTGACGTGGACTCCGATAGCCCACCCTGCCAGCCGTAGGCAAAGTATCCCATAGCCTAACAACTGCCTCCACGGATCCCCGCGTCTTCAGCTTATCCAACTTGCGTTGGATGATATCACCTCTCTCCTGAAAATAGACACAACACAAATATGTCATCAAAATTTCCAATATGACATGAACAACAAAAGAGAACAAGAAAGAAAAAAAATAAACTCCGTCCCATTTTCGAATACATTTTACTACACACATTCTTTTCTCACACTCTGTTTTCATTCAAAATCTCTTATACAAGAGTCCGTTCCAAATTTGACAAATTTGTTTTCATTTACAAATGCAATTTTCATTCAAAATCTCTTATACAAGAGTCCGTTCCAAATTCGGCAAATTTGTGTTCATTTTACAAAATGCAATTTTCATTCAAAATCTCTTATACAAGAGTCTGTTCCAAATTCGGCAAATTTGTGCATTCTTTCATAAAACATTGCATGCATCTTTTCTCGCATTCGTGCATCATGTTATCAAGCATGCATTCATGAAAACAATTTTCATCACAAAAATCTCTTATATAAGAGTCCGTCCCAAATTCGGCAAATTTGTACCCACTTTGTTTTTACATTATGCAAACTACCAATGTTTTTCATAAACAAATTGCATATTCTTTCTACCCATAACTCCAATTAAACACATGCATCATCAATTTCAATTTTCTATGGCAAAATAAACAAATGCCCCAATTTTAGCCATTCAAGCCCAAAGTCTAACATATACCAATTTTGACAAAAAAAATCAACAAAATAGGCAAAATTGAGTGTCATACCATGCGGAGATCCTCGTCTGTGGCCCAATGTTGCCACATATAATGCTCCTCATTCATCGATTGTGAGAGAGTGTAATGTCAGTGCATCCTCACCAAACCAAATCTCCTCTTCGCCGCTTCCCGACTCACCCGACCTCGACGGACTCCACGAGCTTCTCCCCTTTGCTCTATTGCCTTGATTTTGAAGGATTTTGCGAAGAAATTGGACAAAAATGGAGGTTTTCTACATCTTTCTCTCTCATTTTCTCTCTTTGTTCTCGTCTGGCTGCCTGGGAAACTGAAGAAGAAGAAGAACACGACCGTCTGTCTTTTTGAACCAAGCGCCCTGCTGGTCCTACCTGCGCGGATAAGATTGCAGGGCGAAATTCCAGTTTTGCCCCTTTAATTCCTGGCCCTCTGCATCCAGACCCCCAGTTTAATGAAAACTTAACGGAAGTCCATTCCCTTCCTAGTTTTCAACCCCGGCCATCATCGTAAGCCCGTCCTTTAACGAAAACCTAACGGAAGTCCATTTCCTTCCTTATTTTCAACCCCGGCCGTCATCATAAGCCCATCCTTTAACGAAAACTTAACGAAAGTCCATTTCCTTCCTAGTTTTCCACATCGGCCGTCATCGTAAGCCCGTCCTTTAACGAAAACTTAACGAAAATCCATTCCCTTCCTCATTTTCAAGCCCGACCATCATTGTAAGCCCGCACAAAGAACACACATCCCCAGCCGCTTCCGAACTACGTCCAGGCTTGATTCCCACCCGAGATACGCAAGTAGGCTACCATAGGTCCATCCACTTGACCAACACGGTCACCCTTTTCCCCGGCATTCATCGTAAGCCCGAATCTTACTCGGGGAGAATACCTTCAAATGGTCCCTCTCCTGAATTAAGTCTCAATTTAGGTTCATACTCCTGAACTTAGTATAGACGCTTTTGCTAGGTCGAATATGTCTTCGGCAACGCTTCCGCCAGGTCGAGTCCGTCTCCGACAACGCTTCCGCTAGGTCAAATACGTCTTCAACAACGCTTCCGCTAGGTCGAATACGTCTTCGGCAACGCTTTCGCTAGGTATAATACGTCTTCGGCAACGCTTCTGCTAGGTCGAGTCAGTCTTCGGCAATGATTCCGCTAGGTCGAATATGTCTTCGGCAACGCTTCCGCTAGGTCGAATATGTCTTCGGCAATGCTTCCGCTAGGTCATGTCCGTCTTCGGCAACACTTCCGCTAGGTCATGTCCGTCTTCGGCAACACTTCCGCTAGGTCGAATACGTCTTCGGCAATGCTTCCGCTAGGTCGAATATGTCTTCGGCAACGCTTCCGCTAGGTCGAATACGTCATCGGCAACGCTTCCGCTAGGTTAAGTCCGTCTTCGGAAATGCTTCCGCTAGGTCGAATACGTCTTCGGCAACGCTTCCGCTAGGTCGAATACGTCTTCGGCAATGCTTTCGGAAGGTTGAATACGTCTTCGACAAAGCTTCCGCTAGGTCGAGTCCGTCTCCAAAAACTCTTCCGCTAGGTTGAATACGTCTTCGGCAATGCTTCCGCTAGGTCGAGTTCCTCTTCGGCAACGCTTCCGCTAGGTCGAATACGTCTTCGGCAACGCTTCCGCTAGGTCGAATACGTCTTCGGTAATGCTTCTGCTAGGTCAAATACGTCTTCGACAACGCTTCTGCTAGGTCGGGTTCGTCTTCGACAACGCCTCCGCTAGGTCGAATACGTCTTCTGCAACGCTTCCGCTAGGTCGAGTCCGTCTCCGACAACACCTTCGTTAGTCGAGTCTACCTTGACAACAAAAATGCGTTGCGAGGTCCATTCGTTTGACCACTCCTTTCCCCTGCAAGACCTAAACTACGACCGGCTTGATTCCCAAATGGGATACGTAGGAATCCCTTCGTTAAGGGTCCAGCCATCCGACCACCTCGGTCACCTCCTCACCCATCTAGGTAAATTTTTGCCAGATTGGGATCCTCATTTTGTCGATGACCCCACTTCCCCTGGAAGTAACATCGCCGAGGGGCTACTGTAAGTACCCCAATCTGGGTCATTAATGTTTCGTTAGCCCAAATTAATGATTTATAATCATCCAGGGGCATTTTGGACATTATTTTGACAATTTAAATGAGGAAGGACCTCTTAAGAATAAAAAATGGGCAAATATCTCGCTGGAATTTGTCACTTCCAATAAAAAAAAGGAATATTGACCAAGAATAAAATGCCAAAACTACTTTTCTGCACAGGTCAGGCATGCCTGCTTGGGTCATCCGCGCGGACAAGATTGCACCTACAATCTTGTCCACGCGGATAAGATCAGCATTCAGGCAACCCTATAAATTCAGCCCTTCTCCCTCAGTTTCAGGAGGCCAAAAAATACAAAAACCTACTATTACTCTGCCCAAATTCACCCTCAAACAGCCATTTACACTCTCAAAACTCAAATTTCACACCATATCCATCCTCAAATCCACCCCAAAACCACTTTTGACCCTTGAAATCCTTCAAGCCCTAGACACAAACTCAAGAAACAATTGGTAAACCCTCACCTCCCTTACTCAAATCTCCTTCATCCATGCATATTTTTCATATATAAATGATGTAGCTTAGTTTCTTCAATTGCTTGCTCATACCCTTTCCCTCTTGTCCCAAGGATTCAAGAGGATCTCCATGGAACCCATTTCCATGGATGATCCTCCAAAATGATCCACATCCCCTTTTATTTTATGTCATTCCCCACTCCCTTTTTTATATTTCTTGGTACTTGCTTGTTTGACCAAGATGATGGTCATCTAGGAGTTCATCTCCATGGATGACCACTTCAAATGATCCATATTTCATGCTCCTTTACATGTTTAGTTTTACTTGTTTTCTTGACTTACATATGGTCATCTTGGAGTCAATCTCCATAGATGATCATTTCAAGTGGTCTACATTATTTACATTCCTTGCAAACTCCCCTTCCCATGTCTAAGATGCTCACCTTGGAACACTTTCCTTGGATGAACATCATCTAGACTCACAAAATAGGTCACACAAGATGTAGGAGATACACTTGAGTATAGATCTCAAGGATAGTCATCTTATGACCACCTTAGAGACCTTTCTCTAAAGTTGATACATCTTGACCTAACTCCCTTGTCAACTTAATTTTTTTATGTCAAAATCCCCCCTTTCCAAGCAAATGAAATGCTCACAAAGTCCCAACATACCCCCGGGATGACTTGATTAAGTAGATTCATCACTTATGACCACTAATCAAAGTCGAGGGAATGAGAGGACAAGCATGGATGCCAAAAATCCAAATCCCCTTTTACTTTCTGTCTTTCAGTTACAATTCCTGTAAATCTAGTTAACTTTCTGGAAATTATAGTGACTAAATTGGAAACTGTAAAATATTGACACTGCAAGTTAGCCCGCGCGGATAAGATTGTACTGCAGTCTTGTCCACGCGGATGACATTGTCATCTGCAAATAGTCCCTCAATTTTCTGTTATTTTCAGTTTAATCATTGTTTTCAAACTGTTTTTCAGTTCAGTCCCTAAAATTCTAATTATTTTTAGAAAACCCCTTTTAAAACACACACACACACACAACAAAAGTTCTCAAGTAAGGAAGACTCGTCGTACAAGGCATTCCGGGTGAACACTAACGTTCTTCCCGGAATGTAACGTGACCTCCGAACTCATTTTCTCTAATGTTGGGTATTTTTCAAAGTTTTGGCCCTTAAACTAAAAACGGCGTGGCGACTCCGAAAAAATGATTTTTTCCAGAACAATTCCCAAAAAAAAGGAAAAAAATCGCGGATGCACATCATCACACGACCCCATCAACTCCCTCTCACACCCACGATGCTTCTTCGTTAGCAACATTTTCATCCAGATCTTGTGAGTAAAATGGTACCAATTGTGGAATCGAATCTGAAACTTGTTTATCATCATTTGAATATATCTCAAAACTATCTCTTGGTGTATTCCTCATCACAACTTTCCAATCACTTTCTATAGGATCTTTAACATACCAAACTTGCTCTGCTTGAGATGCTAATATGAATGGTTCATCACCAACTCGTTTATCCTTATACAACTTGTGATTGAAGTTTACAAGAGTAAATTTTTGCTCATCTTCCATCTTGCCTGTCCGGTTATCAATCCAATCACATTTAAACAATACAAATCTTATTGCGTTGCTATAACGAATTTCAAGGATCTCAATCGACTCCCCATAGAAGTTAACATCCCCTACAACGAGATTATTATCTTTTCGGCTTGCAAAACTTGTCACACTTGCATTTAGCATGACTCCACTATTTTGGGTTTTCCTCCGTCTATCGACATCCTTCACTTAAAATCGAAAACCATTTATTATGTAAGACTTAAACCGCCTCGCATCCATATGAGGACCCAATGCAAGAATTTTAATTCCTTCGGGCACTGCATCTTTCGTCATGCATACCTTTTATAAAAAACAAAATTTAATAAGAAAATATTTAAAATAATAAAGAAAGTATCATATGAAAGTGGTTTCATACTTACATACTCCTTAAACCAGCTAACATACTTATCATTATGTTCTTTCTCTATAAGATGTTGTTGATTACGAGGTAGTGTCTCCCTCAAATGTCCACGATGCATTCTGAGCATATTGGAAATATGAATTAAGCATTAATTTAAAATATAAAAGATATAAGGAATGTAAGCCTCATGTAAGGAATCACTTACTCTAGGTATTGTTCAACATCTTCAGTATTAAAAATCACATATTTATGCGCTTGTACTCGTGTGATGTAATCAAGGGTAATTACCAATTCTTTTCCTATAAAGTGGCCTAAATCGTCACCTTCATCATCATTTCTTCTAGGATGATTGGACTTTGTCTCAATGTCATCCAAATATTGTGTACAAAAAAGTCATGCATTCTCCAGCCACAATTGCCTTAGCTATGGAGGCCTCGGGGTGGGCTCGATTTCGAACATATAATTTTAATGTAAGTAGAAACCTATAAAAACATTTACTTATGCTAAACCAGATGTAAAAAGGATTTTATCTTTTTTCAAAGTAAATTTAATATGGATGTACCTCTCTATCGGATACATCCAACAAAATTGTATTGGGCATGCTAGCAAGGCCTCCCCGGCTAAATGCACCGGCAAGTGCTCCATAACATCAAATAAAGCTGGTGGTAATAGTTTCTCGAGCACGCATAGTGTGACAGCCATCTGATCTTGTATCTTTTCGAGATCAGCAAGTGCATTCACCTTTTAGGATAATTGCCTAAATAAATTTGCCAACTCAATGATGGCTTTTACAACAGAAGTAGGCAATGCTTTTCGAACAGCTAAAGGGAGTAGTTGTTGGAGCAAAATATGACTATCATGGCTCTTAAGACCCCAAATAGTTCTTTCCTCTAGATGTACACAACGAGATATGTTTGACGAGTAGCCATCAGGGACTTTGACTCCCTTTAGAACTTTCAAGAATGTGTATTTATGCTTCTTACTCATTATGATCTGAGCCGGAGGCATAATTTCTTTGCGAGATGGAAGCATTTGTAGATGCAATGGTTTCCAAATGTTCATCTCTTTTAGGTATCTTCTTGATTTCACATTATCTTTTGATTTCCCCGCAGTACCTAACAGAGTATGTAGCACATTATCACACACATTTTTTCAATGTGCATAACATCAAGATTATGACGAACATGATTATTTGCCCAATATGGCAACTCAAAGAAGATACTCCTCTTTTTCCAATTGTGACACAACTTAGGAACCTTTCTCTTCTCAAACTTGGCTTGTTGCTTCTCACCCTCTTCTCTTTTCCACTTTTTAATAACATCTTCTATTTTATACTCTGTTTCCATATTTTCAACTTGTTTAAGCAATTTTATTCCAAAAAATAACTTGGGCTTATCTCTCACTTCATGAGTACCATCAAAAGAGCTTTTATCCTTACGAAAAGCATGACTCCTAGGCAAGAAGCGTCGATGATCAATATAACAATACTTGCCGCCATGTTCCAACCATCGTGCTTGAGGTCTCACATTGCAACAAGGGCAAGCATATTCACCTTTAGTGCTCCATCTAGACAACATTGCATATGCAGGAAAGTCATTTATTGTCCATTATAGTGAAGCTCGTAAAGTAAACAACTCGTTCCTTGATGCATCATAAGTTGATATACCATCTTCCCACAATTCCTTCAACTCATCAACTAACGGTTGGAGATACACCAATATCTTGTTGCCCGGCCCTTTTAGGCCTTGAGTAAGCACCGACAAGAAGAAATATGGTTGTTTCATGCATAACCAAGGTGGAAGATTGTATGGCATAAGCACAACCGGCCAAGTATTGTGAGATATAGTCATTGTTCTGAAAAGATTAAATTCGTCAGATGCTAATCCCAATCTAACATTCCGAATTTCTCTTGAAAATAATGGATAACGTTCATTGAATCACTTCCACGCACGAGAGTCTGCATGATACCTTAGCACACCATCATCTATTCTTTTTTTGGCATGCCATCTCATGAGTGTCGTGGTATTAGATGACCAATACAACCTTTGCAACCTAGGCTTTAAGGGAAAATACCATACTTTCTTCATCGCTACCTGCTTGGGAAGTTTATTCTTGCCACTTGTTTCTGCACCTTCACCGCTACCCCCTTCTTCTTGTTGCTTATTTCTAGAGGCTCCACAAATTTCACATTTAGTAAGTTTTTCAGTTTCATTTTGAAACAACATACAATGATTAATGCACGCGTCCCATGTTTTATAACTGAAACCTAAATCTGCAGTCATCTTGTACGCCTCACGATAGGAATTTGGCACTTTTGCTGACTAAGGCAATGCCCTAATGAAATTTTTTAATAAAGAAGTAAATCCCTTATTGGCCACTCGATAATTAGCCTTCCAGTGCATATGTTCTACAATAAATGAGAGTACTATAAACTTATCACACCCTTCCCACAAGGCTTGACCAGCATCTCTCAAAAGTCTAAGAAACTTTGCAGTGGCTGCATCTGATTGCACGATTTCTTCAATTTCTGGCTGGTTACTATCCGGCATACCCATCCCTTCATGTTCCATTTGCCTCATACAATCTTGCACGCCCAATTCAATTTCAATGCCATCTTCAGTTGTCCTATCATTATTATCATTCTTATACGCCGAAATGTACTATTCCCCATGCCTAGTCCAATTCTTATAATTTGTTTCAAATCCCACTTCAATACAATGTGATTTCACTGTTGCAAGGTCTTTTTGGTAATGATTTGAGCATTTTTTACAAGGACAATATATTTCTTTAGCACCAAGAGACTTTTTTGAGAATGCAAAGTCGAGGAAGTTGTCAATCCCATACATATACTCATTTGAAATCCGGTTACCCAAATCAATCCAACTTTTATCCATATATGACTTGATATTTTTAACGTTAAAATACAACCTATATATAAGACCGAGAGACACAAATTTTAGAATAAAAATAAACTCATAAACAAACATAGTCTAAATATGTACAACTTTTGGCTCGATAGATAATATACATTGTTGAAGCCTAGCCTATTAGTCGAGCTTGGGCCCATGATATAGTATAACCCCATGAAAACATTCATTCGTTCTCTCTCACAAGCCCCCCCCCCCTAATTGAGAAGCTAATAATATGTAACTTGATATAAATGATTCATGTAGTAGCATTAAGGGATGATTTCAAATCTAAGACTAACAAATCTAACACGAGAATGCACGACTGAACAAATAATTTATGATCCACCTCAAGCTTTCCTAAAAAAGTCTCCATGAAGTTTTTCCTAATAGAAAACCACAGAATAAGATTCACCTTTAAGAACATCAAACACTTGTCAAGCAAGAGGGTACCCTCTAATCAAAGTAGAGAATGTGGCCTTTAATTATGCTTTCCCAGACAGTTACCCTGTAGATTCTTAACCCCCATCAGACTCTAGCAAACTCCAACTCAGACATAAACATATATGACAATTTCAACCCAAAGTTCTAGCTCATATTCTTGTCAGCATAGCATATGTTTAAACTAGCAATAACAATTAAAACCCTAAATTCCAGCAGCAATCTGATGGGTAATCACAGTTGGGAGCAACAATTAATATCAAAATTCACATCAAAATTTTAACCCCAAACAGCCATCTGTTACAAATCATGATTCAAATTACATATCTAAACATAACCCATCACAAAAAAAAAAGTATCAACTGCAAATAAATAATCAAAAATTCAAAAAAAAATATAAAAACAAAATTAAATTTGACCCAAAAAATAAAAACTGATAAGAGAGAAATCGTACCTGGCGGTGACAAAACGAGACTTTTTAGAGAGAGAAAGAAGGTAGATCTTTTCACAGGAGCTTGTGTTTTTCTGCAGGGAGTTGAAGACGATGAAACAAGTAGAAAGAAAAGAGAGAAATTAGAAAAGAAATCTTCACGAGGCAAAATAATGGCAGAAATAAACGAATAAGAGAGAAATTAGAAAAGAAAGCTTCAAACCTGGGTTCTTCACCGGAGCAGGGTCTTCACCGGAGCAGCGTTCGTCATTGGTCGCCGTCGATCTCGCAGTCGATTGAGAGCGGTGCTTTGCCCTAGAGAGGAGAGAGAGAGAGAGATGAGAGGAGGGAATTTTGTGTTTTGCGCGAACTGAGAGGCGAAATGTATTTCGCGGTATTTATTAATATTTACGGCGGATATTGTACACCGCCGTATATAATGTTGCTATTTACGGCGGCTCCGTTCCAACTTCCGTATATAATGGTCCTATATACGGCGGCTTCGTGTCTACCACCGTATATAATTTACTATTTACGGAGGCTACTTGCTTACCGCCGTATATAACTAAAATCTCAGATACGTATACGTCAAATGTACATGTATAAAGTATATATGGCACCTCAAGTCCGCCGTATATAAGTATTATATATGGCGGGTATAGTATACTGCCGTATATATTACTTATATACGGCGGACGCATGTCTTCCGCCGTATATAAGTATTATATACGGCGGACGCGTGTCGCCTGTCGTTAATAAGTGCCGTAAATAGTCAAATTTCTTGTAGTGAATACTTAGTCCCGAGTACCTGGAGCAAAGAATAAAAATTGGAGGAAAACTCTCCCAAGAGGAACGAGAGGAGATCATTGCACTACCCAAAGACAACCTTGACATCTTTGCCTAGAGAGTCAAATACATGAGAGGAATAAAAGAAGAGGTGGTCGTCCACATGTTTGAGGTTGACCTATTTGCTAAGCCCATCAAGCATACTAGAAGAATCTTTGGTAATAACAAGGAGGATGCAATCAAAGAAGAAGTACATAAATTGCTAAGGGCTGGAATAATCAAAGAAGCAACTTATCATGTTTGGTTGGCTAATTTCGTGATGGTCAAAAAACAAAACGGGAAGTGGCGGATGTGTATGGATATCACAGAGTTGAACAAATCCTTCCCAAAAGCCAGTTACCCGCTCCCCAGAATTGATAAGCTGGTAGATTCTATTGCTTGACATCGGATCCTCAACTTCATCGACGCATACTCTGGCTACCACCAGATTTAGATGGCCGAGGAAGATATTGAGAAGACAGTTTTTCAGGCAGCCGAATGAATTTATTGCTACACCATGATGCCATTTCGGGATAAAAAATGTTGGTACCACCTACCAACACATGGTCAACAAAGTATTTAGGGAGCAAATCGATCGAAACATGGAAGCTTACATCGACGTCATGGTCATTAAGACTAGGATGGACAGCCACGTCTTGGGCTTGAAAGACACTTCAGGCAATCTAAGGGCAAACGACATGAAACTAATTCCAAGAAAGTGTGTGTTCAAAGTAACGGCTTGAAAGTTACTACTCTTCATGGTCTCCCAAAGGGGCATCGAGGCAAATCCTAATCAAATCCTTGGTCGATATGTAGAAGCCAACCAACATCAAGGAAGTTCAAAGGCTGAATGGGAGAGTAGCAGCCCTTGGTAGGTTCATTGCAAAGTCAGTGTAGAAGTCACTGCCATTTTCCAAAGTCCTTTAGAGGGCCAATAACTTCTCCTGGACTAGAATGCTCAGTATCATTTAAAAAATTAAGGGAAGACTTGGGTTCCATACCACTACTATTCAGCTCTATCATGGGAGAGATGTTGTACGTCTTCTTGGCTGCCATTGACAATGTTGTAGCTGTTGTACTAGTCCGGAATGATGGTGGTACCAAAAAACCCATTTACTATGTAAGCCAAGTGCCCTCAAACGTGGAGAGCAGATATTTTAATGAAGAAAAGATAGTCTACGCTTTGATTATAGCAGTAAGGAAGTTACGAGCATATTTTTCTGCACACCCCAAAACTGTTTACACTAATGCACCCCTTAAGAAAATTTTGAATAAGTTGGATTGCTCTGGTCATCTCCTTAATTGGTTGATCAAACTCACTGAGATCGATATCAGATATCAGCTGAGGAAGACACTCCTAGCATAGCCTCTGGTCGACTTTATGGTCGAAACTGCCTTCACAGGCTAGCACGACCCTACCTCTCATAAGCCTAAAAAAACTGCAGGAGAAAAGCAAACCATCAAACTACCACCTAACTGCTGGTTCTTATACACAGATGGATCAAACACTAAGGAAAGTAGCAGAGCTGGAATAGTACTGGCAAGTCCCAATGTCGAGCACACCATCCAGGACATAATGAGATTCAACTTCTCTGCATCAAACAATCAGGCTGAGTATGAAGCCTTGATATTTTGACTAGAACTTTCCTTCTTATATGGGTAAATAAAGTTGGCCTCCTCCTATGACTCCCAACTCGTAGTCAATCAAATAGAAAGGGAGTAAAACACCCATCATCCCATCCCAAAAAAGTACAAGGACCTCGTCCTCGACATGGTAAAGAAGCTTGAATTTTTTGAGATAAAACAGATAGGTCGAGAGAACAACCAAGTTACAGACGTCTTGTCCAAACTTTCCACCATCGACGTGGCCAACCCAAACACTAACCCCCTCATCGTCCTCACTGATGAGACAGCCTACAAAGGACTGCAAGTAATTCTTATAGACATGGAAGAGAAGTGTTAGATAGATGAGTATGTGGACTTCATTGAAAGGGACCAACTGTCAGATGATGAGATACGAGCAAGGGTCATCAAGAAAAAATCGGTAAGATTCACAGTATGAAATGGGGTCCTATATAAAAGGTCATTCACGAAACCTCTTTTTAGATATGTTCACCCCAAAGAAACAGAGAACCTCTTGGCTGAAGTTTACAATGACATATGTGGTGGTCACCTGGGGGCCTGAACCTCAGCTGATAAAATTATCACTTTGGACTACTATTGGCGGACCCTAAGAGATGACGCCCAAATATACGTAAAAAATGTGACAAGTGCCAGAGATATGCAGACATCCCTAGAATCCTTGCAGTTGCGGACACCCTAATTCCTACTTGGCCATTTGACATGTAAGGGATTGATATCATCAGACCCTTCCCCCTACTTGGCCATTTGAACAGACTGGGGGTCAGGCATATCAAGTCATCTGTAAGTCGACCTTGTAGACACCCCATTCTGAACACATCGGAACATACTTATACCACGCTAAGTCTCGCTTTGAGTCAAGAAGTAGAAATCCACCATTTCGTCATGTTTCGTTAAGTTTTGACTAACAACCGTTAGTTTGGGACTAAACTGCATACGAGATAGCGAGGAAAGGACAAAACTGTCCACAGGAGCAATATCTCGCCGCGAGATGGCGTGTCTCGCGCGAGATATCCCCCCTCTGCAGATTGCAGACGACAGTTCCCTCGTCGATTTCAACCTCTTTTCGGGATAAAACTTTATCTCTCCGGCCAACCAATAGAATTGGGAGTCTGGAACCATCTTGAAGTGTTTGATCTCATCTTTAACACTTCCCCAACCCCTATAAATACTTGGTGACTTCCAAGGTTCAAGAGGTCCAAGAATTTTGACAACACACACATTTTGTTGGTTTCTCTCCTTGAAAGAATCCTACAAAATCACCCTAAAAACTCACCTCATAGTTTGTTTGTCGACCTTGTTGATAAACAAGCATCAAGCTCCAAGTCAAGGACCGAGGCGAAGCTCTGTCCGTGTCAAGAGTCGACTCTAAACTTGAGTCGAAACTCTGCCCAAATCACCTCACGCAAGGTAATTCCTAAGTCCCTTTCTAATTGATTGTTAGAGTGGTATAAGTCAATAGAATCTAGGATCGGCCTAGAGCCTCTCCAAATCATGGAGACGGTCTCGAAGCATTCGATCCTACATTCCGCTTAACCCCGTTAAATGGACCTTTGTTTATAATATTAAAAAATCGTTTTTCCCTTCTTTTGAAAACCTCTCTTTTCTTTAGCAAGACCGATCTTCGGATTGGGTGAAATGGATGCTCCTTGACCTACCCATTTCATAACCTAAGCCCCGAACCCAAATCTTTTTCAAAATGGTTTTCCTATTTTCTCCAACCGAATAATATAGGTGGCGACTCAAAAATGAAAAGGAAAGATAAAATCATTATTCCTTCTTTTTCCTCACAACGCTACAGTGGCGACTCCGCTGGGGACTTAAAATTAAGAGGCTTAAACTTGCGTCAAAATTAAAAGAGAGGTTTTCAAAAATTTAGTAAATTCGGATTTTTTGCTCTCAGATGAAGCATGTCTCGCGGCGAGATATCATGTCTCGCGCGAGATATGGCTTCGGCAATCTGGTTGTTTTCTAGTTTCTCCTGTTCATCCCGTGGTCCAAAACGAGGGTCGAACACGCAAGGGGGATCCCAGAATTCATTATCTGCAGAGTTCTCGCATCTTAAGGCCTCCCTTAAGGTGTAGAACTCGAACCTTCGTTTCCTTTAATTAATTGATTATTATTTATAAACTGCGTGCGATTGGGTTTTATTTAATTAAAGTCCGGTCCATTGGGGATTCGGGAGTTGTAAATTGAATTATTTATCTCTCTTTCCCTCTCGTTATGTGGAACTACGACGGCCTGAGTCTTCCTAATTTGGGAGAAACGTAGGTAACCACTTGGTGCGGCCACTATCTCGATTTTCTTTTGCTTTCAAAAAAAAAAAAAAAACTCTCTATTTTACTCTATCACCTAGATTGACTATCACACACGCGCACTCATATTATAACTGTCATTGCACTGCATACCCTCTATCAACCCGGGACCCACACTAAGGACGGATGACGGTAACCACCTAGTCGCCGGTCTCTCCGAAGTTGGACAATCCCACTCCGCGTATTCAATCCACTTAGATTGTCATATCGCGGGGAGCCTAGCCTTCCAGCCCTGCATCGCCACATTCTCATGTAGATTGACCTTTTTAGGATCACTCCGTGACCGGTCGGTTTTGACTCGGTGATCTTTTCTTGTTTTTGACCAAAATAAAGCCATGCAAAATTGAAAATAAAAAGGATTCGGAAATGTCCCTTCGGAAAAAGTCCCTTCGGAAAAAGTTCCTTCGGAATGACCCTTTCGGATGTCCCTTCAAAAAAATATGCATATAATCCTTCAAAAAAAAACAATCTTACATGGCTTTGTCTTACAAAAATCGGATTGATTGCTTAGTCGTTAGGTTCTGATAAAGGCCTTAGAAACCCCTCAAAACGGACTTTCCGTTCCGACCAAAAATTAGGTCTAAATAAAAATCGACTTTCCGTATGGTTATCTCGCGCGGGATAATGCTTCTGTTTGCTGAATCTGAGCCTGAGCCATTTTGAGCCTGTTTCCGACTCGTTGGGGCTAGATCCTGATATCTGCATCTCTTCTGTCAGTTTTCCGAAGCTACTCAACTTCAAGACTCCCAACACAATGTCCGACGTCGACAACATTCCGGGTAACGAAACTCTGTCCGAAAACAACCACAAACTTCTGGAAGAAGCTAATGATCGCCTAGAAGTGCAAGCCTCCCAAATCCACACTCTTGTAGAAGAAATTCAAGAACTTAGAGCTGCACTAGCCAACAAAGAAAAGAAGAAGAAAAATGATTCTTCCTCCGAGGAAGAGGAGTCGTACACCAAAAGGGCCAAAGGTCGCCGCAAAAGCAAAGGCAAGAAAAATAAGTACGAGTCTAGCTCGTCATCTTCCTCATCGGACAATAAAAGCTACACATCCAAAAAAGAAAGCAAGGGGGAAAGCAAGAATGAACCCCTTACCATGGCCATGCTTGAAAAGAAACTTGCATCCCTCGATGTGAGTAAGGGAGCCTCGCTCTCTATCGATTACGATACCCTTCGAGTCCATGTCAAAGCTTCCTAGAAAGTACAAGACACCCGACATTGCAAAATTCAATGGCACCACCTGTCCCCAAATCACATTTGGAGACTTACTCTTGGGCCATGCTACCCACGGGAGTCGATGACAACCCGTTGGCCCAATGCTTTCCACAAACTCTCGATGGTGCCGCTAGAGATTGGTATATGACCCTTCCACTCTCTACGAGACTCGACTGGCCACTTGCTAGTTGTACTTTCCAAAAGCAATACGAGGACAACTCCACTTATCGCACCACTAGAAGGGATCTTGAGCAAACCAAACAACTTCCGAACGAATCCTTCACGTATTTTGTCAAAAGGTGGAGAACCAAATTAACCGAAATTGTTGATAGGCCCAAATAGACGAGCAAATTCACATCCTCATACAATGCCTTAGAGAGGAATATCAAGACAAGCTAGCCGGAAACTATTTTCCTAGTTTCGCCGAACTTCACAAGTCGGGCATACGGTTAGATGACCTCATCAAACAGAAAAGGGAAGCCAAGAAAGAAAGTGGATTCCGTTACAACAAGAGCTCTTCTTCCTCTTCCAATCCCAAGGATGCATCTGTCAATGCCATTGTCTTCAATCATCCCGGAAATGGTAAATACTCTGCAGCACTTCCACCACAAAAGAAGAAGAAGGATAGACATTATGACAAGCTTGAAGGAATCACCCAAGAAGAACTCTTCGAAGTGCTTGTCAAGAACGGGAAAATCAAACCAAGAGAAGGAGGGCCTCCAAAGAAAGACCTTCCTGCCAACCATGCTCATCACCTCTTCTGCAAGTACCACAACTTCACCGGTCACGACACCAACTCTTGCTTCCACTTGAAAGATGTCATCCAAGATTTGTTTGACGATAAAGAGATAGGATTACCTAATGTTGTTACTAATCCTTTGCCAAACAATGAGGTCAATCTGATAGAAATAGAAAGTAGCTGCGAGGATCCTACTCGTCTAGCCACAATTGTGGACGAGAGCCCTCTTGAATTTAATAAATCTTCTTTCTGTTATATGATGTCTTGGGAGGAAATCTTAGAACAAAAGGAGAAAGGGTCTAAAACAGTCAACCTACTCACACGATCCGGTCGTGTGATCACCAACAAAGACCCAAGGGATGAAAATCCTCCAAAACAAGCCAAAACCTCATCGCCAAGAGAACCGGAGGACCCTCTCTTAACTCAGTTAAAGAAGACACAAGCAAACATCTCAGTTTGGGATCTCATAGGAGCATCTCACAAGAACCGTGAAATGTTGAAAAAGGCATTGGCTCAAATGACCATTTCCTCGGAAGAAACACCCGAAGAGCTCACTCAAATGATTGGCCAAGTGAAATTTGGTAACGTCATCACTTTCACTAACTTGGATCTCCCGTCCTATGGGAACAATCATCATGAGGCCCTCTACATAACTGCTAAGGTGAATGGGTACCGAATGCCACGCATTTTGGTCGATAATGGTTCTGCAATCAATGTCCTCCCAAAGAAAGACTTATCACCCTTAGGCCTCACCCACAAAGACCTCAAGCCATCCGGGCATACTGTAAGGGGGTACGATTGCACTGCTAGAACTGCTTCCGGGATCGGGCCAGATACCCGTAGAAATGGGGCAAGTCACTATGAGCATCGAATTCCAAGTCATCGACATCCCGCATCCTTCAACTTGCCGCTTGGTCGCCCTTGCTACACGACATAGGGGGTGTACCCTCCTCCCCGCACCAATGCATCAAGTTCGTACACAACAATATGATAGTCACCATACACGGAGAAATGGTTACCAAGTTAGTCCTATCCTCGAAGTACAACATAGCACTTCTGATTTCCTGTTCAGTGGCTTTGAGATCGAGAAAGAAAGCACTGTGAATATCATAGAAACTTGCAACGAAAATGACTACTCCAAGGCACTTTGGTTTTACGGAAGCCTTCCTGTTTGGAGAATGATACTAGCAAAAGGGTACTTTCCTGGACTGGGGCTTGGAAAGCACTTACAAGGGACAACGGAACCACCACCGGTCCCCCAGCCTCACACAAATCATGGCCTATGATATATTATCTCCATCCACGATGAAGATGACGAAGAAGAGTGGGGCTTCACTCAAATCAAGTGGGAAGGAACCACCTACAAAGGCTACGACAACCTAAAGCCTAAGAATGACAACCTCAAGCCTTATCGAAAGACACTCAATGGCTACTTTGTCCGAGAAGGGGAAAGTATTCCCTACTTTATCTTTTCAGAACGATGGACTGATGATAAAGGAAGGCGCCAACCGGGCTTTGAAATCTTCAGCGATTGCGATGCTTCTCCAGATGAAACCGAATCCGTCCCACTAATCCCCAATGATTTGTGGGGCACGAAGGCAGAAATGACAAGTGAATGGGACTTTGTGTTGGGAGAAGACATGCTGCGACAAATCCAAGACCTGTGCCGGTTAGAAGACAGCCAGATTCATGCAATATCCAAGGGGGACGCTCCAACTACTGACTACACAAGACTGATACAGAAATGTGATGAGCCAATTCTAAACTGGCACGTCACCGGAGGACCAGTCGTTGATGAAGACTTCATGATCAAAGAGCTTGGTTGCACTCCCCATCCCCGCAGGAAGATAGGCCCCGTAGCTTTTACATTAGAAGCAGGCTCCACCTCCGATGGACTCACTCAAGAGGAAATCGAGGCAGTGGCTGAACATGTATTCCCTTACTTCCTTAATGAAAACTTTGATCTTTCCGAGTACCCTGAGATTGCTAACATCGTGAATGATGAATTAACTAATAACAATCAATATAACGAACACGTTAATAATGAATCATACGATGAGATAGATCAAGAAAACGAACAAATCTTAAAAAGATTTAGCTAAGCAAGTAGGTCGTTGTGGAAAGAATGGCCCTGTTGGCGACGAGGAAATGCAAACGGTTAATCTTGGGACAACGGAAGACCCCAGAGAAACAAAGATCGGCAGCTTCTTCAAGGGGGAAGACAGAGAAACCTTGACGCAGCTCCTTAGAGAATATGTAGACGTCTTTGCTTGGTCCTACAAAGATATGCCCGGGTTGAATCGCCGCTTGTAGAGCACAAAATACCACCGCTACCCAACGCCAAGCCGCCAAGCGTAAACTACGCGAGAATCAAGCCGGAATGGTCAATGCAAGTGAAAGAGGAAATCATGAAGCTATTGAATGTAGGGTTCATCAAAGTGATTGAGTATCCTAATGGTTAGCAAACACAAAGGCAAGTAGCCAAGTCAAACGGGAAAATACGAGTCTCGTGTTGATTTCGTAGACTTGAACAAGGCATCCCCTAAAGATGACTTCCCGCTACCGAACATAGACATGTTGGTCGATGCCACCGCCGCATACGAAGTCCGCTCATTCGTCGACTGCCAGCAGTGGTATAACCAAATTCTCATGGCGTAAGAAGATCAAGACAAAACAAAGATTCACCACACCTCGGGAACGTTCGTTACACGGCCATGCCGTTTGGTCTCAAGAACGCCGGGGCTACTTATCAAAGAGCAAATATGACACTATTCCATGACATGATCCACAAGGAAATAGAGGTATATGTGGACGACATGATTATTCACTCAAAAGGGACAGATGGTCAACACTTCGTAGATCTCGTAAAATTCTTCAATCGACCGAGACAAAGACAAGATGAGGCTCAACCCCGCCAAATGCTCATTCGGAGTGGTCAAAGGGAAAGTCTTGGGGTACATGGTCACAGTAGCGTGGCATAGAAGCAGCATCCCGCCAAGATAAAAGCCATCACGTACATGCCTCCACCTAGAACACGTAAAGAAGTAAAGGGATTCATGGGCAAGGCTTCAATACATCGCCGATTCATCAATCAACCGACTACAATGTGCGATCCTATCTTCAAGCTACTTAAGAAAACGCACCTCAAGAGTGGACCGAAGAATGTCAAGAAGCATTCGAGGAAGTTAAGCACTACTTGACTTCCCCACCTATCCCGGTTCCACCGCACAAGGAGAAGCCCTTCAAGCTATACCTCACAGCATGCATAACGCATTAGGGGCTATGCTCGCTCAAGAACAAACACCTCCCACACAGAATGCCATCTATTTCGTCGCCGCAGATTCCAAGGCAAATAAATCAACTACTCTCCACTCGACAAATCTTGTGCTGCTCTTGTTTGGGTATCACAAAGGCTGAAGCACTATATGGAAGCCTTCCCGGTCCGTCTCATTGCAAAAAATGGATCCACTTAAATATATCCTAGACAAATCAAATTTGTCTTCGAGATCTGCCAAATGGTACTTCATGCTCGCGGGATATGATACCACTTACGTCACTCGTAAATCCGTCAGTGGGAGTGTATTCGCAGATCGCTGGCCGAATTTCCTTGCGACGAAGTGAAGGGGGAAGACCCGCGATTCCCTGCTGAGGACATCATGAGTATAGAAGAAGAAAATAAGTGGCAATTATTTTTTGATGGCGCAGCCAACATGAGAGGGTTCGACATTGGAATGTTATTAGTAGACCCTAACGACATCTATACTCCACTGGCAATACGTCTTGACTTTGACGCCACCAACAACACCGCAGAATACGAAGCTTGCATAGCGGGACTTGAGGCAGCCCTAGAACTCAACGTGACCGAACTCGAGGTATTCGGGGATTCCCAATTGATCATCAATCAGACATTGAAGAAGTGGAGGGTCCAAGATCCAACCCTTCAAAGATACAATGCCCATCTCCAAGAGTTGGTGCAACAATTCCAAGATGTCTCGTTCCACTACCTCCCCAGAGACAAAAATCGGTTTGCGGACGCATTGGCCACGCTTGCCTCATTGGTCGAAATCCCTAAAGGAAAAGCAATCAAACCCTTCAAAATAACACGACGTGCAACTCCTGCATACTGTGCCGTTATAGATCTCCATGACTGCAAAGACAAGTGGTTATCCGAATGTGCCACTGTTGGGAACTCCGAGGAAAAACCATGGTACCATGACATTTGGCATTTCATCCTAGAATGAACCATCCCACCTGAGACAGACCCGAAGACTCAGATTGCCCTTAAGAGGTTGGCCGCTAATTACGTCATCACCGCTGGCCGCCTATTCAAGAAACATTCCCAAGGAAACCTCCTTTGTGCCACCGAGGAAGAGGCCCAAGAAATAATGGACCACGTTCATCAAGGCATATGTGGAACCCATATGAGCGGAAATATGCTCGCCAAAAAGATCATCAGACAAGGGTACTTTTGGCTGACCATGGAAGCCGACTGTACCAAAATGGTCAAGAAGTGCCACAAATGTCAGATACACGCCAATCTTCAGCATGCACCACCCTCCTTGCTGTACCCTATGACTTCTCCTTGGCCGTTCTCTACATGGGGGATAGACGTGATTGGAAAGGTCACACCCATAGGAGCCAACGGACACTGCTTTGTCCTAGTAGCCATCGACTACTTCACTAAGTGGGTTGAGGCCGCCTCCTATAAAGTTCTGAATGCCAGAAAGGTTGCAGAATTCATCAAGCACAACATCATCTCGCCGTATGGGGTTCCGCAAGAGATGATATCCGATAATGGGTCCCACTTCGAGAAGGAAACCGATCGCCTACTAACCGAATACAAAATCACGAGGCACAAGTCGTCTCCTTACAGGCCTCAAACAAACGGAGCAGTTGAAGCCGCGAACAAAACAATCGAGACTATCATCAAAAAAATGGCGGTCACTGGAAAAGACTGGCCCGACAAGCTACCTTTCGCACTGTGGGGATACCGCACTTCAGTCCGAACAGCTACATGAGAGACTCCCTACGCCCTCGCGTTCGGAATGGAGGCTGTCTTACCGATAGAATTGGAAATACCATCACTACGGGTTCTCCTAGAAAACCAAGTGAACGAGGTCGACTGGCTGGGAAGCAGATACGAAGAGTTGGCCCTGTTGGACGAAAGAAGTTTGAAAGCAGCCGAACATACTCAAGCTTACCAAAGAAGAATGGCAAGAGCTTTCAACAAAAAGGTCAATACGAGGAACATCAGAGTAGGTGACCTGGTTCATCGTGAGCACCGTCCTGGACCTTTCAACCCGCTAGGCAAGTGGGGACCAAGATGGATAGGGCCCTACATTGTGAAGAAGATATTCTCTGGGGGAGCCCTTCAGCTGGTGGACTTAGACGGAGATCAACTACCGGCTTCTGGCCAACATGGACAAGCTCAAGAAGTACTTCGCGTGACTTGCCCTCCTAAAAAGAAATCGCTCGCTATGTTGAAAATCCCGGAAAGGACGACCTAGGCAAAAATTAGAGCTAGCACAAGAAAAGAAGCCCGCTAGATTGAAAACCCGAAGGGGCGGTCTAGGCAAAAGAAAGGGTGTGCATAAAAAAAAAAAAAAAAAAAAAAAAAAAAAAGAGAGAGGCTTATCTCGCGCGAGATTACCCTCAAGACGGAGCCGTATTTTGTCCTTTTCTCAAAAATGAACTACGTTAGACCCGAGCCTCTTATTTAATTGCTTGTAAAAGAGGAACGTAGGCAGCCTTCGGGTTCGGTCTAATCTAATAAATAAATCTACTTTTGTCCTTTATTAATCAAATGCATTTTCATTAATGAGAAAAGGGAAATCCTAACCACAACGACTAATTTGCTAAGCTAACAATCTTGAAAAAATACTAATAAAATAAAAAACTATCGATCTATCAAAGCAATCTCTTGGTACTCCTAAAGATCTAGCCTTTCATTAACTTGGTAGGCCGGCGGACATGGTCTCCACTGTCGTCGTGATCCTCCTTGCGCTTTGAGCCCTCGGCAGCATCCCTCGAGGCGATCAAAAACAGAATCAAGACAATTAAAAACAGATCCCGAGAGCCTCTTGAAGACATGGGGTCTATCTAGAGCTTGCGTCTTTCCAGGCATCCCTTTGCCATGCCTCTCGTACCAATCCCCATCGAGAAAATCCTGAGTTGGATCAGTTCGTACATTAGCAGGATCAGATTGAGCCTCGCTCCTTCGCAGAATACTGCTAGCTACAAAAGAATCTCCTAGCAATGAAAGCCGCAGATCATCAATCTTCTCTGCACTAGGGTGACCGGTATGAAGAAACCAATCCAAGTACTTATCAGACAAGAAGATGCTTGCATTAAAAGTCCGAAGGTTCGACCAGCGATCCCGACTATTTCCTTCACCCCATGCTTGAGCTAGCGCCTGCGCAAACTCTACACCAATATAAGACACTTCACGAGAAGCTCCTTCGAAGAGATAAGTCTCCTGCTGCTAACCAAGCTGACGGAGCACCCGCTTAGGGAAATAAAAGGAGGAATCGCGCAAACCCAGAAGAACAACCCTGTCAAAACCCTCGGTATTGGCAACATACTTGTTCAACCTCCAATAAGGTGGACACCAAAGAATGTCAGCAGTTTCAGTCTTCACAATCAACTCAGCCCATTCATCCACTGAAAGATCCTTGATCAATAACTTTCGCGTATGATGTGTGAAAGGGGAATATTCCAACGGGGGACCTACCAACTTGAGATTCTCCCTAAGCCAAATGGTCAACAGAAGAGGACTCCCTTGAGTCATGACACCGGTCCTATGCAGCTCGTCAAGACCATGCAAGGTCTCACCCAAGATTAGCGAAATGATGTTCCTAGAACGTTTTCTAGCCTGCAGAACAATTTCCACAAGTTGGGAGTCGACCAAGCCGTCCCTACATGTAAATAGAACATCTCCGAAAAGGAAAAGAGCCAGAAAGTTCCGTTTATGGACATGAAAAGCGTCATCATCTTAATCACCGCTGAAGCGTCCCGGAAAAGAAGAGCAATCAACCCACTAGCGGTGAACCAACTCATAGCAAGTATCAAGGGGGATCCCTAACAATTCATTCAAAGCCTCTGAATGATTCCTATTGTACTTAGGAACAGCAATCTCACCAGTCAAAGGCATATCCAAGATAATGGCAAATTCCTCCACAGTAGGCACCATCTCATTCAAAGAAAAATTGAAAAGATGAATAGAGGGATCCCAAAATCGAGCAGCACCCTGCAAAAGACTCCAATCCGGTTGGAGGTTCCTCAAGGTAAAAAGGATTCTGAATCCGAATTCTGCTATGAATTTATTACGAGATCGGTTGCGAAATGACCTCACAAAATCCCTTGATGCTTGCTTGAAAGATGCAATCACTTCAGACGACAGAGAAAAATCATCGACAATCATGGACGTTGGGGCAATCTCCTTGGAAGCCATGGATCGTAGGGTTGAAGAAGAAGACAAGAGTTTCACCCCAACAGAATATCTCTAGAGTTTGAAAGGCTAGAATGAGGTATCTGGCCGGACTACAGGGTGATTTTATAGGGAAAACTGACAAAATCCTATTCCGAAAAGAAGAGATCTCTGCCTGACTAGCGTGTCTCGTGCGAGACACCTTATATGGAAAGTCGAGAAAGCTAATTAACTAACTAATTAGACCTAGGATTAAGGGTTAAGAAAAACCATTGTTTGTACTACCTACTTTGTTCCTAACAGGTACCAAAAGAAAAGAAAAATTGTCTGGGCCCACCCGGCCAATATATACAAATCATCAGAAATCAGATAAAAGGGAAAAGGAGGGGATCACGCCATCAAATCGCCCGAGCCGCCGGCACCTCCGCCATCACTGCCACGGGGGCTGCCATCCCTTCACGACCTCTTAGCTCCGCAAGTAGGGGTCACCACCGAGGCCACTGTCGAGGCCGCCAAAGAAGCCTTGTGAAACAGCCTCTCGGACAGGTCCGACACGAAAGCCATCAGTCCCGCCATCTTGGTCACTCCACGGTTATAATCGGCCGCGGACAGAGTGACCTGACAACAAAAGGAAAAGAAAATGCTCAGAAGAAGTCGGACATATACACTTATATGGACGAATACGAGATATGATATGAACAGAAACATACCAAAGAGACGTCAGCCGGGAGGCGGTAACCCTCGGGAATCTGATCAGGAGACGGGATGTGTCCCACCATTGGCATGCTCCCCATCATGTACGTGTAGCTCAAAGGGCCGTAGTCTGGGGCAAAAGGCAGAGAACCTGTAGCCTGGGAGGAAGTGCTAGGGGCTGAGGAACCTGAAGCGAGCGAGGCGGAGCCACGAGCATGTGATCGCCTATCCCCCACCAGGAGGGGACCCATCAGCCGAGGCAGAAACTCCGCATAAGAAGCCCCGGGGATCACGCAAGCCGTCGCCGCATCACCCACCAAAAGACTAGCATAATCATCCTCCGGAATAGAGTGGGTGGGATACATCGCCCTCGACGGATCTGCTGGCACCCTGTATGATAGTCTACCCCGGCCATGCTGTGGGAAGACCCGCTCACCAAGATACATGGTATCTCCCTCCAAAGATGCCAGCATCCTCTGCATCCCGGTAGCATCCCAAGCACGATGCACCTCTCGCTCCAACAGGGTCCAAGGATATAGGCCCAGCCTCTCATACTCGAAGGTATCCAACATAGCCCGCGCCTCCGCCACCGTCAGGGTCCAATCCTGGTCCTCCTCCTCATCAACGGTCCGATTCGGGTGGCCCCACCTCCTGATATCCGGAAACAAAGGGGCCCGGCTCTCCAACTCAAACCTATACAGCCCGAGAACAGCATAGCCCCATATCTGCACAAAGAAAACAGATCAAATTCAGTATGAAACACAGACAGAGCATACAGACAAAGAGCAGAAACAGAATCAAAAGGCATACCTCCCAGGCATAAGAATACCCCGACAGAGAATCCTTGGTATTCCTACACGCCTCATCCATGGCGTGGTAGCAGTAGGCCAGCCCCGCTGAGCCCCAATCATAGCCGCTCACCTCATCCAGATCAACCAACAAACGTAACAGAGAAAGACGGGCCGTAGAAGAGTGGTTCGCAAAAATAGTCTCAGAAAGGATAGACCAGAGGGCACCCCTCACCAACCGATCAGTGTGCATATTTGGCTTCTCTGAGTAGGCCTCAATCTGACGCCGGAGGGGTGTCGGCTCGCAGAAATCCCTTAACCTTGTTAGGGACGAAGCCGATCAACCGCCTCCACACAATGTGGACCCTCGTGCCTACAACCCGAAAACTTCGGGGGGATCGCCGATGAACTCTAACCCCGTGATAGCTAGAAAATCAGTCAGAGTCATAGTCGCTTCCCCGAAGCGCAAATGAACGGTGTGGGTAGTGTCCCACCACCTCTCCCGAATAGCCTGGAGAACTTGGGGAGTCCGCCTTATTCCCCGGAGATTGTCAACAAAAGTCAGAAGACCCGTTTGGGCCACCCTATCCCGAACGCCATCAAGGTCCTTGATCTTGTCCCACACCTCCTTAGCCATCTTCGGGCTCCCTCGGCAATTCTTCGTTGACTTATACGACTGCAAAACAGAGGAAAAACAGAGAGGGCAACATTAGAAATCATTCCATGTCAAAAAACCAATGAAATAGAAGAAATTTTTCATTGAGGCATTTCATCAAACACTTGGCGTGCGTACAAGAAAAGCTTGCCCAAGAATGTCATTCGGGATCCGAATCAACCTCTCCTACAATCCATGATATGTAGGAGGCTCATACACACGCAATGCAACAACAATCATCCGAATAAATGCACAAAATCAACGCATGCAAGAGGAACCTAGTTCTAGGCATGAACAAGAACAAAAGCCATTGATGAAATTTTGAATTCAAGGGAAATGGAATTCATACTCAACGCAATGCAAGAATCAAAGAGTTGAGAAAGAAGCTCTTACCAAGCCCTCCCGAACAGCGGTAGAAATGTGCGCATGCCTATCAAAAGTAAGATCATCGCGAGGGTAATCCTTCCCTAGCAAATAGCTCCCCAAAATCAGATTCCTTTGTTCTTGAGCCATGGATTATGGAGGGAGAAAGGATTGGAAAGTGATTGGGAGGAAGAAATACCAAGAAAATCCACGAAAAATCACAAAGAAAAAGACCTTGGCTCGAGCTAGGGAGAGAAATTTTGAGAAAGATGTTTTCAAAATGAGCAAGAGCTGCTGTTCATATGCCCCGACAGTACAAGTCTCGCGCGGTATATCATATCTCGCCGCGAGATATACCTTCTGGAAAGTGACCAAATTGTCCTCGACAATAAGCGTCTACGCAACGTCAAAATTCAAAATTTTGACACATTTACCCTTGGAAATGATAAACTAGCAGGGAAACGTGAAAAAACCGGCACCGCAAGTCACGGAACTAGCCAAACGTGACATGCGCACGATCGCCCGGTACGACACCAGTCGCCCGAGAACCGAGTGGTCCAAAGATCAACTCGATCTACATGATTCAGAGCCCAGAAAGGTGAATCATCAAAGAAAAAGCCCGGTCCAACGCCCAAACAGGTGGATCGTCATCAGAAAAAGCTCGGTCCAACGCCCAGACAGGTGGATCGTCGAAACCAAAAGCTCGGTCCAACGCCCAAACAGGTGGATCGTCATCAGAAAAGCCCGATCCAACGCCCAAACAGGTGGATCGTCATCAGAAAAGCCCGATTCAACGCCCAAACAGGTGAATCGTCATCCCCAACAACAAAAAGCCCGATTCGGAGCCCAGAAAGGCGAATCGTCACAAAACCAACAGGACTCAGAGGATCGGACAGGTAAGCCTTTGTTTTCTAACATAGTTCCCGCAGGTTCGGAGCCTGCATGTGCGAATCTTCGACAAAGTGTGTATATTACGAATTGGGTCTTGATTTGATTCCTCAGTATGAATTTACCTTTTCAAAAACAAAATCTCCACGATTATCAAATGATTTTCAAAATACCTAAAGCAGCATTTTCGTGTTTTGGAGTCGAACTACATCATGGTCTGATTCTCCGATAGAGATACGTAGGAAGCCATGCGGCCCGACCATCCCGATGTTCAGAATGACGTCTTTTCTATCGTCGACATGACTTCTTTCATAAGACATGTCGCCGAGGGGCTCTGTAGACACCCCATTCTGAACACATTGGAACATACTTATACCACTCTAAGTCTCGCTTTGAGTCAAGAAGTAGAAATCCACCATTTCGTCATGTTTCGTTAAGTTTTGACTACAACCGTTAGTTTGGGACTAAACTGCATACGAGATAGCGAGGAAAGGACAAAACTGTCCACGGGAGCAATATCTCGCCGCGAGATGACGTGTCTCGCGCGAGATATCCCCCCTCTGCAGATTGCAGACGACAGTTCCCTCGTCGATTTCAACCTCTTTTCGGGATAAAACTTTATCTCTCCGGCCAACCAATAGAATTGGGAGTCTGGAACCATCTTGAAGTGTTTGATCTCATCTTCAACACTTCCCCAACCCCTATAAATACTTGGTGACATCCAAGGTTCAAGAGGTCCAAGAATTTTGACAACACACACATTTTGTTGGTTTCTCTCCTTGAAAGAATCCTACAAAATCACCCTAAAAACTCACCTCATAGTTTGTTTGTCGACCTTGTTGATAAACAAGCATCAAGCTCAAAGTCAAGGACCGAGGCGAAGCTCTGTCCGTGTCAAGAGTCGACTCTAAACTTGAGTCGAAACTCTGCCCAAATCACCTCACGCAAGGTAATTCCTATGTCCCTTTCTAATTGATTGTTAGAGTGGTATAAGTCCATAGAATCTAGGATCGGCCTAGAGCCTCTCCAAATCATGGAGACGGTCTCGAAGCAATCGATCCTACATTCCGTTTAACCCCGTTAAATGGACCTTTGTTTATAATATTAAAAAATCGTTTTTCCCTTCTTTTGAAAACCTCTCTTTTCTTTAGCAAGACCGATCTCCGGATTGGGTGAAATGGATGCTCCTTGACCTACCCATTTCATAACCTAAGCCCCGAACCCAAATCTTTTTCAAAATGGTTTTCCTATTTTCTCCAACCGAATAATATAGGTGGCGACTCAAAAATGAAAAGGAAAGATAAAATCATTATTCCTTCTTTTTCCTCACAACGCTACAGACCTCAATGTATCGGATAAGCAGAAGCTGCAAATAAGTTAGTCATGATGGCCCTCACTAAGAACCTAGAATGAAGTGATGGTAGGTAGTAGGACGAACTCCCCCTAGCCTTATGGGCAGTTCACACAACCACTCCTGGGCCAACTGAGGAAACTCCATGTGCACTAACATTTGGATCAGAGGCCATGGCATAGGCAAAATTGGTCACCCCTACAGCTAGAAATATCAACTACGATGAGGTAATGAATAGAGTCAACAGGTTGCTCGACCTTGACTTAGTCGACGAAAAGAGGTTGGCTGCCCAAATGAGAATGGTGAACTACAAGCAAAGGACAAAAGCCTACCATGACAAGAAAATCGACAAGCGAGTATTCGAAGTTGGAAATTTGGTACTCATAATGATTGAAGCAACGGGAAGATAAACCGAGAAGAACAAGCGCTCTTCTAACTGGGAAGATCCATACATAATCACCCAAGTCATTAGAGAGGGGACATATATAATGAAGACCCCTGATGGACAGGAGCTAAAGCATCTATGGAACTCGACCATCTTCGAAGATACTATCAGTTATTTATAGCAATGTTCTCTTTTTGTTGGTAGACTAGGTTTAAATTCTCAACAACTTTATTATTTTTAGTTAGAGTAGGATTGAAGTTCGATGTAATCACAGTTTCAATAAACAACTTAGAATTTGTTTTGACAAGTCAAGCAAGCACTATGACAAGCATTAAAGTCTACTCAACCCTAAAGACGATCAACCTTGCTTGCACTAAATGGGTGAAATGCTCATCTCCTAAAGACGAGCAGCCTTGCTCGTACCTAAATGGGTGAAATGACCATCTCCTAAACACGAGCAGCCCTACTCACACCTAAATGGGTGCAATACCCATCTCCTAAAGACAAGCAGCCTTGCTCGCACCTAAATGGGTGAAATGCTCATCTCCAAAAAACGAGCAACCTTGCTCGCACTAAATAGGTAAAATTCCCATCTCCTTAAGACGGACACCATGCCCGCACTAATTGGGTGAAATGCCCAAAGCCTAAAGACGGGCACAATTCTCGCATTAAATGGGTGAATGCCCATCTCCTAAAGATGAGCAACCTTTCTTGCATTAACCGAGTGAAATGCCCTTTTCCTAAGTCGAGCACCTAGCTCCACTTAAAGGAGTGAAATTTCTACCATCGTAAGATAGACACCTAACTCGTCTTATACTTTAATTCAACAAAACAAATGAGCAGTTCAAGTAATCAAGCAAGATAAACTAGCAGTTTGAATAAGCAAGTAAATTACACATGTATGAACAAAAGATACTTTAATCATTAAAAGGAACTAGATACCTCGCTTAAAATGGGCTAAGGTACTCTAGTCAAACTACATTCTACAGCCTCCCTTAAAATGGGCTAAGGCATCTAAACAAAGAAGAAACATGGTGTTACTTGTTCATTACAGTTACAAGAAAGAAAACACTATTATGGTTGATCGGCATCTCTAAACAAGTCATCTTGCTCGACCACTGCCTTAGGTATGAAGACTTGAACAACATTGGCCTCCTCATCTTCAGATGCTTCCTCCTCATCCTGGATTTTCTCCATTCGAACATGTATGTTGCTGGAGTCGACAGGAGAGGCGATCCAGGCAAGCCGGCCATCACGGGCATCCCGAGCAGCTATCACTTTTAAGGCATTTTCTGAGTAGGGAATCATGGATTGTCCAAAATGGGCAAGGTCATTGTAAGCGTCTTGGATTTTAATATGAGCAAGCATGCCCAGGTCGGCATTGACAGTTTGGTCCAATATGGCTCTTTTGGCTATAGTATAAGTAGCCATCCGAGAACATCATGGCCGTCTTATCGGCCAATGCCTTCCTAAATGTTGGGATGGTCTTATACTGGGCAATAGCATCTGCCTACCTAGATGGGATGCTTACCTCCAACTGCCTAAATAGGGCATCATCATCCACGACATTCTTTAGTAGCTCCTCCTTCTTGGCCTTCAATATAGCCACCTCCTCCTGCCCGACTTTGACTGTCTCTTGGGCCTTCTCCAGCTCCTCCTTGGCCTTCTTCTCAGACTGCTCGACCTCAACCTTGGCCTTCTTTTAGTCGACCACGTCCTCCCTTAAAGATTGGAGGAGTTACAAGGCCTTGGCTATGCCAGCCTTATCATTTTCAGCCTGCCTCTTAAGCTTTTGTTCCACCTCATTGGTGGCCGTACTGCTTATGGTCTCATAGAAAGAGACCGTGGTTAGCTACATAAAAGACAGTAAGTCATCAGTGCAAATACAAGTACACTGCTGGGCTTGGTCTCCAAGAAAAGGTCAAGGAGGTCCTCATCTATAACCCAGTAGAGCACAGATTGGCGAAGCCTTAATTTAGGCCCCTTACAGGCAAGGACATCCAAGCCCTTAAGAGTTGGATCCTGGCAAAAATTATCATTGACCTTCTTGGCCTCTTCATAAGTCATGACGCGATGGGCAGGTGCCTCAGACGTGGAGGGACCACCAGCCTTCTTCTGGACTGGTTCTTCAAAGAAGGTCTCCTCCTCAACCCTCGACCTCTTGTGATCGACTTCTTGATGCTCAACCCTCCTCTGTGGTAGCTAAATCGTTCTGGACCAAGGCCTCATAACTTTTGGGGTTAAGGGTTTAGGGACAGAGGGAGTTGTGATATCCCCCAATTTCACATTCAAAAAATGTGAGCATTTAGTGTACTATATAAAACGTTCATACACTACTACTCATGATCAAATTATTCATTAGATTTTTAAAGGCTTGTGAAGGGTTGTAGTTAACTAAATATGGAGGTGCTTAGTGGGTTTGTGTGCTGGTTGTAAATCGGGTCGGACTTTAATCTCAGGTTGTTACAAATGGTAATAGAGAAGAACCTGGGCCATAAGGCTTGTGAGCTCACCTCGGGCTACGATTTTAAAGGTACTACAGGGCCTTGCAAAGGATGGCAAGGATTTGAGTGGGGAAGTATGTGATATATCCTAATCCTACATTGGAAATATGTGGGAATTTAGTGTGTTATATAGAATACTTATACATTATTACTAAAAACCAAATCATCCATTGGACTTTTGTAGGCTTGCAGTGGGCTAGGGTTAACTCAAATAAGTAGGTGCTTAGTGGATCTATATGTGGTGAATATGTTGCGGGTTATGATTCGGACTCGGGTCATTACAAATGAAATCAAAGTGAAATCCGGATAGTAGGCTTGGGAGCTCGCCTGGGATATGATTTTGATGGATCCATTGGATCTTGCTAGAGACGACAACTATTTAAGTTGCTTTAAACCTTCATATCTTCAAGAACATCCTTTCAAGCCCAGAAATTAAGCTGTTGTAACCACACATCAGATTCATTGTGCTCTAAATCATTTATATCTAAAGAGTCTTGGATCTAGATATCACACACACACCTCACTTGATTAATAGATTATTTCATTTGAGAAACACCGGTTCTAGTCTATGATTTACTTTAAAGCTTAGATTTTAGATTTGAGTTTTGATTATTGTAATCTTGTAAAAGCTCCTCAATATCTAATATAAATCTAGTAGTTAGAAAATTCAATACTAACCATCTTTGTGGTGGATGTAGATCATTTATGATTGAACCATTCCAAATCTTGAGTTCTTTATTTTCTGCATTCTTCAATATTTTCATTGTTTGATCTGATTTGTCTTATCTGTTTGATCTGTTCAAGTTTATCAGAATTGTGAATTATGTGTTTGTTAACCATTATCAAACTGTCATTTTAATACCTTACCAACCGCTGTTTTCAAACATCTCTTTCTATCATTAAAACTTCAACTGTGAATTTTACAAACCTCACTTGCAGTTTTAATACATTGGTTTGAAGATGAAAATGAAGATGCTAAGGATTCTGGAAATTTGGAAATCAAATTCAAATATTAAAAGATCTCTCTCAAATGAATTTCCCAATCAATCTTCAAATATTAAAGATTTGGGATGGGGGATATCACAATCTCCCCCACTAAAACCCTTGCCATCCCTGGCAAGGTCAATCAAATTCTTTGCCATTTTAGGAAAGGTGAAGCTTTAAACGGGACACCCGTTTTGGCAAAAAGTGAAGTTATTAATGGGACGGAGGGAGTATTTGTTTAAAAAATAGAGTTGATATACATGATTTTTTTGACTGTTTATTTCTCAAATAAATGTTGACATTAAAAAATAACTATGTTTCCATTAATAATTCAAACCCGTTTTAGACTGTTATTAGAAATTAGAAAGATCATTTACATTTGGGCCAAATAAAACCCATTTAAAACACAAAGCCCATCAAATACTTCTTCAACCCTAACCCTAGATATTACTCCCTCTCGTACACAACAAACAGCGCAGCTCCAACTAAATTCTCTCTCTAAAAAATGCCGCTCCATCTTCATTATCTCTCTCTCTAAAAACGCCGCTCCATCTCCATGCTCTCTCTAAAAACAATGTCATTCGGAGACATTAATTGGGTAAAGCATTCAAATCCGAGCTCATCAATACAATAATTTCAGAGCCCCTTTTCGTTTTTGGTAATTTTCAATAACCCTTTCATTTTGTTCCATTTTTATTGTAAAACAATGTTAATTCAACCGTTATTTTGTTCTTGTATAAGTGTATCCATGTAGAATAATGGCAAATTACCCGGATCGATTAAAAACTTGTTGATTTATTTTATTTTTTTTGCAAATTTCTTAAGATCTAAACTCAGATCTGATAATAACGATTTTTGTTTTATATGGATCTAATTTTTTTTTGCAAATTTATTAAGATCTAAACTCAGATCTGTTATTAAGGATTATTGTTTTATATGGATCTGATTTTTTTTAACAATGTTTTTTGCAAATTTCTTTAGATCTAAACTCAGATTTGATAATAATGATTTTTGTTTTATATGGATCTGATATTTTTTTACAATTTTTATATAGATCTAAATAATAACTACATATCTTGACATTTATTTATAAATCTAAAGAAAAATATTTATTTTTAATTTTCAGTAATTATGTAATGGGATGTGAACTCGATTAAGTTCTTTGATTTTGATGTGAAAAGTTATATTTTTTTTTTTAAATTATATTTTTTTAAAATTTTAATAAATATTTGATGATTTGGAAGATATATCATCTTTTGATAGCTGGGGCAATATCTCTTACATAAATCTTTGGTGTGTCAATAAGGATTTTGATGATTTGGAAGATGTATCATCTTTTGATAGCTGGGACAATATCTCTTACATAATCGACCTGTTGTGATTGATGGATTGGAGAAGGTATGCTGAAGCATTGAAATGGTAATCGTGTCTGAAATTGGATGTTTGATAAATGTCACAGTTTCTCGACTTTGTTGAACTTGCTATATACTCCCTCTGTTCCAAAATGAATGTCCAAAAAGATTTCAAATTTGCTCTTGACCAAGAGTAAATTTGAAAATTTTTGGACATTCATTTTGAGACTAAGGCTTTGTTGTTGTTGTATTCATTTTGGGACGGAGGGGGTAGATAATACATTCTTTTGGGAATTTCTCCTAAATGTAACAGTTTCTCGACTTTGTTTGATTCTGACTTCATGTACCTTAAATGTTTTCTTCCGCAAAACTTCCTAGTTCTTAGTACTAAAGTATGTCTAGTTGCTTTACGACAATTGTTCACTCATTGTATTGCCATGTAACTTTTAACCTCTTGAGCACATCTAATATGCCTCCATTGGCAAAGCTAAAAAGTCAGAGGATAAATAGTAGCATAATCAAGAAAGTACAGGCGCTATGCTGGTTATCATTATTCTTTTACTTTCATTTAACCGAGAGTCTCTCTTCGTAATAGTTCTTTAAGGTTGACCTTCTCATTTTTTCCAGTGCCTTAAATGGAATTGCTAAAATATGGAGCATGCCACAAGTAACAAAGGTTTCTAATCTAAAGGGGCATACAGAACGTGCTACTGATGTCACATTTTCTCGTACAGACAATATATTGGTAACTGCGTCTGCTGACCGCACCGCAAGGGAGGTATTTGGGTACAGCGAGCTTTGATAATACGTGGAGACTCTGGGATGAAGAGACTGGTGGAGAATTACTTCTCAAAGAAGGTCATAGTAGGAGTGTGTATGGGATATCCTTTCATCGTGATGGGTCCTTAGCAGCATCAAGCGGACTGGATGCCCTTGCTCGTGTGTGAGACCTGCGATCAGGCAGAAGCATTCTTGCCTTGGAAGGCCATGTTAAGCCGGTGAGACTAGTTTTCCTTGCTATTATATTAACTTATCCTTGCATTATCCACCCATTAAATCTATACTATAGTATATTAAAGTTGGCGAAACTCATTCTAGGAATGACACCTCATCCTCTTCAAGGTTTATTTTGATTCTAAGGCTTCCATGTCATCTTGATCATTCATTGCCTATGACATTTCGGCTTCCGCTACTTAGTTGATAGTAAAAGGTGATATATCTAGGTATGTGATAAAGTATTCTATACAAATATGAGTAGTATAAGAAACAAATATAAAGAGAAGTACTCTATAGAAGATATGAGAGGTATAAGAAATACATATATAGAGAACAATATTCTTGAACAATATGTTAATACCTAATAGACATATACTCTTATATATATAATAGAAGTGTAGACTAGGTAGGCTATGCATTTAAAAACACTAATAAATTGATATATTATCAACTTTTCGGCTTCTTATGTATTGATTATCCTAATTCAACTTTTCATATACAAAAATGCATTATTTTATTTTCGAAATATATATAGTTTTGCTTGAAAATATGATAATAATTAAAGAAATTTATTTTAGTAATCCAAAAGACAAAAAGATGTTTAATATTTTTATTTAAAAATTCTAATAAATTTATACATTATCAAGTTTTCGACTTCTTATGTATTGATTATCCTAATTCAACTTTTCATATACAAAAATGCATTATTTTGTTTCGAAATACATATAGTTTTGCTTGAAAATATGATAATAATTAAAGAAATTGATTTTAGTAATCTAAAATGCAAAAAGATGTTTAATATATCCAAGGTCAAAATATGCTATACTAAACTGAAAATGTCTTCTTTTGAGCTGGATGTAACCAAAGAACTACTATGGAATGCTACTATGGACTTTCCCTATTCTCTCGGCTGGATCCACATGCGAGGGATTAAGATAGGAAGGGCTTATGACAGGGGAAGAGCTTCTTTTGGTTATTCTCTTTGTTGTTAATCATACTTTCGATCCTCCTCACCCACCTCCTTCATGACTTCTTTTTTCTATTTTCTTCACAATTTGCCGCCATTGCCGTTGACTATATCTTTTTTAATGGAAGAATTTTTGTTGACATGTCAAGACTTTCGTAAGTTCGTTATTATGTTGTGTTTATTATAATTTTGGTGTTGGTAATATGATTTATTTGGATTAAAAATATATTATTGATTTTGTATTTAAGTTGTTTTTAAGGGCATCATAGTTTTGATATCTTTCTTGGTTGTAATCTCATCCTTAACATTATTTAAATTTAATTATATTTCACATTCACATATATTTTTATATTTAATTTTTAATTATATATTTTTATTTACTTTTTGCTTTGCTCTTGATTTTTTTTTTTTTTTGATAATTTACATATTGATTTAAATGAGAACTTTATTTTGACTTGATATTACATTATTTTCACTTTTAAATATATTTTGACTATTTGTATTTCTATTCAAGTTTTGATTGATCTTTTGTTTTGTTTAAATTTCATTTTTGAAATATTTTAATAATTTTCTTTTATTTTATTTGTTGATTTTTGTATATTTTGATTAAAATTTTTTGATAAAGAAAACAAAGTTTGATGAAATTAAAATAACTTATGTTATGATACTACTTATTATTTATTTATTTATAAATAAATAAATAAATATATATATATATATATATATATATATATATATATATATATATATATATTGCCTTATTAATATATGCTTTTGAATTTGATTTTTGTTACAATTTTTTTTTTTACAACTTGATTCAAATGAGAATTTCATTTTGATTTTTAGTTGATTTGTTACTTTTAATCTTATATTTCTGTTTGATTTTTTACTTTCCTTTTGATTTCTTTTGGCGCTAATTTACAAATTAATTTATATGTGATTTTTCTTTTCCATTTTAAAAAAATATTTCCTTTTGATTTTTTTGTGTTTTGATTTAGTTTTTGCTTTTATATTGATTTTTGTTTCGTAATTAAATGTATTTTTTAATTTAGTTTTTGTAATTTTTCATTTTAATTTTTCGTTTTTCTTATTTTGATTAAAATTTGTGAAGAACTATAGTATATGAAATTTTAAAATTTTATGCTTTGATTTTTCTTATATATTTTTTCTTAAGAATTTTATTATAAAAATTGTGCTCTTAAGTTTTACTTTTTGTTAGAATTATTTTCCCTTTATTTAATGTTTATATTTTATCTTGATTAAGATTATATTTTTGTAAATCATTTATATTTTAATTTAATTTTATTTTTTAATTAATAATTATTATTTTAGATTTGAATATGTCATAAAATTATTTGTCCCTTTTCTATAATAGTATAGAATATATTATGTTATGATACTACTTACTATTATATATATATATATATATATATATATATATATATATATATATATTTATATTTATATATATATTGCTCTATAAATTTATGCTCTTGAATTTGATTTTCGTTACAATTTTTATTTTTGTTTACAACATGATTCAAATAAGAATTTCATTTTGATTTTTTAGTTAATTTGTTACTTTTAAACTTATATTGTTGTTTGCTTTTTTGGTTTTCTTTTGATTTTATTTTGGGGCTAATTTACCAATTGATTTATATGTATTTTTACCCTTTAAAAAATATTTCCTTTTGACTTTTCGTAATTTGAATTAGATTTTGCCTTTTTTTTAATTTTATTTCGTAATTAGATGTATTTTTAGATTTTTTTTTAATTTTTCATTTAAATTTTTTTGTTTGTTATTTTGAATATTTTAAATACAATTTGTGAAGAACTATAGTATATGAAATCATAAGATTTTATCCTTTGATTTTTCGTATATATTTTTTCATATAAATTTTCTTATAAAAATTTTGCTCTTATGTTATACTTTTTGTTATAATTTGTTTTTTAAATTTGATTAAGTGAGAATTTAGTTTTGACTTATAAATTTATTTTGTATTAATTTTTAATGAAAGATTTATTTTATTTTAGCCATTATTCTCTTTATTTGAATACATATTTTTTCTGTTTTTATTTGATATTGTATTTGTTTAATTTTTGTTTTAATGCTATCGTAGTACTCTTAGTTTGGTGCTTTTATGAACTTTATTTTTAACTTATTTTTTTTGTTTTGCAAAGTAAATTTAATTATTTATTTATGTACTTATTTATCACTTTAATTTTTTAGCAATGATTTTAATTTTATTTATAATTTTTTAGTTTATTTATTTCTATTATGATTTATAATTATTGTAGATTCAGTTATTTATTGATTTAAAATTTGCATGAATTCTTTATAGTAAAACTTTGACTAATTACATATGAATGAGAAATTTATCTTTAATTAATTATTTTTATTTTGTATTTTATTTATCTTTTAATTTTATTTTAATTTTTAATTATTCTTTTAGGTTTGAATTTGAAATTACATATTTGCAATTTGTTAAATGTGTAATATTTTTAAACAAATGTCCCATAAATTTTTGTGATTTGTTTTTTTATTTTTTCATTTTTCATTGAGTGAAAAAAAAATCAAAGATCATACAAAGTTATTGAAATTAAACATGTCATAAATAATTCACCCCTTCACATGCTTATTTGAACTAATATTATCCATCAATGAAGAGGTAGAATGCGAATTATTAATTGAATGTCAAGAGTTTTGAGGTGTGAAAGCATGACAAGTCAAAGAAAGTGCATGATCAAAAGACATTTAGAAATGTTACATACGAATGTGTGAATGAACTAGAATATTAAAGAATGTGATTTTTTTATTAAAAAAACATCTTTAGAAAATTAATTAATAAATATTATTCTAATTTCATAAGATTCATTTTATTGAACTGTGTTCATATAGAAGATATAATAATAATAATAGTAATAATAATAATAATAATAACAATTATTATTATTATTATTATTAATTAATAATTAATAATATAGTTCATATACATAAAATTACTATTATTTTACTATTACATATGTACATTTCCATTATGTAATATTCAAAAGAATATCCGTTTTATATATAAATTATAATTATTATCAACCCTTCAATTAAAAAAAATACTTTCTCTGTCCCGAAAATATTGTCTCAATTGATATCAATAAAAGTTTGTTATATTACTAGAGAAACTAAGGAAGCATAAATAATTAATTTTAGTAGTATTTTTAAATTTTATTTCATGTGTATCAAATAAATCATGCGCTATCTAAACTCAGTATTGATAAATTTCATACAAGGCCTTCATTAAGCCTAAATTTTCCAAAAGTCTCGGAGTTACTGAACCCGTCCGTAGCACGGGCTTTTTGCTAGTGTCATTTAATTTGTGTTTACTTTTTCAAGCTCTTGGCATCAGTTTTTCTCCCAATGGCTATCATTAAGCCACTGGGGGGTGAAGATAACACTTGTCGAATTTGGGACTTGAGGAAGAAAAAATCATTATACATAATACCTGCCCATGCAAATCTTATTTCTCAAGTGCAATTTGATAGTCCAGTCAGATCTACCTTTTCGTAGATCACTAAAGTTAAAGAAAACGATGTCTATAGCTTCAATTCTGGAAATTAGCAAGTGTTTTGTGTTTTTTGCAGGGTGTTTAATTGTGGTGATGGCTAACATTTGAAGAAATGACAGTAAAATGGATCATTTAAAGGGCCACAAAGTAACCTACCACATTCTTGGGACTGTTCAAATTTCAAAATATGCATTTAGATTTTTTTAATACAATGTACTCAAACATGGACTATTATTAATATTTGAATTTAAATCATGTTTGTAATATTTGTGGAGTAATTACAGCCGAATTATCAATTAATTTTTAATTTTCAATTAAAAATATTATCTGTTTCCAAGGCATTCATTAATGAATGTTCATAATTATCACTGTTAGTCATTACAAAATGGATAAAGCATGCAGGTTAAATTAATGGCGAATTCGGTGTAGTAATAATTAGACAGATTAGCAATACAAAGCAGTATTGTTTCTATATTTAGATTGAAAGTTTCGTGTAGCTAGGAAACTTTAATCACCCAAAGACAATGGATGTGAGTAGAGATGTGTCTCACAACTGTCCACACATCCACAGATAATGCAGCAGAATAAAACAAATTAAAAACAATAACTCAAGAATTATTTACGCTTACTGATCTATGAGATTAGCAAACTAGGCTTACGCCCAAAAACTTTTCACTATAAAAACTTTTGTTGCTTACAAAAATAAATAAGTGAAAAACTAAAATACTAAAATACTAAACGAGTTCTAATCACCTTCTACGACAAGAACAATTCCCCTTATCCAAGTAGGACCGATTCTAGTCAGAAGTAAAACAAAGAACTCTATGAAAACCTAGATGTGAGTTACGGATGTGTCTCACAACCTTCACTCACAACCTAAAAACACAACGTTGAAAACTGTGAAGAATATGTGTATTTCTCTCAGATTTTTCGTAGCTTCTCTTGTGCTGAATGCCTTGTATTTATATGCACTTTGGAGAAGATCTTCAAGTAATCAACGTCTTCCTTTGTGAGATCTCTTTTCCTATAAGAAAACATAAACACACTCACAAGAAAATAGAATATTAGAAGGTTAGTCCTAATATAAAACTATGTACATAAATAAAAGATATTTACTTTATTTACAATATTCTAGTCAAAGTAGGACAATAATAAATCTTCCATGAAAGTCACAAAATCTTCTTACCATAATAGAAGTCTTTTGAAATAAGGAAACAAGAATATGTTTCCTAAAAAGCTCACGCTTTCAATCTCCCCCTATTTTGGACTTTCTGGTCAAAACCAAAGATTTATGATAGTCACATTTTGTAACCACAAAATATAGATAAAAACATAACTCCCCCTGAATGGATGTGTGTCCAGATGTGTTGACACATCCACACATAAAAACTGCATAGAACAAGTTAGAGCAGAATAGCAGCAGTTCATTAAAAAGCAAAAGCAAAACAACCATTCAGCAACATCCTAATTAAAGTTATTACAACCCATTGTTTAAAACTAAAACACAAATTAAAAATTGTCTTAAAAACCATCAGAGCAAAAACAAAACAATTATTAAGAAATCTTCTCCCCCTTAATTCAAAGTTCCCAGCTCCTCCAGCCAGCAGCAGCAACAGCAGCATCCCAAACTCTGTTTCCAGCAGCAGCAGGTGCAGGTTCATCTCCCCCTTTTTGAGCAGAAAGGTTAGCATGCCATTTGAGGAGTCTATCCTTAAGGGCCTTGAGATTATTGTCTTGAGAAATGGAGGCTTGAAGTTGATCAGTTAAAGCAGAGGAATGAGATTTAGCAACTGCAATTTCAGCATCCAAATCCTTCATTTGAGCATCAAAAGGATCTTCAAATGTGGGTTCAGTTGTGTCCACATCTGGCATAGAAATTTCAGGGACAGTACCCAAAGGGAGATTAACATATCTTTGCTTAGTGTCTGGAAGGTGTTGTGGGTATTATTCAGCATGGTGACATCTTCAGTTGCTCCTGCATGTCAAGATGTTATTCCGCAGTAAGTATTGTTTAATATTTACTTATCTGATTTTTCTTAATATCTTTATTATTTTCCAGTAAATAAGAGAGAAGAACGCGGGATATTTCCAACCACGTTCAACACATCTTCAATGGCAAAGAAGACTTGGTCTCACGGACGTTGAGTAGATAAGCTTGGATCCCGAGATTGTAGGAACAACTTTTACCCATTCATACTTACTTTTATTTAAGGGGAGATGGAAACGGAAAAACACGCTCTCATTCTCACACACTCTACGTACACTTTACTTGTAATCCTCTCCATCATCTTCCGCAGTTGTATTCACAGTTATCATAGTGGAACTTTTAAGGTTGGAGACCTAACTCCTGGAGTTTTTTCCAAAGAGGTTATCACCTCTAAGGTTTTCTTCGTTAACAAATCATCGTGTCATTCTCTCTTTTCATGTCTTTGTTCCATTTAGTCGAATTCCACAATCCCCTCCTTATTATTTAAATCCACACACTTGTCAAAGTTAAGATTCTGTACTATTGTTTTTTCTACCAAAACAATTTGGCGCCCACCGAGGGGCCTCGTGGTTTATCGGTTATTTGGATCATTTCCTAAGCGAATTCATTATGTCTGCACCTCCCAATGTGTCCACAGCCGGCAAGGGTCCCGCCGTCACTCCAGCATCAGGAGGTAGAACCAGCTTCTTGCCGCCACCTCCTCAGACCGGACCTCAGCAAACTCAACCTACAAAGACTCCACAAAAGGAAGCGACCTTTTCCAATATAGATGCTGACATCTGGACTATCCTAACCAGGTTGAATCAGAGGTTGGATCAGCAAGATAGCAATTCCAAGGTTTTGGCCAATTCCATGATCAAGATGCAAAGGGATCAACAGCTCATCGCTTCGCGGCTTTAAAACGTCTCACCATTGCGTGCAAGGAACCTCAACTTTGACAACACCGAAGGATCTACGCTTCATAATGAATTTATCCCAATGGGTAGTCCACCTCAAACTCCTCAGCTGACATCCTTAATAATGTCGACATCCTTGCTCGAGGACACCCTAATGACGCCACCTTCAGCAGGATTCACCCCGTTCATTCCATTTATTGACAACACCACTGTCACAACTACTACGGATAACTCTGGTTTGCTGAATAATCTTTTAAATAATAATAATTTCAATCGTATTCCTATGGCTGACCCTTTTGCAGGAAACCCACTAGCCAAACAGATGCAGGATCTCAGGGAGCTGATAATGAACGTGCCAGACATAACTCTTCCAATCCAACCAGTGACTCAAAACTGCTACAATCAATCCCGATTTGTCCCAGCAATTGCAAATGTCGAAATCCCGAAGCGTTTCAATGTTCCATCTATGAAGTTGTATGATGGCACCACAGACCCAGAGGAGCATGTTGCTCACTATCAAGAAAAGATGAACATAATCCATATTCCGCTTCAATTCCGAGAGGCTTGCTTATGCAGAGGATTTGAGTCGACCTTGGTTGGACCAGCTCTCAAATGGCTGATTAGGCATCCCCTAGGTTCAATTGGTTCATACGCCCAGCTTATCAACATGTTCTATAACCAATTCTCGTGCAGTCGACAATTTGAGAAGCTGACAAGTGACTTCTACAATGTGACCCAGCAGCCTAATGAAACTCTGAAAGAATATGTCCACCGGTTCAATAAGGAAGTGCTAGAAATTCCCAACCTTGACATGTCGACAGCCACAGAAGCATTCAAAATGGGACTGAAGAAAGATTCACAGTATTACCAAGATTTGGTGATGACTCCTTGTAAGCGGTTGGAAGAAGTCAGGAGTAGGGCATTGAGATTCATAAGATTGGAGGAAGATGAGCTGTGAAGATCGAAGTCCTCATCCAAGTTGTCGACATATGACAACCCTGACAAAAAGACTGAATCATCCCATCGCAGGAACAACCGTTCCAATCCTTATCCGAGAATTGATACTAGCAAAATTAATTCAATAGACGGTGAGGATGAAGATAGTGATAATGTGCCTAACATTTCTAATTATTGTTTTTCTATTGACATTTCAGGTGTACTTTGTGCAATGGGCAACCTGGGTGATAAAGCCAAATGGCCAAAGAAGACGGATAAGACCACGGGATGGCGTGACAAATCAAACTCATGCGCTTACCATGAAGACTTTGGTCATGTTACTGAAGATTACATCGCACTAAGAAAGGAGATCAGTTACTTGCTCTCGAAAGGACATCTTAAGGAGTTGCTGGGATCCAGAAAGAAGAAGGCTGAAAATACGAAAGCTCCTCATGAAGTCGAAAGACCAGTTTCTCCCCCAGCATAAACAAAGGTGATCAATTTCATTAGTGGAGGTTCAGAAATATGTGGCACATCCTATTCTGCCGCAAAACGACATGCTAAGGAGTCAAAAGAGGAGAAGCCAGAGAGACAACCCAGGATGTCGACACCCTGCCAGGATCCAATCACCTTTGATGAGAGTGATCGAGATAACTTGCTGGAACCCCATCACGATGGCCTAGTTATTACCTTGCAGATCGCCAATTGTACAATCTGGCGCATCCTAGTTGATGGGGGTAGCTCTGTCAATCTCATTATGTTAAGTACCCTCAAGGAAATGAACATCCCAGAATCAGAGATCGTCAAGAAATCCTCAATATTGGTAGGCTTCAGTGGTGAAGTCAAAGAAACGGTGGGGGAAATAAAGCTTCCAATATACTCAAAGGGCCTCAACACCATGGAGCGGTTATGTGTAATTGATTATGCAACATCCTACAATGTCATTCTTGGAAGACCATGGATTCATGGGATGAAGGTTGTACCCTCCACTTACCATCAGTGTATGAAGTTCCCAACACCTTGGGGTGTCGCTAAAATATATAGTGATCAGCAGGTGGCCAAGGAATGTTATAAGACTTCAATGAAGGCATCGACATCTCCAAAACAAGCATAGCAATTACATAGGAAAGTACGTGAAGTCCTGGAAGCTAGGGAGAACGATGTGAAAGAAGTATTGCTAGACCCTTCCAACCCGGACATCAAGGTACTTATTGGCAGTGACATCCCATCAGATATAGAAGAGAAGCTTGTGGACCTATTAAAAAGCAGAGTAAAGAGTTTTGCTTGGAGGCATGATGACATGACCGGCATCAGCAAAGATGTCATCACTCACAAACTTAACATCGATCCTAGTTTTAAACCAGTGCACCAGAAACGTAGAAAATTTGCAGAAACAAGAAACCAGATCATCAAGGAAGAAGTAGAGCGCTTACTCAAAGCCAACATGATCCGAGAGGTAGATTATCCAAGATGGTTAGCAAACGTGGTTGTGGTTGAGAAGAAGAATGGGAAATGGCGAGTCTGTGTTGACTTCACCGACTTAAATAAAGCCTGTCCAAAAGATCCTTTCCCTTTGCCTCACATAGATTCGTTAGTTGATGCCACCTCCGGACATGAGCTCCTCACCTTCATGGACGCATCCTCAGGATTCCAACAAATCCAGATGGAACCATCTGACCAGGAGGACACCGCCTTCATAACGCCCACAGGTATTTATTGTTATATTGCTATGCCTTTTGGACTAAAAAATGCAGGTGCAACATATCAGAGGCTCGTCAACAAAATGTTCAAAGATCAGATTGGTGACACGATGGAAGTATACATCGACGACATGGTAGTAAAATCCAAGAAAGCCGAAGATCACATAAGCAACCTATCTCAAGCCTTCGACATCTTGGATTGTTTCAATATGAAACTTAATCCAGCTAAATGCAACTTTGGAATGAAGGCAGGGAAGTTTTTGGGTTATATGGTTACTAAAAGAGGCATTGAAGCTGCCCCAGAACAGATACATGCTATTATTAACCTGTCGTCACCTCAATCTGTCAATGACATCCAAAGATTGAAAGGAAAGATTGCTGCACTCACCAGGTTCATTTCAAAATCCTCGGATCGATGCAAACCTTTCTATGACATCCTAAGGAAGAACAAGAAGTTCCAGTGGGAGAACCAGCATGAAGAAGCCTTTCAGGAGCTCAAAAGTTACCTGTCGACACCTCCATTATTGGCCAAGCCTCAGGAGGGCGAACATCTTTACATCTACCTAGCCATATCAGAAAGCGCTGTAAGTGCAGTCTTGGTGACAGAACGAGATGGTAGTCAGCAACCCATCTACTATATAAGTAAGACACTTTTAGATGCAGAGGCCAGGTATTTTCATTTACAGAAGTTAATTTTAGCTTTGATAACTGCTTCTGTTAAATTAAGGCACTATTTTGAAACACATACTATAATTGTACCCACTAACTATCCTATTAAGAATGTTATGAGATAACCAGAGATGTCAGGTCGAATGGCTAAATGATCCGTACAATTGAGCACTTATGATATCAAATATGAGCCCAGAATAACAATAAAATCTCAAGCTCTAGCTGATTTTGTGGCTGACTTTAGTCCAACCCTGCAACAAGAAGTGGAATTGGAGGTTCAGCAACTTCAAGATGATGACATCCTGAAAATTTGGATGCTCTACACAGATGGTGCTTCTAACATGAGAGGCACAGGACCTGGAGTTGTACTAAAATCGCCACAAGGGGACATAATACCACAATCCATCAGTTGCAGTTTTAAGGCCACTAATAATGAAGCAGAATATGAGGCATTAATTGCAGGATTAACAGCAGCCCAGGACCTGGATGTCAAGCATATCCGGGTGTTTATGGATTCTTTGCTAATTGTTAACCATTACAACGGATCCTACATAGCAAAAAATGCAAAGATGACGACATATTTGGAAATTGTAAAAATTATGGCGGCCAAATTCAAAACATTTACTTTGGAGCAGATTCCACGAGAGGAAAATTCTCAAGCAGATGCTCTGGAAAACTTAGGTTCAGCCTTCAAAAGCATTTCATAGACAAGTATCCCAATTGTGCATGTTGACATCCCAGCAATTGATCTTCTTGAGCAGTTCGTTCTAGATGTCGACATACCTTCCCCTCCAGCAGCAACTTCTTGGACAACTCCCATTATCAAGTATCTCTTAGATGATACGATCCCAGCCGAGGAGAAAAATTCTAGAGCCTTCAGGGTAATAGTATCTAAGTATTTACTTATTGATAACCTTTTGTTTAGAAAATCTGCTGCAGGTCACTACTTAAGATGTCTAGAAGCAGACCGAGCCCATCAGGTTCTCAAGGAGCTGTATGAAGGACAGTGTGGAAATCATACTGGGGGCAGAAGTCTGCATACCAAGGCTCTTAGGATGGGCTATTTTTGGCCCACAATGAGAAGAGACGCCGCGTACTATGCAAAGAAATGTGACTCCTATCAACAACATGGTGACATCCTGCATCAGCCAGCTGAACTACTGCATCCTATCCTGTCGCCATGGCCATTTATGGTTTGGGGAATGGACATCGTAGGAAAATTACCCAGGGCACCAGGAGGAAGAGTATTTCTACTAGCCATAACAGACTATTTTTCTAAATGGGTAGAAGCTGAGGCGTACGTACAAGTTCGAGATAGAGAAGTTATCTCTTTTATCAAAAGAAATATATTCAGCTGATTTGGGATACCTTCAGAGATTATTTGTGATAACGGCTCCCAGTTTATTAGTAGGAAGATGGGCAGAAGAGTTGCCAATGGTTTTATGGGCTGACAGGACGATATTCAAGAATGCTACTGGACAGGCTCCCTATTCACTTGTATTTGGGACAGAATCAGTTATTCTAGCAGAAGTACTTGTACCTACGGCCAGATACAGTTTGTTGAATCTGATCATAATAAAGACATCTTGACATACGACTTGGATACCTCAGATGAACTAAGGGACATGGCCAAAATTCGGATGGCAGCATATCAACAAAGGGTAGCCAAATCTTACAACAAAATGTAAGGGTTAGAAGGTTTCAAGTGGGAGATTTGGTCCTACGAAAGGCATTACAAAATACAAAGGAACTCAACGCAGGCAAGCTTGCCCCAAAATGGGAAGGACCCTACCTAATAGATGCACAGGACGGGAAAGGAGCATATCGTCTGTCAACCTTGCATGGCCAAATAATACCACGAAGTTGGAACGCCATTCACCTTAAAAGGTATTACATCTAAACAATGCCCCTTAAACTCATCTCATCCCAGGTATGGACAATCCTTTATTTATTTGTAACTTTTCATTTCCCTATTTACTTTTTTCTTACTTCACTGCAAATCAAGATGTCACTAACACAACTTGTGGAGGGGCGTCAACGTAGTTGACGTCCATTTTTAACATGTCTCAGTCTTACGAGGTGTTGACATACGGGAATGGGGACATATCGAAAGTACGTAAAGTCAGAAGGACAACGAATTCTCCTCCGTCAGAGACTGGCCATCTCTTCTCAAGTAAAGGTACACAATCCCTTCTAAGGTTTGAAGAGTTAATTACCTCTTTCTTAAGATGTTAGGTTACCACACCTTCGCCTGGAGTGCAAGTTATCTCTTTAATTAAGGTGTGGGGTGGGCCTATATGGGTAAACTCATATAGCTTACCCATTCCCACTCAGTTAAATGATTGATCTCATGTTTTATTCTTATGGTTATGTCATGTACGTGTCATCTTAAGTATCTACCGCTTTGACATACTATCATGTCACCTTACGAGCATAACAAATGACCATCCAAACAAAAATTTCATCCAAAAGGAAACAAGCCTTGACATGCTTGAAAATTACTAAACCAACATCCAAACTGCTAAAAGTTAAAATGCAAAAGTGTTGGACCAACCCAACACATAAAAGAAATTGTCTTCGGTCCTTATGGACCTATTACATAACCAAACAAAAATTGTCTTTGGGATTCCACCCCAGTAATACCAACAAAAAAAAACTAGAACAAACTTATAGTACCTTTTTCAGATGGCATCCACCTCAGGTGTTGCTTTGGGAGTAACTTCTCCGACCTCTGCTGCATCCTTTGCAATCGCTTCATAAGGGCTTGATGACACCTCACCCTCATCTACTGGCTCACCTGTCATCTTGGAGAAGTAGGCATATTCCTTATTGATATCCCAATTCTGAGCCTTCCCTTCCTGGAACTCCTTCATCATCTTGATCTTACACTGGGAAACGGTTTTAGCAGCAGCCAATTTGCAAGAACCTTTCACTTCTGCAATCTCCTTAAGGTGATCCTCCTCACTTTTTGCCAAATTGTTCAATAGGTCCTTTACCGTCTGCTCCTGCTCTTCCAACGACTTAACTTGTTGCTCCAAGGTCTTTTCATGCCCCTTCACCTTGTTCTCTAACATTATCTTCTCCTTCTTAACCAAAGCAATATCAGCTTTAGACTTCTTCTTCAGCATCTCCATTTCTTTTACCAGATCTTCCAAATACCCTACAGCCTGTAAAATAATAACTTGACATCAAAAGGTGTTATAAAAAACTTTTGAAATAGTCAAAACCCAGTTAGTAACATCTTACCCCAGCTGCAAAACTCATACATTTCTTCTTGAACTCTCCTACTGGCATTCCTTCAAAAGTATCTCCAACATCAATCACCTCCTCTTGAATAGCCTTTCTCTTTCTCACCCTGGAGCCAATACCTGCTGTTGTGGGTATTTTTCAGCATGGTGACATCTTCAGTTGATCCTGCATGTCAAGATCTTATTCCTCTGTAAGTATCGTTTTAATATTTACTTATTTGATATTTTCTAATATCTTTATTCTTATTTTCCAGTAATTAAGAGAGAAGAATACGGGATATTATCTAGCACGTTCAACACATCTTCAACGGCAAAGAATGACTTGGTCTCATGGACGTTGAAAATGATAAAGATCATCTCCGCGATTGTAGGAACAAACTCTTACCCTTTCTTATATTTAAGGGGAGGTGGAGACGGAAATACACACACATTCTTATATGCACACACTCTACGCAAAAGTCGATTGTAATCCTCTCCATCCTCTTCCGAAGTTGTAACTCAATTATCATAGAGAAACTTTTAAGGTTGGAGACCTAACTCCCGGGGTTTATTCCGAAGAGGTTGTCACCTCCGAGGTTTTCCTCGTTAACAAATCGTGGTGTCATTCATTCTTTTCATGTCATTGTTCCATTTATTCGAATTCCACAATCCCCTCCTTAGCATTTAAATCCACACACTTGTCAAAGTCAAGATTCAACTCTATTGTTTTTTCTACCAAAACAATTTGGCGCCCACCAAAGGGGCCTTGTGGTTTATCGGTTATTTGGATCATTTCCTAAGCAAATTCTTTATGTCTGCACCCTCCAATGTGTCCGCCGCCGGCAAGAGTCCCGCTGTTGCTCCGACATCAGGAGGTAGAACCAGCTTGCTGCCGCCACCTCCTCAGACTGGACCTCAGCAAACTCAACCTACGAAGACTCCACAAAAGGGAGCGACCTCTTCCAATGTAGATGCTGACATCCGGAGTATCCTCACCAGGTTGAATCAAAGGTTGGATCAGTAAGACAACCAGTCAAAGGTGCTGACCAATTCCATGATTAAGATGCAGAAAGATCAACAGCTCATCGCATCTCGGCTTGACAACATATCACCACTGCGTGCAAGGATCCTCAACTTCGACAACACCGAAGGATCCACACTTCAGAGTGAATTTATCCCAATGGGTAGTCCGCCTCAAACTCAACAGTTGTCATCCTTAATGACGTCAACACCTTTGCCTGGGGACACCATATTGACGCCACCTTCCTCAGGATTCACTCAGTTCATCCCATTCATTGACAACACTACTGTCACAACTACTACGGACAACTCTGGTTTGCTAAATAATCTTTTCAATAATAATAATTTCAATCGTATTCCTATGGCTGACCCTTTTGCAGGAAACCCACTAGCCAAGCAGATGCGGGACCTCGAGAGATGATAATGAACGTGCCAGGCGTAACTCCTCCAATCCAACCAGTGACTCAGAACTGCTACAATCAATCCCGGTTTGTCCCAGCAATTGCAAATGTTGACATCCCGAAGCGTTTCAGTGTACCATCTATGAAGTTGTATGATGGTACCACGGACCCAGAAGAGCATGTTGCCCACTATCAAGAAAAGATGGACATAATCCATATTCCGCTTCAATTCTGGGAGGCCTGCTTATGCAGGGGGTTTGGATCAACCTTGTCTGGACCAGCTCTCAAATGGCTGATTAGGCAACCCCTAGGTTCAATTGGTTCATACGCCCAGCTCATCAACATGTTCTATAACCAATTCTCATGCAGTCGACAATTTGAGAGGTTGACAAGTGATCTCTACAATGCGACCCAGCAGCCTAATGAAACCTTGAAGAATTATGTCCACCGGTTCAATAAGGAAGTGCTAGAAATTCCCAATCTTGACATGTCGACAGCCACAGAAGCATTCAAAATGGGACTGAAGAAAGATTCACAATATTATCAAGATTTGGTCATGACTCCATGTAAGCGGTTGGAAGAAGTCAGGAGCAGGGCAGTGAGATTCATAAGATTGGAGGAAGATGAGCTGTGAAGATCGAAGTCCTCAACCAAGATGTCGACATATGACAATCCCAACAGAAAGACTGAATCGTCCCATCGCAGGAACCACCGTTCCAATCCTTATCCAAGGATTGATACTAGCAAAATTAATTCAATAGATGGTGAGGATGAAGATAGCGATAATGTGCCTAACATTTCTGATTATTGTTTTTCTGTTGACATTTCAGGTATACTCTGTGCAATGGGCAACCTTGGGTACAAAGCCAGATGGCGAAAGAAGACGGATAAGGCCATGGGGTGGCGTGACAAGTCAAAATGGTGCGCTTACCATGAAGACTTTGGACATGTTACTGAAGATTGCATCGCACTAAGAAAGGAGATCAGTTACTTGCTCTCGAAGGGACATCTCAAGGAGTTACTGGGATCCAGAAAGAAGAAGGCCGAAAGTGCGGAAGCTCCTCATGAAGCCGAAAGACCAGTTTCTCCCCCAGCATCCACAAAGGTGATCAATTTCATTAGTGGAGGTTCAGAAATATGTGGTACATCCTATTCTGTCGCAAAACAACATGCTAAGGAGTCAAAAGAGGAGAAGCCAAAAAGACAGCTCAGGATGTCGACACCCTGCCAGGATCCAATCACCTTTGATGAAAGTGATCGAGATAACTTGCTGGAACCCCACCACGACGGTCTAGTTATTTCCTTGCAGATCGCCAACTGTACAATCTGGCGCATCCTGGTTGATGGGGGTAGCTCTGTCAATCTTATTATGTTGGGTACCCTTAAGGAAATGAACATCCCAGAATCGGAGATCGTTAAGAAGTCTTAAGTGCTGGTAGGCTTCAGTGGTGAGGTCAAAGAAACAGTGGGGGAGATAAAGCTTCCAATATACTCAAAGGGCCTCAACACCATGGAACGGTTCTGCGTAATTGATTGTGCAACATCCTACAATGTCATCTTGGGAAGACCGTGGATTCATGGAATGAAGGCTGTACCCTCCACATACCATCAGTGTGTGAAGTTTCCAACACCTTGGGGTGTCGCTAAGATTTACAGTGATCAACAGGTGGCTAAGGAATGTTATAAAACTTCAATGAAGGCGTCGACATCTCCAAAACAAGCATAGTAATTACAGAGGAAAGTACGTGAAGTCCTGTAAGCTAGGGAAGATGATGTGAAAGAAGTATTGCTAGACCCTTCCAACCCGGACATCAAGGTACTTATTGGCACTGACATCCCATCAGATATAGAAGAGAAGCTTGTGGACCTATTAAGAAGCAGAATAAAGAGTTTTGCTTGGAAACATGATGACATGACAGGCATCAGCAAAGATGTCATCACTCACAAACTTAACATAGATCCTAGCTTTAAACCAGTACACCAGATACGTAGGAAGTTTGCAGAAACCAGAAACCAGATCATCAAGGAAGAGGTAGAGCACTTACTCAAAGCCAATATGATACGAGAGGTCGATTACCCAAGATGGTTAGCAAACGTGGTTGTGGTAGAGAAGAGGAACGGGAAATGGCGAGTTTGTGTTGACTTCACCGACTTAAATAAAGCCTGTCCGAAAGACCCTTTCCCTTTGCCACACATAGATTCGTTAGTTGATGCCACCTCCGGACTTGAGCTCCTCACATTCATGGATGCATCCTCAGGATTTCAACAAATCCAGATGGAACCATCTGATCAAGAAGACACCGCCTTCATAACGCCCACAGGTATTTATTGTTATATTGCTATGCCTTTTGGACTAAAAAATGCAGGTGCAACATATCAGAGGCTCGTCAACAAAATGTTCAAAGATCAGATTGGGGACACAATGGAAGTATACATCGACGACATGGTAGTAAAATCCAAGAAAGCCGAAGATCACATAAGCAACCTATCTCAAGCCTTTGACATCTTGGATTGTTTCAATATGAAACTTAATTCAGCTAAATGCAACATTGGAATGAAGGCCGGGAAATTTTTGGGTTATATGGTTACTAAAAGAGGCATTGAAGCTGCCCCAGAACAGATACGTGCTATTATCAACCTGTCGTCACCTCAATCTGTCAAGGACGTCCAAAGATTGACGGGAAAGATTGCTGCACTCACCAGATTCATCTCAAAATCCTCGGATCGATGCAAACCTTTCTACGATATCTTAAGGAAGAACAAGAAGTTCCAATGGGAGGACCAACATGAAGAAGCCTTTCAGGAGCTCAAAACTTACCTGTCGACACCTCCGTTATTGGCCAAACCCCAGGAGGATGAACATCTCTACATCTACCTAGCAGTATCAGAAGGCGCTGTAAGTGCAGTCTTGGTGACAGAACGAGATGGTAGTCAGCAACCCATCTACTATATAAGTAAGACACTCTTAGATGCGGAGACCAGGTACTCTCATTTACAAAAGTTAATTTTAGCTTTGATAACTGCTTCTATTAAATTAAGACACTATTTTGAAACACATACTATAATTGTACGCACTAACTATCATATTAAGAATGTTATGAGAAAACCAGAGATGTCAGGTCGAATGACGAAGTGGTCTGTACAATTAAGCACATACGACATTAAATATGAGCCCAGAACAGCAATTAAATCTCAAGCACTAGCTGATTTTGTGGCTGATTTTAGTCCAACCATGCAACAAGAGGTGGAATTGGAGGTACAACAACTTCAAGATGATGACGTCCTGAAGATATGGACTCTCTACACAGATGGTGCTTCTAACATGAGAGGTACAGGTTTTGGAGTTGTACTAAAATCGCCACAAGGGGACATAATACCACAATCCATCAGTTGCAGTTTCAAGGCCACTAATAATAAAGCAGAATATGAGGCATTAATTGCAGGTTTAACAGTAGCCCAGGACCTAGATGTCAAGCATATCCGGGTGTTTATGGATTCTTTGCTAATTGTTAACCATTACAACGGATCCTACATAGCAAAAAACGCTAAGATGACGACATATTTGGAAATCGTAAAAATTCTTTCGGCCAAATTCAAGTCATTTTCCTTGGAACAAATCCCACGAGAAGAAAATTCTCAAGCAGATGCCCTGGAAAACTTGGGTTCAGCCTTCAAAAGCATTTCACAGACAAGTATCCCAATTGTGCATATTGACATCCCAGCAATTGATCATCTTGAGATGTTCGCTCTAGATGTCGACGTACCCTCCTCTCCAGCAGCAACCTCTTGAAAAACTCCTATTATCAAGTATCTCTTAGATGATACGATCCTAGTCGAGGAGAAGAATGCTAGAGCCTTCAGGGTAAGAGTATCTAAGTATTTACTTATTGATAACCTCTTGTTTAGAAAATCTGCTACAGGTCACTACTTAAGATGTCTTGAAGCAGATAGAGCCCATCAGGTTCTCAAGGAGCTGTACGAAGGACAATGTGGAAATCATACCGGAGGCAGAAGTCTGTATACCAAGGCTCTTAGAATGGGCTATTTTTGGCCCACAATGAGAAAAGACGCCGTTGACTACGCATAGAAATGTGATTCCTGTCAACGACATGGGGACATCCTACACCAACCGACTGAACTACTACATCCTATCCTGTCGCCATGGCCGTTTATGGTTTGGGGAATGGACATTGTAGGAAAATTGCCCAGGGCACCAGGTGGAAGAGTATTTCTACTGGCTATGACAGATTATTTTTCTAAATGGGTAGAAGCTGAGGCGTACGTACAAGTTCGTGATCGAGAAGTTATATCTTTTATCAAAAGAAATATATTCAGCCGATTTGGGATACCTTCGGAGATAATTTGTGACAACGGCTCCCAATTCATTAGTAAGAAAACCCAAGATTTCTTGACATCTTGGGGAGTCAAGATGGTGACATCTTCACCTGTTCACCCTCAAGCCAATGGACAGGCAGAATCTAGCAACAAAATAATCATAAGCAACTTAAAAAAGAGACTGAACCAGAAGAAAGGACGATGGGCAGAAGAGTTACCAATGGTTCTATGGGCTGACAGAACGACATCTAAGAACGTTACTGGTCAAACCCCCTTTTCACTGGTATTTGGAACAGAATCAGTTATTCCAGCAGAAGTACTTGTACCTATGGCCAGATATAGTTTGTTGACATCCGAACATAAAAAGGACATCTTGATACATGACCTAGATACCGTGGACGAATTAAGGGACATGGCCAAAGTTCGCATGGCAGCATATCAATAAAGGGTAGCCAGATCTTACAACAAAAATGTAAGGATTAGAAGGTTTCAAGTAGGAGATTTAGTCCTACGAAAGGCATTCCAAAATACAAAGGAGCCCAATGCAGGCAAGCTCGCCCCAAAATGGGAAGGACCCTACCTAATAGATGCACAGGCAGGGAAAGGAGCATATCGCCTGGCAACCTTGGATGGCCAAATGATACCACGAAGTTGGAACACCATTCATCTTAAAAGGTATTACATCTGAACGAAACCCCCCTTAAACTCATCTCTTCCCAGGTATGAATAATCTTTTATTTATTGGTAAACTTTTATTTTTCTATGTACTCTTTCATTTACTTCATTGCTAATCAAGATGTCACTAACACACCTTGTGGAGAGACGTCAACCTTAGTTGGCGTCCGTTTTTAACATGTTTCTGTCTTATGAGGTGTTGACATATTTACATGGGGACATGTCGAAAGTACGCAAAGAACAACGAATTCTCCTCCGTCAGAGACTGGCCATCTCTTCTTAAGTAAAGGTACACAATCCCTTCTAAGGTTTAAAGAGTTAATTACCTCTTTCTTAAGATGTTAGGTTATCACACCTTCGCCTGGAGCGCAAGTTATCTCTTTAATTGAGGTGTGGGGTGGGCCTATATGGTTAAACTCATATAGCTTACCCATTCCCATTCAATTAAATGATTGATCTTACGTATTATTCTTGTGGTTATGACATATACATGTCATCTTAAGTATCTACAGCTTTGACATACTATCATGTCACCCTACGAGCATAACAAGTAACCATACGAAGAAAGATTTCATCCAAAAGAAAACAAGCCTTGACATGCTTGAAAACTACTAAACCTTAACTAGATTAAAGTTACCATCCAAACTACCAACGTTAAAGTGCAAAAGTGTTGGACCAACCCAACACATAAAAGAAATTTTCTTTGGTCCTTATGGACCTATTACATAACCAAACAAAAATTAAAATTGTCTTAAGGGATTCCACCCCAGTAATACCATCAAAAAACCAGAATAAATTTATTGAACTTTTTCAGGTGACATTCGCCGCAGGTGTAACTTCTCCAAACCTCTTATTGAGCATCCTCCTTTTTGTGTTTCCCATCCTTAAAGTCATTCCATGTCGCTGTCATGTGCATCATCAACCTGTTCAAGATCCTTGGAGGCCTCATTCGCTTTTTCATCATGGATCCGCTGCAAAGCCGTTTTTTCGTCATTCAGGTCCCAATTCACATGCTCTCCTTCTTGATATTTCTCAATCATTTGGATTCTAGTTTCAAAAACTGCTTTTGCAGTCTCATGTACCAAGTCATCCCGAAGTGATTCTATCTCTCTTTCATGCCTGATATCAACACTTGCAAGCCTGGACCGCCACTTTAATATCTCCTCATTCTTGTCCCTGATTTCCAAACCCCTTTCCCTTATTATCCTTGCAGCTTCTTTCAAATCCTTCTCGTATTCAACCTTACTCATATCAAAGGTATCACATTTTTCCCTCCATATCTTGATTTCTTTGGACATTAACTTAGCCATCGAAACGATCTGTCATCAACGAGCAAAAAGAGACATTTTACTAAAATAAAAGAGGATCAATGTACTAACATCCCAAATTAAATCTTACCTGATTCTCCAACACTTCTTCATTCCAAATTTGTTTCTCCACGTCGGAGATATGGTCCACCCTTTTTCTTTTCGAGGTAAGTTTATCTGTCTCAGGTATGGTCTCTTCCGCTTTCATCTTGCCTTTGTATTTTGCCACAATATCATTCGTCATAAATCCGAATCGAGTCACTGCATATAAAGATATATGTTAGCACGGATTTAATAGAGTCGCCAATTTAATAACACGTTGATTCTGGCTTACTCTCTTGGAGAATGTCGTATTTGAGAAAGAAGGATAAAAAACTGCACTCTTTAAGGTTATAGTCGCCGTAATATGGTAGGAGACGTATGATTTGGATGAGAATTTGAAGAAGATTCGATGATAATAATGGTTATCAAGAGTTACGGTTATTAATTCCTATCGAAACTCTTTTTCCTTTCTAGCCACCACGTATCCCTAACCGTCCCATCAGGCAAAGCTGGCAGTTGAGCATTTAATGGGGAGAAAAACATTTGCCTCTTCAATTGCCAACATAGTCAAATATTTTTGGAGACAAATTGTTGTGGGTATTTTTCAGCATGGTGACATCTTCAGTTGATCCTGCATGTCAAGATCTTATTCCTCTGTAAGTATCGTTTTAATATTTACTTATTTGATATTTCCTAATATCTTTATTCTTATTTTCCAGTAATTAAGAGAGAAGAATACGGGATATTATCTAGCACGTTCAACACATCTTCAACGGCAAAAAATGACTTGGTCTCATGGACGTTGAAAAGGATAAAGATCATCTCCGGGATTGTAGGAACAAACTCTTACCCTTTCTTATATTTAAGGGGAGGTGGAGACGGAAATACACACGCATTCTTATATGCACACACTCTACGCACAAGTCAATTGTAATCCTCTCCATCCTCTTACGAAGTTGTAACTCAATTATCATAGTGAAACTTTTAAGGTTGGAGACCTAACTCCCGGGGTTTTTTCCGAAGAGGTTGTCACCTCTGAGGTTTTCCTCGTTAACAAATCGTGGTATCATTCATTCTTTTCATGTCATTGTTCCATTTATTCGAATTCCACAGTCCCCTCCTTAGTATTTAAATCCACACACTTGTTAAAGTCAAGATTCAACTCTATTGTTTTTTCTACCAAAACACTTGCGCTCTCATCTAAAACAGGGATCTTCTTAGGAACAGGCAGAGGTTTCATATTTATCTTAAGAGCGGACTCATCAAACATGGCTTCAATGTCATCAAGATCAAAATCCGATCCTGAAACAACTGGTTTGGAGACTGCATTGACATATGAATATTATCAAGAAGTGTAATGCATCAGATTGATAAACTATAGTAAAGAGACAACATGCTTACCTATAGACATAATGACGTAAGTTGACACTTTTTGATCTTCCGAAACAACCAGAGGTGATTCCAGTAGTCCCCTAGGAGATCTCTTATCCAAGGGAAGATTGAAAAATTCGTCAATTTTTGCCAAGGTGTCTTCAGCCGGTGGGAGTAGTTCTCCCCAGTCAATATCTGAAAAGAGGTAAGAACAATTACGATTTCAGTTTGTTTCAAGAATAGAAAGTCATAAAGTTAGGAATTCAAGTACCTCCCTTGTTCCATTTGCTTGATACCTCATTCCCTTCTCCAATGGATGCCCTATCAACAAAGAAAAACCTATTTTTCCATCCCCTATCACTAGAAGATGTGGTGCTCATTAAGGAGTTCCTACCTGATCTTTTCTTAAAAAGATATCTTTTTGAACCGAAAGGTTGAAGATCGTACGAATAGGCTATCTCATGAAGCCCTAGGTTAAACCCATTCTCCTTGTTCACTTTGTTAATAAAAGCAAAAATTCTCCAAGCCATGGGAATCAGTTGAGGATAAGCAAGTTGGGTCTTTTGAAAGAATTCAGAAACCAACGATGGGAAGGGGTAGCTAAACCCTAGAAGAAAGGGATACTCAAGAAAGCAAATCCATTTGGCGGAAACAAAGTCGGACCTAAGATTTATGGAAAAAGGGTGAAAAATCACACCTTTAGGGAAGTAACATTGTTGTTTTAGTGATTCTATTTGGGTATCACTAAACAAACAAGTCTCCTCATCCGGTTTCGCAAGGAGATTTTCACAAACAAAATCATTAAGACTAATCTCTATGGGACCTTGTGGGGATGGGGCACTCTTAGTTTTGGACGAACTCCACCTAGTCCTACCCATGGTTGACAGACAAAGGAGAGAATTAAACAATGGATGAAAATATGAAACGGAGAAATTTTTACCTTGCAGAAGAACAGGGCCGTAGCAAGCAGGAGTGAAATGGAAGGTTTGAGAAGCTTATTAAGGAGCCTTCCAATCGGTTATTTAAATTAAAAAGAACTCTATTTCCAAAAAACCACTTTTTCCTAAGCATTACTCCCCAACCGTCCATTACCTCCACGTTTCACTATACCCGTCCCATCATGCAAGCTGGCAGTTGAGCATTTATTGGGAGAAAAACATTTTCCTCTTCAGTTGCTAAATTAGCCAAATATTTTTGGGGACAAATTGTTGTGGGTATTTTTCAGCATGGTGACATCTTCAGTTGCTCCTGCATGTCAAGATGTTATTCCGCAGTAAGTATTGTTTAATATTTACTTATCTGATTTTTCTTAATATCTTTATTATTTTCCAGTAAATAAGAGAGAAGAACGCGGGATATTTCCAACCACGTTCAACACATCTTCAACGGCGAAGAAGACTTGGTCTCACGGACGTTGAGTAGATAAGCTTGGATCCCGAGATTGTAGGAACAACTTTTACCCGTTCATACTTACTTTTATTTAAGGGGAGATGGAGACGGAAAAACACACTCTCATTCTCACACACTCTACGTACACTTTACTTGTAATCCTCTCCATCATCTTCCGCAGTTGTATTCACAGTTATCATAGTGGAACTTTTAAGGTTGGAGACCTAACTCCCGGTATTTTTTCCAAAGAGGTTATCACCTCTAAGGTTTTCCTCGTTAACAAATAATCGTGTCATTCTCTCTTTTCATGTCTTTGTTCCATTTAGTCGAATTCCACAGTCCCCTCCTTATTATTTAAATCCACACACTTGTCAAAGTTAAGATTCTGTACTATTGTTTTTTCTACCAAAAACAGAAGGGTTTTGGTCTCTTTAAACAAATCAAACTTTTCAACCTTTTCTTCACCCTTTTCAGGCTTAACACCATTGACAATCAAAATTTGAGAGATTAGAGAGGGGTAGGGTAAAGACCACTTTTTAGAAGGGGATTCTCTATAGGCACAAATTTTCCTAAAAATGAAATCTCCAAAATTGATATTTCTTTTAATGCCCAACCTATACAGTAAGTCAGCTTGCACCCTAGTCACAGAGGTCTTGTTATTTGAGGGGCAAAGGTTGGCAACAAGGACTGTATGGAGAAAACAATAAAGAGAGGATAAAGAACCACTTCCCAAATCTTTTGGCTTTACAGGCCAAGTGGTTACTTTGCCATGGGTGATAGCAGACACAAGTTCTTCATCAGAAACAACAACCAGCTGATCCAAAGTATCATCCAAGCCAAGAAAATCATTGATTACAGCAGGGGAAAAGGGGACAAACTTTCCTCTAACATAGACAGAGAGGGGAGAGGAGTATCTATCTAGCCCTTTAGTCAAGTTGGCATAAAACTCATAGATCATCTTAGGGTAGAATGGGAGAGGGTGATCCACAGTTAAAAACAAGCCTCTCTCTTCAAAGAATTTATCCATACCTAATTTAAAGAAAGTTTCTCTATCTCTTTTCATCTCCACAATAAAAGCCTTATTAGAAATCAGACCAAACCTATCAGAGGCATTCTTGGTTAAAAATTTCTTAGAAAAGGGTTTAGGGGCAGGAGTAATGGAAAGAGTTGTAGAAATACCCTTATCAGCCTTCTTCCTCGTGGATGTGCGTCTGGATGTGTGCACATCTTCAGACACATCCTTTGCAGGGGATGGTATTTTGACAGACTCCACCTCTGTCTCATCATCAGAAGATACATCCTTTTCTTGGTCTTCCTTTTCTTGTTCAAGCTCATCTCTTCCTAGCTTGAAGTTGGCATCTGAGGCAGTGTCATCACTCTCATAACTGGACTCAGAATCTCCAGTTTCTTCTTCAATAGGCTCTAAGTCTGTAGCAGCCACCTTTTTCTTTCCTTTCAACTCCATCAAAATATTGGCCAAGGGCTCCTCATCACTAAACACAGAGGGACTATCAACAGAAGGAGCAGTCTCAGGGACAGGAGTATCAACGACTGGAGTAGGAGCAGGGATAATGGATGAGTAATTGTTGATGGTTGAGCCCTAGTCCTAACAAGAGGAGCAACTACCTCTTCTTCTTCTTCTTCATCATCACAAGCTATGGCAGTAGAGGTCTTACCACCAGGTTTTTTCAGGTTCTTCAGCTTGTCAGCTTCTGACAGCTTCCTCACCCTGTGCGATTGTCGTAGATTGCGTTGGGGAACTAGAATCGCAGCATGGCATAAGGGTTTTGTTGGGGTTAGCTTCCTCTTTTTAGTTGAAGAAGGTTCAACAGAGGGAGGAACAGGGGCAACAACCGATGGTTGTATAACCGGAGAGGCTGGAGCTCTAGGGTTTTCAGAAGCAGTTGGAACAGACAGGGGTTCCAATGTAGGAGATTTAGAGGGAGATCTTTCCATTGAAGAGCTAGACGAGGATGAGGGAGGAGGAATTTCAGCAAGAAATTTGGAGATTACAGGGTTGGCGGTAATTGGAGCTTTAGCAATGGCGACAGCAAGGGGCTCAATGTCTAGAATGTCTTCCTCACGCATGATTGAAGGATCAGCCATTTAAACTATCTCCAGAGCGTTAGGTTGAACAGTAAAAGGGAATTAATTGCAATGTGTGTGATATTGTGTGTAAAAAGAAGGAAGAACAAAAGGTTTTAGCAAGGGTTTATGGGAGATGGGACGGATGTGAGGGCTAATTAATACTCACAGCTCTCCCTTTCCAACTGAAACTTGGAATCCTTCTCCAAAAAGGTCTCACACAACCCAAATACCTTAGGAGTCCTCCAACGGATAGAAACCTTTGAGATTACCACACACAACCACCTTCGAAGAAATAGGGGATCAAAATAAAACAAGATTTTGATAGATTTTTATGGAAACAAAAATAATTCAGCCATATCTTTATTAAAAAAACAGAATTCCAATCAAATTTTCCAACCTTTTCAAATAAGGAATGATACACACATTTTTCTTTCATGAGAGATATTGGAGATTAAAAACCTATAAAATCAAAGAATAAATTAAGAATGAAAATAAATTAACTAGCATATTTAGAAAGCTCATGTATGACCTAAAAAATGCAATATGCCAAGTCATGATGCAAACACACAAGTGATGGAAAAATTCTCAGCTTATGGATGTGGCATAGGATGTGAGTCACATTTGGGGACACATTCAGATCACAAAAAGTCAATGAGCAATAATCCAATCTGCACAGCCTCTAGGATGCATCCACCAATTTTTGTTGTGGATTTTTGCATTGTGAGTAGCTTTCACTTTACTTTAATCCCAAAGATAGCCCTTTTTCCCAATGATCTTATCAAGTTTAATTTCAAGATTTCTTATGATAATCACTTGATCACAATGGTATGGCTTCATACTAAGGGTGAAGCAGCTGTTTCTCACATATTTTTTTTTCTTTTATAGCACCCACTGTGAGATACCTAGGAAGGTTATACCAAGTCATCAAAAGATGACATGGACAGGAAGTGCTCACAATTAAGTGATCAAAAACAATGTCAAGATGAAGACTCACAAGTGACCACAGTGAGAAATTTCGTGCTAATGCATGATTTTTTTTTTTTTGATTTTTTTTATAATTTTTTTTCAGTTAATCTAATATACAGATGTGTTAGAGGATGTGAGACACATTTGTGCTCACAACCTTAGATATCACACAAACCAAGAGACTTCCTCAAGGAGGAAAATCTCTCCAAATCTAATGCCTTTGTAAATATATCAGCCAATTGATTTTCAGTCCCAACAAATTTCAGACACACAGTTTTTTGTTCTACAAGATCCCTAATGAAATGATGTCTAATATCAATGTGTTTTGTTCTAGAATGTTGGACAGGATTTTTAGATATGTCCAAGGCACTTTTGTTATCACAAAAAGCAGTCAAAACTTTGCTATTCAATCCATAATCTTTCAGCATTTGATTCATCCAAAGCAGTTGTGTGCAGCAGCTCCCAAGGGCAACATACTCAGCCTCAGCAGTGGATAAGGACACACAATTCTGCTTTCTACTATACCAAGACACAAGGTTATTTCCTAGGTAGAAACATCCACCTATGGTACTCTTTCTATCATCAATATTTCCAGCCCAATCATAATCAGTGTATCCAACCAAATTGGTGTTTGTTTCTTTAGACTTATGCAGTCCTAGGTTCACAGTCCCACTCACATATCTAATGATTCTTTTCAAGGCTTTCAGATGGGACACCTTAGGGTTGGCTTGGTATCTTTCACAGAGACACACACTGTATATAATATCAGGTCTACTTGTAGTGAGGTAAAGCAGACTTCCTATCATACTTCTGTACAGTGTTTGATCAACACTCTCACCATCTGAATCATGACTTAGCTTTTGGGAAGATCCTATTGGTGTTCTTTGATGTGAAGAGTGTTCAAGTTCAAACTTTTTCACAAGATTCTTGGCATACTTAGACTGTGAGATGAACATGCCATCTTTGAATTGTTTAATCTGTAATCCTAAGAAAAAATTCAACTCACCTACCATACTCATCTCAAATGTGAAAGTCATGCTATCCACAAACTCAGCTAGCATAGGGTCAGAGTTTGACCCAAACACAATATCATCCACATAGATTTGTGCCACAAGAATCTCCTTTTTATTTTTCCTCACAAACAATGTTTTGCCAACCTCACCTCTCTTGAATTCTAGGTGAAGCAAATGGTCAGTCAACCTACCATACCAAGCTCTAGGAGCTTGCTTTAGCCCATACAGAGCTTTCTTTAGCTTATACACATGGTTAGGATACTTGGAGACCACAAAGCCTTTAGGTTGTTCAACATAGGCTTCCTCATTCAATATCCCATTTAGAAAAGCACTCTTAACATCCATTTGATGAAGAGTAATCTTCAGGTATCAAGCAATGGCTAAGAGAAGCCTAATGGACTCAATTCTTGCAACCGGAGAAAATGTCTCCTCAAAATCAATTCCTTCAATTTGAGTGTAACCTTGAGCAACTAACCTAGCTTTATTTCTAATGATCACACCTTGCTCATCAGTTTTGTTTTTGAAAATCCATTTGATTCCTATGACATTTCCATGTGAGGGTCTAGGGAAAAGAGTCCACACCTCATTCTTTTCAAATTGAATCAACTCATCTTGCATAGCAAGAATCCAGTCAGCATCTTTCAATGCTTCAACAACATTCTTAGGTTCAATCTTTGAAACAAAATAGCAAAAACTTACCTGGGAGTATGCTGAGGAGCAACTCCACAATCCAACCATCTTTCTATAGTCCACTTTGTCCTTTTGTCTAGTTCTCACTTGAGCATGCACATCTCCCATAACTTGTGAAGTGGGGTGGTTTTTCTGGATTTTAGAAGGAATATCCTTTGATCTATCCACACACCCATCCACATTATCATCTGAAGCACCATCCTGATCAGATTCAGAGGAACTGTCCTCAGTTACAGGATTTTGAGTGGATGTGGGAGCAGATGTGGGTTCAGATGTGGATGCAGATGTGTTCACATCCTTGGTTACATCCTTATCAGGTTCAGCAGGTTTTTCAGCACTAGCAGCATCTGTTGGTTCTCCAGCACCTGTTTCTGTATCTTTCTAGTCCAGTAAGCAACCTGAAACATCATCCTCAGCAGTCTTGAGGTTAAGATCAAGTGAGTCATCAAATATAACATTAGCAGATTCCATAATGGTCTTAGTTTTGAGATTAAAAACTCTGTAAGCTCTACTATTAGTGGAATAGCCAATGAAAATTGCTTTGTCACTCTTTGAATCAAATTTGGACAGACATTCTCTATCATTGAGAATGTAACAAATACATCCAAACACATGGAAATACTTCACAGTTGGTTTCTTTCCAAGGAGGATTTGGTATGGAGTGACAGTGCTACCAATCCTTAGAAACACTCTATTGCCAATGTGACAGGCAGTGTTTAAAGCTTCTGCCCAAAATTTCTTGGACAGATTTTAGAACTTAACATGACCCTAGCCATTTCTTGCAAATTTCTATTCTTTCTTTCAGCAATTCCATTTTGCTGTGGAGTGATTGGTGCAGAAAACTCATGAGTGATTCCCTTAGAATTGCAAAAATTAGTAAACATTTGATTCTCATATTCAGTGCCATGGTCAGACCTAATTCTCACAGTCTTAAGACCATAAAGATTTCTCACCCTTTTGTACCAATTTCTGAATTCTCCAATGGTTTCAGATTTCTCTCTTAAGAACATTACCCTAGTGTACCTAGAATAATCATCAACACACACAAAGGCATAATTTTTCCTACCAAAGCTTTCTACTTCAATAGGTCCCATTAAATCAGTATGAATCAGCTCCAAACACCTAGAAGTGGAACATTGTTGGACCTTTTTATGTGATGCTTTTGTTTGCTTTTCCTTTTGACATGAACCACAGACATCAGGGTTCTTGAAGTTCAGTTTAGGGAGGTTTTTAATAGCTTCAAACCTTTGAAGTTCTTCTAGAGTTCTATAGCTAGCATGCCCTAATTTTTGGTGCCACAGATTGACATCATTAGCTTTTAAGCTTAGGCAAGAAAGATTGTCACCAAATTGGTAACAATTGTCAGCAGATCTAGGACCAGTAAACACACATTTATTATCCTTATCAAACACTTCACACAAGTGCTTATCAAACTTCACATAAAGATCATAATCACATAGTTGACTGATGCTTATCAGGTTGGCTTTCAAGCCTTCCACATGGTACACATTGTGTAATTTTGGGAGACCCTTGACATCTAGGGTTCCTTTCCCAACAATATTTCCTTGAGCACCTCCACCAAAATTTACTTTCCCTCCACTAATCACTTCATAGTCAATAAGGACTGCTTGGTTTCCAGTCATGTGCCTAGAGCACCCACTATCAAAATACCAAGAGCCAGAGACAGTACTCTTGAGGGAAGAGTAAACAACATTGCAGGTAGCACTTGGTTTGGCCACCCACTGCTTTACAGCTTTCTTTTTGGGTTGCAGAGGTCTCAGATTACCAGGATGTGTGTTCGGATGTGCATACATCTTCTCACACATTTGAGGGCTGATTGAAGTGACCAGATTTTTTATCAGCCTTGAGTTTGTAACAGAAGGGCCTAATGTGGCTAGGAGCTAGGCAATAGTGACAGATGTAGTGACAGATGTAGTGCCTCTTCCTTGTGTAACGATGGTGTTGCCTTTTTCGCGGGAAAAATTCGATTTTCGCGTTTCTTTGAAAAACCAAATAAAACCGGAAAAAACGGAGTCGCCACGCCATTTTAATTTTGAAGGGCAAAACTTTGAAAAAAGCCCGAGATCAGAGATTTAGGTTCGGAGGTCATGTTACGCGTCGGGAAGGACGTTAGTGTGCACCCGACGCGCCTCGTAAACGAGTCTTCCAAGCTGAAAATCATTTGTGTGTGTGTGTGTGTGTGTGTTTTGGCCAAAATAAGTTGAAACTGGAAAAAGTAAAAATTGGGATGTCTTTTTAAGACTTTAAACTGATCCCATGATTTTTTGGAGAATTTATGGTTTGAGATTTGGTACTCAAAAAACCTTTTGAAGTTGAGAAGTCACTTCTGCCAGAAGGAAATGGCAGCAGACACCTGATTTTGAAATGGATTCAAGGGTCCTAAAACTTCATAATCTGGATGAACTCAGAGAATGAAAGTTTCTCTAGACTCCTTGAACAAACTTTGTGTGAAAGAAATTTCCATTTTGGAGAAGATTTGAGGGGTCAAAACCTTCTGGAAACCTCAGATATGAGATCTGGATTCCCAGAAGCTGATGAACTAGCCTCTGAAAGAAAAATTGAAAAGAGGAGTTTTACTCACCCAAAAAATAAGGTAAAAATATGTCTGGAAATCTCTGGATGTTGGCTACAAAAAGTGTTTTGTAGTCAACACCAAATTCCAAGTTCATCTGTGTCCAAAAATTAAGACCATGGACTGAGGTCTGAGAAAATTGCTACTGGACAGCAACTTCTCAAGAAAGAAAATATGATTTTAAGGGGGGTTTGGCATCCATGCTTGTCCCCATTTCCCTAGGTTTTGGTTAGTGATCACTAGACATTTTAGTGGTGAATCAACTATACCAAACCATCCTTGGGGTACATTAGGACTAAGCATTTCATTTGCTTGGGGAGGGGGATTTTACCCTTTGAAATCAAGATTTAGTGCTTGAAAATGGTTTTTTAGGGTTTTGAAAGTGCATTTTTGCAAGTAAGAAAGAAAAGCTTTGAAAATAATGTTGATCTTTGTAGAAGATCATCCATGGAGATGGTCTTCCATGGTGATCTTCTTAGATCTAGAGAAAGGAGATGAAAGAACTACATTTTGTAGTTTGAAGATGCATGCATGGATGAGATTTAGGGTTAGGAAGAGGAGGGTTTACCAATCTTCCTTGTGTTCTTGAGTGTTTGGCTTGAATGTATGAGTGTTTAGGGCTTTAATATGAGAGTGAGTGGATGAGTATGAGTTGGGAAAGATTGGAAAGAAAAAGGTGACAATTCTTGAGAATTCTCACTGTTTTCTCTCTATATTTCGCCAGAACTTCGTTGCATTTTTGTGTTCTTCCTTCTTTTTTTTGTGACTGGAGGGCTCAATTTATAGCCCTCCTGAAATTGCAAAGTCATCCGCGCGGACAGGAACCTCAGCGTGCACTGTTCATTAAATGCAGCTTCAGGCTTTGGACACAAGGAATAATCTTTTCAAAATTCAAATTAAACAGCCAGATTATGTTCCAGCCATTGCCATTTTTGGTTTTCTTCTTTTGTTTTGCTTTTTGAGATTCTTTTTAAGGTTTAACCTTAAATAACAATGCCCATTTTACCCTCACTTTGTTAGAAATGTTAGGATAGTTAGGAATTGTTAGAAATGTTATAACTTTCGTTAATTTTCTAACGAAAATTCTAACAAGCTCAAATTGGAGCACTTACAGTAGCCCCTCGGCGACGGCGCTTTCGAAGGAAGCGGGGTCGTCGATAAGAGTAAGGCTCCATATTTGGCAGGATGATCGAGTGATCGGGTGGCTGAACCTAGCGATAGGCTACCTACGTATCCCGAATGGGAATCAAGCCAGTCGTAGTTCGGGTCTTTGACCACAAGATGATGGCGTTTTAGGTGCCTCGAACACGATGAGCGAGTTCTACAGTCGGTTACTGGAAAGAAACTCTGCTGGGGATAAGAGATGACCATTTTTGGTTTGATGGGTATCCGCTCTGCTGGGGATAGGAATGACCATTTTCGGTCTCTGCTGGGGATGATTGCGATTTATCGCTTTCTAGTGATAGCGTCTTAGGTGCCTCAAACCTTGGAGATGGCGTTTTAGGTGCCTCGGACCTTGGAGATGGCGTTTTAGGTGCCTCGAACCTTGGAGATGGCGTTTTAGGTGCCTCGAACCTTGAAGATGGCTTTTTAGGCGCCTCGGACCTTAATGATGATGGCTTTTTAGGCGCCTCGGACCTTAATGATGATGGCTTTTCAGGCGCCTCGGACCTTAATTTGAAATGGTCTTTCGGTGGACTTCGTCTGCTTAGAAGGAGAGGGTGACCGTTTTGGTCGAGGGCTGGACCTAATGATAGGCTACCTACGTATCCCTAGTGGGAATCAAGCCCTTTCGTAGTTCGAGTACTACTCGAGATTTCGTTGGCTTTTGGGATTCCGTTAACTTTCTTTGGGGATTTCGTTAGCCTTTCTTTGAGGAAAATCGGATGTATTCGTGCAGGAAATCGGTCTTACGTTTGGCTTGCCGTTGGATGATTTTGATGAGAGATACGGGATCCGTTATCTTTCTCGGGGCACTCGGTCTTACGTTTGGCTAGGGGAATTTTGATGAAAGATACGGGATCTCGTTATCTTTCTCGGGGCACTCGGTCTTACGTTTGGCTAGAGGGATGATTTTGATGAAAGATACGGGATCTCGTTATCCTTCTCGGGGCACTCGGTCTTACGTTTCTTGCTAGGGGTGATTTTGATGAAAGATACGGGATCTCGTTATCTTTCTCGGGGCACTCGGTCTTACGTTTGGCTTAGGGGAATGATTTTGATGAAAGATACGGGATCTCGTTATCTTTCTCGGGGCACTCGGTCTTACGTTTGGCTAGCAGGGGAATGATTTTGATGAAAGATACGGGATCTCGTTATCTTTCTCGGGGCACTCGGTCTTACGTTTCTTTAGGGGTAATTTTGATGAAAGATACGGGATCTCGTTATCTTTCTCGGGGCACTCGGTCTTACGTTTGGCTAGGGGTGATTTTGATGAAAGATACGGGATCTCGTTATCTTTCTCGGGGCACTCGGTCTTACGTTTGCTTAGGGGAAGATTTTGATGAAAGATACGGGATCCGTTATCTTTCTCGGGGCACTCGGTCTTACGTTTGGCTGCTTGGGGTGATTTTGATGAAAGATACGGGATCTCGTTATCTTTCTCGGGGCACTCGGTCTTACGTTTGACTTAGGGGTGATTTTGATGAAAGATACGGGATCTCGTTATCTTTCTCGGGGCACTCGGTCTTACGTTTGGCTAGGGAAGGATTTTGATGAAAGATACGGGATCTCGTTATCTTTCTCGGGGCACTCGGTCTTACGTTTCTTTGCCGGGGTAATTTTGATGAAAGATACGGGATCTCGTTATCTTTCTCGGGGCACTCGGTCTTACGTTTTTGCAGGGAATGATTTTGATGAAAGATACGGGATCTCGTTATCTTTCTCGGGGCACTCGGTCTTACGTTTTTCTTTGCCGGGAAGGATTTTGATGAAAGATACGGGATCCGTTATCTTTCTCGGGGCACTCGGTCTTACGTTTGGCTTGGGAATGATTTTGATGAAAGATACGGGATCTCGTTATCTTTCTCGGGGCACTCGGTCTTACGTTTGGCTGCTTAGGGAAGATTTTGATGAAAGATACGGGATCTCGTTATCTTTCTCGGGGCACTCGGTCTTACGTTTGACTTAGGGGATGATTTTGATGAAAGATACGGGATCTCGTTATCTTTCTCGGGGCACTCGGTCTTACGTTTTACTGCCGGGGGTAATTTTGATGAAAGATACGGGATCTCGTTATCTTTCTCGGGGCACTCGGTCTTACGTTTTACTGCCGGGAAGGATTTTGATGAAAGATACGGGATCTCGTTATCTTTCTCGGGGCACTCGGTCTTACGTTTGAGCTAGGGGTAATTTTGATGAAAGATACGGGATCTCGTTATCTTTCTCGGGGCACTCGGTCTTACGTTTCTTGCGGGGTAATTTTGATGAAAGATACGGGATCTCGTTATCTTTCTCGGGGCACTCGGTCTTACGTTTGACTGGATAGGGGTAATTTTCTTGACAAGGGGCTGACTTTGGTTAACTTTGGTTAACTTTGTCAAGTTGGGGACTGAATTGCAGAGTCCTGAAATTTTAAGGGGCAAAAGGGTCATTTTGACCCTTGCAATCTCATCCGCGCGGATAGGGATGGAAAGTCAGGGGTATTAATGGGGCCAACGCCCTTCTTCTTCCCCATTCAATTTTTGAAACTGTCGAGAGCAGAGAGAGAGAAGCCGAGGAGAACAGCCATTTTTGGCCTTAGAAGCTTCAAAATTCGTCCGATTTTCTTGATTTTTCGAGCAATGGAACACGGGGAAGGCGCTTTTCAAGGCCAAGGACGTGGCCCGGTAGCGGAGAGGCGATTGGAGCTCGTCCGGATGAGGAGGCATTACAATCTTTCGCAATCGGTCGAGGAGGAGCATTACCCCGACGCTTGGCAACATTGGGCTTCGGATCCGCATCTCCGAACGGTATATTTCGAATCCTCTTGATCCTCTTGTCGATTTCTTGTTTGAAATTTTTGGATGATTTTTGAATTTTTTTTTGAAAATTGAATATTGATATTGATGATATGCAGTGTTGCAATGAATTTGTGAGTGTCCCAAAAATGTGCATTTTGCTTGGGAAAAGAATTGGCATTTTTGCCACATTTTTTTTTAATTCGAAAATTTCATGTGAAAATTCGAAGAATTGTGATTTTTTTTTTTTGGAATTGAATATTGCATGTTCTTGATGATGATGATTTTTTTTTTGAAATTGAATTTTGATATTGATGAATAATGATGCAATGCATGCATTTTGTTTGGAAAGAATGGGCATTTTGCCAATATGAGATGTATGTATGTTTAGGATTTTTTTTGAAAAGTGGGACGGATTTTTCCTCCCGTTGTATGTAAGATGGATGATATGCATGTATGCATTTTTTTGAAAATGGGACGGAGTTTTTACTTCCGTAGGAATGCATCCTCTTTTTTTTTTTTTTTTTGATGAATGCATTGGGACTTGCAAATTGTTTTCTTTCATGCGAGAAAAATGGGGCTATGCTCATTGTATCTTTGTTATCTTTGTCGAAATTTTTTTTTTTTTTTTTTAATGTAAATGCAAAGGCAATCTTTTGACATTTTCTCTCTTTTTTTTTTTTTTACGGGCGGAAACCGTTTTGTGACGGAGCAGCGAACAAGATGAAGACTCGAGGATCGGTGGAGTACGTGATTGACTTGTGGGATCGGCTTCCGGATGCGGGCCGAGGAGCTTTGCCGAGTCAGAGACAGATCGTTGTCGAGACGGGGCTCACGGGAGTTCGTCGAGTGCTTGAGGGGATTGGTCAAGTTCCCTAAGTGCAAGGGCGTGATGTTCGCTCTGGCGCAGCACTGGTGGGACGCGACCCACACCTTCCACTTCTTACGGGCGAGGCGGCGGTTACGCCTTCGACTATGCTTTGCGATCACGGGTCTGTCCTTCAATGGACGCGGCATTGAGTGGAGAAGATGGCTACGGTGACGCGGACTGCGGAGCTCTTCTTGGATTTTCCCTATTCCAAAAAGGGGATGGGGATGGAGTATGCCGTGGTCTACGGTAAGATCGTGGAGACCATTGCGAGTTACGAGGCTGGGGAGGATAGGGTTAGCGCCGAGCAGATTGCTAGGGCCTTCCTGTGGTTTACTTTCTCGAGCACGCTCTTTGGTCATCTTTGAGGGGACGGCGGTCTTTGCCTTCTTGAGGTCCTTGGAGGACATGGAGACGGTTGGAGATATTTCTGGGGGAGGCCGGAATTTGGAGGCTGTACTTCGCTCTTGATAGATACGGCTGGAAGGCTGTGAGCTCCTGTCTTGCTTTGAGTTTGCTCACGGAGGTATAAGCTCTCTTTTTGCTTTCCCTCTTTCCTTTGAGCACGCACTTCTTTTTTTTTTTTTTTTGCAACCGGATTGATTCGATTTTTACCTTTCGCGGTATGGGCGTTGGAGTTTTCACGTCACGGTGTGGAGCGGCTGAGGCGTACGTCGGGCGTATCCGGCCATGCGATCTTGGTCCAAGCAAGCCGGGAGAAGATAAGCTCCGGGGCGTACGACTCTCGAGTACGCGGATTGCCTTCCTTTGACGGAGGCCGAGACGGATGAGGGGATGATATTCTTCCCACAGGATCGCTTTGAGGTAGCACGGTGAAGGGTCTTGAGATCGGGCGGTGCGGCGGAGGATTTTGAGGGCGACTTGCGACGTCTACTATGCGGGAGAGAGGGTGACGCGCCGGCATGGCGTGAACTCGCCTTTGAGGACACCGGTGGAGCCTCCCGCCGATATGATGCACCGAGCGATCGGTCCGTGACTGGGATGATTACGAGCGGTCGGCACTTCTCGGACTTCGTGGCGATCGAGCCATATGCGACGTTCGTCTTGAGGAGGCGAGGATGCCTCGGGTTTTGGAGAGGGAGGGGCTTGGGATCCCGCGGTACCCTCGGACGGATTTTTCCTACATCAGGATGGGGTCCGATTGAGGGTGCGAGATCCCTCGGCCGAGCGGCTTCCACGAGCTTTCCGGCCTCGTCCGGGTATGAAGGTATGGCTTCACCTTTTCCCCTTCTTTTCTTTCTTTTGTTTCATCATCTCTAGCATCACTTCTTTTCTTTTTTTTTTGACGCTTTTGCTTTTGTGCGGTTTTCGGAGGTGGTCGTCGAGACAGCGACGAAGCAAGTGATCGGAGCAGAGGTTCATACGGAGGATGGTTGCTTGCGGGGCGCCTCAGGCTAGGGCGAGGAGACCACGGCCGGCACCTGTCCGACGGGAGGCTTCTCCTATTCCCTCGGAGACTTCTTCCGAGACCCCTCTTTCTCCTCTCATTGATCACCGCGCGGCACTGCCTTCGGATCACGTCATTCTTGGGGATCCGCACGGGCGAGACACGTGCAGCGGCATGGTGGGTCGTCTCCGTATGTTCGGGAGTCGGACGCCTTCACCTTCGGGTACGACTTCTTCGGGGATGCAGGTTTTACCCTATCGAGTGTGCCGGTTGGTCCCGACGAGCCTCTTTACGGAGATGAGGACGATTACGAGCTGAGACTTTCGGGGCTCCTGACGAGGCGGGCCCGAGTCGCAAGAGGGCCGGGGAGATATCGGGTCTTTGGAGGCTCCGATTGATTTTTTTTTTTTTTTGAGATTTAGATTTGTACAGATCATGCACATTTTTTTTTTTGATGTAATAATTTAGGATTTTATTTATGTTTGTTTGTTGTTTTTTTTTTTTGTACACTCTCTTTTTTTTTGGAATGTAATAATTTAGGATTTTATTTTATGTTTGTTTGTTGTTTTTTTTTTGTACACTCTCTTTTTTTTTTGGAATGTAATAATTTAGGATTTTATTTTATGAATGCAATGCAATATGAATGCAGTGTTGCATGAGCCTTGGTTTTTTTTTTTTTTGCAAGGGTGTTTGGTATATGGACTGGTTTGGGGAGGGTTTTTGCACAAATTTCGAGCAACCGGGACGAAATATTCCTCTTTTGGTGTAGCAGCTTGGACTGTTGCAATTTTTTTTTTTGGGAAAGCAATCCCATCCGCGCGGATGGGGACTGCATCTGACAGTGTCCTTTAATTTTGGTCCAGACCTGGTCTTGCTTTATTTCAAATTCAAATATCCTCTTCAACCTCCAGTCCAAACAGCCATTTTCGGGGAGGAAGAGAGAAAAAACCATGGAAAGCCTTAGAAAAGCTCCCTCAAAATTGTCCCAAGAGTCCCAAATGTCATTTTTCAACAAGTTCAAGGATTGGTCCCGGGAAATTATGCATGAGAGAAGGTCTTTCTTTGAAGAACGGTACAAGGTACGATGCTTGTGGTCTCTCAAAGAATTGGTTCCGGATTATGACCTCTTAAGGGCTTCTTCTTCGTTTTGGGATACTAGAAGGCATGTCTTTTGCCTTTCCTTCAACGAGATTGTTCCGACTGTGGAAGAATTTCGGGCCTTGCTTGGAGGTCCGGAGGTGGAGGAGATAGCAATTCCTTTGTCCGGAGGAGCTTCTTTTGTTGACAAGTTGTGCAACCTTCTTCATCTTTCCCCGGAGGAAGCACGAGGCATGATTCGCGGTCCCGACCATTTCGATATTTCCGGTCTTCCCGACAGATTTAGGGGCCTAGGCTTGGTGGATGACGCCTATTGGGATGCCTTTGCACTTTGCATGTTCGGCACTTTGTTCATGGTTTATTCCTTTGGGATCTGTCATCGAGCTTTGCTGGATGTTGTTGTTCACTGCCGCTCGGGCAGAGATGTCATTCCTTTGATTCTTGGGGAGACTTTTCATGCTCTCGACAGATTAGCTACCGGACGGCGGTACATGCACGGGGGCAGCCCGTTTCTGCTTGACCACAGTGGGCGATGGAGCGTTTGGGGTTCTTCGGGAAACCTACGATATGATCGAGGCCTTGGACTTTTGCCGGGAGAGGTGTTGATGTAGATTTTGATGATCGGGGCTCGTGGGAGCGTTGGATGGCGGGTCGCCGGGCGAAGATATCGAGATGGTTGGTGCCTCGTTGGCGGGTGGAGACTCGCAGAGTGCTTCGGGGACGGGTCCCATGTGGTTATGCTTAGGGGCTTTCTCGGTCCAGTTTCTACATTCGGCTCTGGTCCTTAGGCGGTTTGGCTTGGAGCGGAGTTCCTTTGGAGGGCTTTGATGATGTAGCCACCGGGGTGGTGGCTCCTGTTTCCATGGATGATCCCTCGGTGTTTCCATTTCTTTCCCGAGTATGGAGGTACGATGCCTTTCCTCCTCGGGTCATTCTCGGGCGTCAGAGACCGGTGTTCTGACCACTTGGTACCTGGATTGGTACGAGGGCATGCAGGAGAGACTCGGGTGGCTATTTTGAGACGGCGTGAGGCCATTGTAGGTGCGGAGGACCGGCTGTTTCGAGAGGAGGAGGGCCGAGGCGAGGGCCAATCCTCATGACGGGAGCGGAGACGGCGTGACCGACTATGAGGCTTACGTCAAGAGACGGGAGAGGAGGGCTCCTATGCTACCGGCTAGGCTACGGAGATGAGGGATGACGCTAGGGCTACTAAGGCCACTGACGGAGGCTGGTTTGATAGACCACTGTTCCCTATACCGAGCTTGGTAGGAGGAATACCGACATTTTTCCGGTTCGAAGAGAAAGACTCGGAGGGGAAGAAGAAGGGAGAGACCGATGCGAGTGGCTTGGAGTGACTCACGAGGTTTCCAAGTATCCCTTTCTTGCCATGACGGACACATTAGTTTGATTATGTATCTTAGTTTTCTTTTAGCGAGGTTGCCGGTTGTAGGAATGAATCGGGCTTAGACTCATCAAAGAGCTTTTAACTTGTAATGAACATTTGAATTGCTTTAGAGTTTTTTTGAGACGCTTTCATGGTCGATCAATTGTATTGATGCCAAAGTATGGCTTTTATTTGTGCTTTAGACCGAACCGTTTCCATTTGCCTACGTTCCCCTCATTTTGAGGAGCTCGGGTCTTCGTAGTTCAAAGCGGTGAACTCTTTTTTGTTTTTTTTTTTTTGTTTGTTTTTTTTTGGTGCAACCACTGTTTTTACCTAGGCCGCCCTTTTCGGGTTTCTAACCTAGTTGGGTATTACTCTTTTAGCACTCTTTTTTTTGTTTTTTTTTTTTTTTTTTTTTTTTTTTGTTTTTTTTTTTTTTTTACGCGTAGTATCTGCGCGGCTTGTCACCATTCACTTGGGTGTACAAAGGGATTCCCGTCGAGGTCTGCGAGTTGCATGGCTCCTCAGGAGAAGATCTTACGGACGACATATGGCCCGACCCATACGAGGCTCCCATTTGCCGAGAGGGTTGATACGGGCTGGGGGCTTTTCTTTTAGAACGAGATCACCTTCTCGGATCTCCCGATGCTTTACTTTCTTGTCGAAGGCTCTAGCCATTCTTCCTTGGTAGGCCGGATGTGTTCCATGGCCTTCGGTCGGCGTTCGTCCGGTAGGGCCAATTCGTCATGGCGACTGCGGAGCCATTCGACCTCGTTGATTTGGCTTTCCGGCGGTATACGGAGCGAGGGATTTCCGGCTCGATTGGGAGTACGGCTTCCATTCCGTATGTGAGGGCAAAAGGTGTTTCCCCGGTTGCCGTTCGGCGATGTTACGTAGCCCCGAGTGCCGGGTGTAACTTCTCGGGCCAATCTACGCCTTGGACGGCCATTTTTCGGATGATATTTTCCGAGTCTTGTTTCTTTGCTTCGACGGCTCCGTTGGTTTGGGGCACTGTAGGGTGATGACTTGTGACGGGTTATTCGGAATTCCGCCGGCAATTTTCACATTCCCCTTCGAAGTGGGATCCATTATACGAGATGATTTCGGTGGCAACCCGTATCGGCACATGATGTTTTCTTTGATGAAGAGGGCGGCTTTCTTTGAATTGAGGATTTTGTAGGACTTGGCTTCAACCCACTTGGTGAAATAATCCACGGCTACCAGGACGAACTCGTGGCGTTCTTGCTGATGGTGTGATTTTGCCTATGACATCAATTCCCCAAGTGACGAAAGGCCGAGGGGTTGTCATGCGGTATAACTTCGTGAGGAGGCAAGTGATTAAGATTTGAGTATCGGCGACATTTGTCGCGGCTTTTGACAAAGCTGGATGCGATCGGCTTCCATGGTGATCCAAAAATACCCCATTCTCGGTATGATTTGCATCGAGCTCGAGCATTCATGTGAGGGCCGCAGTACCACCATGTATTTCTTTCATGAGTTCGGTAGCCTCTTGTTTGCTGATACATCGCGAGGAGGGGCCTTGATAACGTTTTTGTATAACATGTTTCCCGAAAAGAACATAATGGGAGGCGAGCCGCTTGGTGAGAGACTTTTTGCTTTGATTCCTTCTTTATATTCCCCATCTTCGTTTTGAAAGAGGCCTCGCCATCCTTGAAGTGCTTGGTAAATACGAGTGTACCGGGGATCATTGATCGGTTCGGCTTCCGCTTCAATTTCGAAGCAATAGGCGGGGTTTTCTCTTCTCCCGACTACGAATGGTTTAACGAGACTTTCCTTCGGGTATTTCGACAAGAGAGGCTAGTGTAGCGAGCATCTGCGAACTGTTTCGGTCTCTTGGCGAGGTAATGAAAGCTGATTTCTTTGAATTGAGTTACTAACTCTTCCATGTAAGCATGATACTTACGCAAACCGGATCCACGGTCTTCCATTTGTTAGAGACCTGATTGATGATGAGGGCGAGTCACCGTACACCTCCAATTCCTTGATATTTCTTTCAAGGGCGGCTTCCAACCCGGCTATGCAAGCTTCATATTCAGCGGCGTTGTTGGTGACTTCGAAGTTCGGCCTTCTTGCTATGGGGGTGTGTTCGTCGGTAGGATCGACCGAAGCATTCCTATCCCGTTCCCCCTTTTGTTTGACGCCCCGTCGAAGAAGAGTTGCCGGCGATTTTCTCCTTCTAGAGCGAAGATTCCATCATCGGGAAATTGAGGTTCGAGTCCTCGGGACTCATCACTTGGGAAATCGGCCGGATGTTACGCCATTATGCGTCCTTTTACGGATTTCCTTGAAACATAAGCGATGTCATATTCGGCCAAAAGAACGACCATTTTGCCAATCTCATGGAGATGGAAGGCTTGTCGAACAGATATTTGATGGGGTCTATCCTTGAAACAAGATGTATCGGGTGAGGCGCATGTAGTGTTTCAATTTTCCACTACCCGGACCAAACTGCGCAAGTCTTCTCGCAAGCGAGTAATTGAGTTCGCTTCCTTGGAGCTTTACGCTACGAAATAGATGGCGTTTTCGACTTTGGAATCTTTTTTCTCTTGAGCTAGCATAGCCCCAATTCTTTGTATCCGTGACAGTGAGATATAGCAAGAGTGGCTTTGCCGATGTGGTGGGCGAGAGAATCGGGGGATTCACAAGGTATGCCTTAATTTGTTCAAAGGCAAGCGACATTACAGGGTCCATTACGTGTAGGCATTCTTTTTCATCAACTTGAAAGATTGGCTCGCGGATCGAGGTCGGTGATTTACAAAGCGGCTTATGTATTGCGGTCTTCCCATGAAGGATTTTACTTACATCGGTGTCCGTGGTGGCTTCATTTCAACTATCGCCTTGATTTTACGGGGATCTACTTCGATTCCCGTTCTGTCACCATATATCCTAGTACCTTGCCTCGTCTTACAGAAGGTGCACTTGGCTGGATTCGGTCTCATCTTTGTGGTCTCGGAGGCGGCCGAAGAATTTTCTCAAATCAACAAAGTGCGGCCATCGATCCTCTGGAATGTATTATCATGTCGTCCACATAGACCTCAATTTCTTTGTGGATCATGTCATGGAGCAGTTTGTAGGCGCCCTGCAGTACGTAGCCCCGGCATTCTTTAGTCCGAATGGCATGACCGTGTAGCGATATGTGCCCCGAGGGGTTGTGAAGGCTGTTTTGGCTTGATCTTCTTACGCCATTTTGATTTGGTTGTGGCCGGCAAAACCATCGACGAAAGATTTGACTTCGTGGTTGGCCGTGGAATCTACCAAGATGTCGATGTTTGGCGAGGAAATCGTCTTTTGGGTGGCTTTGTTCAAGTCTGCAAGTCTACGCGGCATCGGATCTTTCCGTTGGCCTTGGTCACCGTCACTATGTTGGACGGCCATGTTGGGTATTCAATGACCACTGATGAACCACATACTGAGCATCTTTTCTATTTCCTCTTTCACTTGTAAGGACCATTCGGGCTTAATTCTTCTTAACCTTACGCTGCGGCTTGACTTAAGGTCGAGCGGTATTCGGTGCTCAACTATGGAAGGATCGAGGCACGGCATATCTTTATAGGACCATGCGAACACATCCACGAATTCTTTTAGCGGCTCGATTAGGGCACCCTTTCGGTCCCTTCGAAGAAACTACCAATCTGCGTCTCTTTAGGCTCTTCCGCAGTTCCCAAATTCACACTTGTCAAAATCTCTTCGGCGGCTTGGGCTCGATTTTCCTCTTTCAGGACAACCACCTTAAAGATTTCTTTGATATATTGTTCATTTAATGTGTACGCCTCTTCATCTAGTGAATCGTTATTAAGCTGTTTTTAGATTATTAGTTAATTCATCATTAGTTAAAGTGGCAATTAAGGGATACTCGAAAGGTTCATCATTTCATTGAAGACGAAGGGGAATACAACGTTGGCTACGAGACTCGTAGTCTTCGGGCGTGAGGCCGTCGGACGACTCGAGAGACTCGAACTCAACAATGAGAGACTCGGAGGACTTTACAAAGGTTGACACGAAAGGACGGGGGACCAATCCAAGCTTGGTGATCATTTCCTCCTTGGTCGCGGACGGGCACGAGAGAGTTTCCCAATTCTTTAGCGGCATCGCTGTTGGTGGCTTCACAACTCGGGAAAGGCATGGTCTCTGTGCTCCCTCTTCGATCGTTGCTATCATCTCTTTGTACGAACCAGAATCAAGCTGTGTTTGGCATCGAAAGCGAGCATGTGGATGTAGGGATCTTCCTCAGTGCAGGGACTTCCGTTTCGTCACAATCGATCGCTCAATCCGGATGTAAGGACGCATTGCGTCTCGGTGAGCGGCTAGAAAAATCTCATGTCCCATACTCGAGCGGAAAGGCTTGGCGGGTAGTTCGGCAAGGAGGACGTCCCACACGACGTTCATAGATTCGGCCGAGTGCAGTCGGTGTTTCTTGACTTTTATCATGAAAATCTCCTCGCCGGCGAGGCGAGAATGGGTTTGCGAGAATGCGACAAATGCGTGATTGAGGACCAGGGGACTTGTGTGCTGTATCATGGCGGTGTTCGGCATTTCCTTCCGATGCGCCTCCAAGTGTTGGAAATAGCAATTGAATTTGATGAATCGAACTTCTTCGGAGTCCGCTCGCTTGAGTGTGTCGACATAGTTGGCATTCTTTGGATTCCCAAAGGATCTTTGGCGAGACTTGCCTCTTGAAGGATGTAGCCCCGGTGTTTGGCTGTGGGCGTTCTTGGCTATTGTTTCGGCTTCGTTCCCTATGAGAAGCTGTCACCCTTATGACTTCGAGGTCTCCCTGCCGGTTGATGAATTTGACGCATTGGTGGAGAGTGGAAGCTATGGCTTTCATGTGATGCAACGAGGCGCCACTAGTAGAGTTTGTGAACTCGGAGGATATCCATTACATGGAACTTTGCGGGCACCATTTGGGTTTCGTACCGAGTTCCCGAGTCACTGTCCCCGAGAATGGGGACGAGACGAACCGTCGTAGGCTTTGACGGTCAGGGTAGATGGGATCACGCGCCTTTCGTTTATGCGGAGGGCCCTCATCATCTTTGAGGAAGGACATTTACCGATGATCCATTGTCCACTAATACCCCGGGGAGTGACATGGTGTTGAGCCGAATAGTGATGTACAAAGCTTCATTGTGTTGGGAGACATCTCTTGGCAAATCTTCATCGCGAGAAGGTGATCATACTCCCATATAGGTGAGGATCATAGATTTGGTCCTTGTCTCGGGATGGAGAGTCATCAAGCCGGTCACTTCGTGCCTTTTTCTTGCGGCGAGTCTTTGCCGAAGCCCACAGGTTATACGATGCCTTTTGTGGCGGTTGCCATCTCCGATCAACATGTTGATTGAGTGGGAGCGCCCAGGCCAGCGTCGGTTTTCTTCATCGGTGGATACTCGGGAGGCTGGACAAAGCTGAACCTTGGGCGACCCCAGGGGTTGGACTTACGTTGCGGTACTGCGGTATCCGAAGGTCTCGATTCCGTCGTTGGCAAGGCTTTTACGCTCTTTTATCCCTTTTTGCTTTGGGGAAAGGCGGCTGAGTAGAGTACATAATAATCAAATCCCCGGATGGCTCCCCGAGCGTTCCCAGCTGTTATCACCGGCCTCGAATCTCTCCTTCCAATTTTCTTTGGGAGGAAATTTTCTTTTTCTTAGGAGGACGGTCCTCGTGTATCCGATCTGATAGTCCCTTTCAAGGCAATCGGGACGATCACAAATATCCCACCAAATGTGTTCTACGGTGGTGGCGGATTTGGGACCTCGGGTTGGCGGTCTTGGAATGACTTTGAGTGGAAGCTGGTCAGGGGATCTGGCTTTGGGCTCGTCAGTAGCAGTGATTGGACTCCGCCGGATAATGAGAGATATTGAGGTCCGGGAACGGGCATATGTTTGTCCTTCAAGGTAGCCCGATCGGTTGGGATATTGTTAAGGTCCCAAAGTGGCGTGTGGCCTCTTCTATCCAAGCTGTATGCATTGCAGCGTTCTTCCGGGGATTTGATGGTGACCAAATTTCTTTAAGCTTGTTCCACGATTTTCATCACTCGGGTGATATTTGTGGGATCATCACTTTGAGAGGGGACAGGCGACGGTATACCGAACTCTTTCGTCCACGGCTTTGTTTGGGGGCCGGTTGCCACTGTAAGTCGGCGGGCGGGAGTCCGGCGGTGGAAACATAGGAATCTTGGGGTAGCATCTTGATGTATCAGGGACATTAAGAAGAGGAGGAGAACCCTTCTTGTCTTTGCGGTAAAAGTGCCATCGGAATTGAGGCGATAGTCAAACCATGACTTGCGACTACCCCCGTGGGTCATCAATTTGAGCCTCGTGCGAAGTCTCATTTGCTCTACCAAGCTGGATCCAATCTTAGTGCATGCGAGGGATTACGGAGGACGGAGCAACGTTATCCCCATCATTACCGGGCGATGCGGACATTACGAAACCCGGAGTCGGAACAAACGGCGAAGGCGACGATGCGCTTGACTCTTCCCAGGTGATCAAACGGTGACCCGGTGCCGAAACCAAGCTTTGTGCGGAGGCTGCGGGGGAAAGGACACGAAGGTTCGAGATGTGCAGGAATGGAAGGAGGGTAGGTGTTTGGGCTTTTGGCTCATACGACATGCGATTATTTGTTCACGTTTACTTAAAACATGTTTTATTAACCTAATCGGTTGGAAAAGATTGCTCTTCTTTTTCGCAAACTACTCGATTCTGGATCGGTGGGCCCCGTCACTACGTCTATAAGCCCCTCGTATTCCACTGTATTTCGACCTCCCGGGGTGGACGGCCCGGGCGAGGGTCACATAGGGCAAGCGGGTCCCACCGGCCGAAAGAAAAACGATCCTAGAAGTCGGCGGGTAATCGAGTCTTAACGAGCATTCGATGTAAATTACGGACAAAGGCGACGTTAAAGTCAAGATCGTGTCCGAGGAGCTCGACGAAAAGTCGGCATGATTTGGAGCGATAAATGTCCGCTATTGATCTTGACTTATCGTCGGTTAAGCCGTAATTAGGCATGGAATAACCGTTAATCCTTGATGACTCGGTGTCAATCTTTGGGAGTCGGTGTATAATTTGTGCCGATCGAGCCGAAGTCAAGGCGCCGGTCAATATCTTGGTCAAAGTCTGCGGCGGAAAACCGGCGAACTTCGGCGATTAGCGGCGATTAGGGACCCGAGAGATATTGAGTCGGTATGCCGACAAAGGCTTGAAAGGAAAGGTCTATACACGGACGGGGGCATGACACGGACCGGACTAAAAACCAACCGGGTCTCGGACAAAGTGTGTCACGGACAAGTGCATGGTCGACACGAGGCTCCATGGGATGTTTGGGTAGTCCTGTGCTCATCCGAGAGGCGTAATAAGACCAAACGGACCGCGACAAGGATTTCCCGGGTTAAGGACGTAGTGTGCGGTGTACGGTCACGTGCGCGTAGTGTGCAAGCGATCTATATTCTTTTACGAGTAAAATAGAGATTTTTTTTTATGGGTCTTAAAAACATGATGCATGATTTTTTTGGAAATTTTCTTTTTTTTTTGAAAATCTTTTTTTTTTGAATTTTTTTTTATGAGCACATAAGCACGTAAGCATGAAAATTCCGACAGTTAGGGACATTATTCCGACAGTCAAAATTTTGACTTTCTCCGAGGCGGCCAAAACAACATGAAAACCGTGCGAAAAAATCAACACACACACAAAAATGATTTTCAAAGCCGGGACGGAAGCTTGACCCTCAAAAGCTTTTTTTGAAAACGGTGATACCGGTACGTGGGATTGTTAGACCACAATTTATCCCCGACTCGTGTTAGGAGGCGATAACGGGAAATTTAATGGTTTCCACCAATATACCGAATACCATTTTTTATTAAAAAAAGCTTAGTCCCAGTAGTCGCCCTTTGTAACGATGGTGTTGCCTTTTTCGCGGGAAAAATTCGATTTTCGCGTTTCTTTGAAAAACCAAATAAAACCGGAAAAAACGGAGTCGCCACGCCATTTTAATTTTGAAGGGCAAAACTTTGAAAAAAGCCCGAGATCAGAGATTTAGGTTCGGAGGTCATGTTACGCGTCGGGAAGGACGTTAGTGTGCACCCGACGCGCCTCGTAAAACGAGTCTTCCAAGCTGAAAATCATTTGTGTGTGTGTGTGTGTGTGTGTGTTTTGGCCAAAATAAGTTGAAACTGGAAAAAGTAAAAATTGGGATGTCTTTTTAAGACTTTAAACTGATCCCATGATTTTTTGGAGAATTTATGGTTTGAGATTTGGTACTCAAAAAACCTTTTGAAGTTGAGAAGTCACTTCTGCCAGAAGGAAATGGCAGCAGACACCTGATTTTGAAATGGATTCAAGGGTCCTAAAACTTCATAATCTGGATGAACTCAGAGAATGAAAGTTTCTCTAGACTCCTTGAACAAACTTTGTGTGAAAGAAATTTCCATTTTGGAGAAGATTTGAGGGGTCAAAACCTTCTGGAAACCTCAGATATGAGATCTGGATTCCCAGAAGCTGATGAACTAGCCTCTGAAAGAAAAATTGAAAAGAGGAGTTTTACTCACCCAAAAAATAAGGTAAAAATATGTCTGGAAAGCTCTGGATGTTGGCTACAAAAAGTGTTTTGTAGTCAACACCAAATTCCAAGTTCATCTGTGTCCAAAAATTAAGACCATGGACTGAGGTCTGAGAAAATTGCTACTGGACAGCAACTTCTCAAGAAAGAAAATATGATTTTAAGGGGGGTTTGGCATCCATGCTTGTCCCCATTTCCCTAGGTTTTGGTTAGTGATCACTAGACATTTTAGTGGTGAATCAACTATACCAAACCATCCTTGGGGTACATTAGGACTAAGCATTTCATTTGCTTGTTGAGGGGGATTTTACCCTTTGAAATCAAGATTTAGTGCTTGAAAATGGTTTTTTAGGGTTTTGAAAGTGCATTTTTGCAAGTAAGAAAGAAAAGCTTTGAAAATAATGTTGATCTTTGTAGAAGATCATCCATGGAGATGGTCTTCCATGGTGATCTTCTTAGATCTAGAGAAAGGAGATGAAAGAACTACATTTTGTAGTTTGAAGATGCATGCATGGATGAGATTTAGGGTTAGGAAGAGGAGGGTTTACCAATCTTCCTTGTGTTCTTGAGTGTTTGGCTTGAATGTATGAGTGTTTAGGGCTTTAATATGAGAGTGAGTGGATGAGTATGAGTTGGGAAAGATTGGAAAGAAAAAGGTGACAATTCTTGAGAATTCTCAGCGTTTTCTCTCTATATTTCGCCGTAACTTCGTTGCATTTTGTGTTCTTCCTTCTTTTTTTTGTGACTGGAGGGCTCAATTTATAGCCCTCCTGAAATTGCAAAGTCATCCGCGCGGACAGGAACCTCAGCGTGCACTGTTCATTAAATGCAGCTTCAGGCTTTGGACACAAGGAATAATCTTTTCAAAATTCAAATTAAACAGCCAGATTATGTTCCAGCCATTGCCATTTTTGGTTTTCTTCTTTTGTTTTGCTTTTTGAGATTCTTTTTAAGGTTTAACCTTAAATAACAATGCCCATTTTACCCTCACTTTGTTAGAAATGTTAGGATAGTTAGGAATTGTTAGAAATGTTATAACTTTCGTTAATTTTCTAACGAAAATTCTAACAAGCTCAAATTGGAGCACTTACACCTTGGTCTTTGAAATAAGAGCTACATCCTCTTCTTCAAGATTTGACTTGTCAATCTCAGAGGATAATTTCACAAGCTCTTTTGGTAATGCAGCATCACTTCTGAGAGCAAGACTGTGTGTTTTATTCTTTTTCTGAGCTTCAAGGTTTAGCTCAAACACAGTCAAAATACCTACAATTTTGTCTAGACCTACGGTATTGGTGTCATTAGTTTCCTCAATCATAGCCACTTTTATGTTGAACCTTTCAGGTAAGGTTCTCAAAATCTTACTCACAAGTCTTGCATTGGAGATAGATTCTCCTAGACTTGTGCACTCATTTGAAATCTCATGAATCTTAGCAGCATATGACACAATGTCCTCAGTTTCTTTCATTCGAAGTAACTCAAACCTATCCATTAAAATCCTAAGCCTCGTAGCTTTTACACTTGGTGCTCCCTCACATTGATTTTGCAAAATATCCCAAGCAGCTTTGGCTACACTCTCATTAGTGATAAGCTTGTACATATTCTCAGAAACATGGCTGGAAATAGCACCCATAGCTTTTGAATTATAATTAGCAGCCTAAATTTCTTCAAGAGTCCATTGCTCTTCAGGTTTTCTTTCGAAAATAGACTCACCAACACCAGAAGCAGGCTTCTTCTCCACAGTAGGAGGTTGCCATGCAACAAGGATACACATCCAAGCCCTTTCATCAATACTTTTGATGTAATTACGTATCTTAGACTTCCAAAGAGAATAGTTCGTACCATCCAAGACAGGAGGCCTGTTTTGGTGATTTTGGCATTCCATAATGACTACACTTTCTGGATCAACACTCAGTAATATATCGAGAGTTGGCTCTGATACCAATTGAAAGTTTCGTGTAGCTAGGAAACTTTAATCTCCCACAGACAACGGATGTGAGTACAGATGTGTCTCACAACTGTCCACACATCCACAGATAATGCAGCGGAATAAAACAAATTAAAAACAATAACTCAAGAATTATTTACGCTTACTGATCTATGAGATCAGCAAACTAGGCTTACGCCCAAAAACTTTTCACTATAAAAACTTTTGTTGCTTACAAAAACAAATAAGTGAAAAACTAAAATACTAAAATACTAAACGAGTTCTAATCACCTTCTACGACAAGAAAAATTCCCCTTACCCAAGTAGGACCTATTCTAGTCAGAAGTAAAACAAAGAACTCTATGAAAATCTAGATGTAAGTTACGGATGTGTCTCACAACCTTCACTCACAACCTAAAAACACAACATTGAAAACTGTGAAGAATATGTGTATTTCTCTCAGATTTTTCGTAGCTTCTCTTGTGCCGAATGCCTTGTATTTATATGCACTTTGGAGAAGATCTTCAAGTAATCAACATCTTCCTTTGTGAGATCTCTTTTCCTATAAGAAAACATAAACATACTCACAAGGAAATAGAATATTAGTAGGTTAGTCCTAATATAAAACTATGTACATAAATAAAAGATATTTACTTTATTTACAATGTCCTAGTCAAAGTAAGACAATAATAAATCTTCCATGAAAATCACAAAATATTCTTACCATAATAGAAGTCTTTTGAAATAAGGAAACAAGAATATGTTTCCTAAAAAGCTCACGCTTTCATAGATGATAGTTTTCCCGCTTATTTTGTTGTTTTAGGAAAGAGTGCTTAATCACTTCAGCCATTATATAGTTATTGATGTGGTTTGCATTGTTGAGTGCGGTTTCGTTGATAAGGTTTTGTTGGTGAGGTTTTAACCAGGCACTGAGGTTCGCATGAAACTCAAAACCCCATGCCCAATGCAGTTGAGCCGGTCTTCAAGCCTAAGGTAAGCCTAATCTGTAAACATGACTATACTAAAAAGGTTGAAGCCTAAGCTTCATTACATATGAGCCTAAATTCCAGAAAATAGAAAAGAGGTCACGGTTTAAATCAAATTAAAGCTTAAGCAAGAATGATTAAAGTATGTATACCCAATATTAACTAATTTTTGCAGGGGATAATTTTATGTTATTGGGGTTGGGGTGGTTCCATGAACCCAATGATTTATGTAATAGGCCCAAACCGAGTGCCTTTAATTAATAGGGCATAATGCATGCGCGTGCTTTTCGCTCTCTATATGGGGTGGGCACGCCTCTGACCTTAATGTGAGCCATTCTGGAACTCATTATGACAGGGATGAACTGTTGATGTTTTTAGGCATAATAGCTTTCAGAATTTTAACGTTTTTGTACATTTTTGTTTTTTTTATCAGTCACATGGGTGAATTGAAAGATTTAATTTTATAATCGTTACTTGCTTATTTGTTTTTCTTTCCCTTTTTATTTTTGGAGAAAAAAAAACAATATTTATGACATTTTTGACATGACTTCACAATACATGCACCAAAACTCTGAATTGCTCATAATCGAGTCTGCACAAAGTATTATAACCCCAAAGCCGTCGATGTCCAATTAGAGGGTTCCAATCTCCATTCGACATTGGTCCTCCTAGAAGTGGTAAACCTTAGCCCAGTGGCGTTGTTTAAGACTATATGATACGTGTAACCATTCTTAACCTCTTCAGCGGAGCACAAGCCAACACATTCTTAGTCTAAGATTTACGCTCTTTGACTCTATCGGTTTTGTTAATACAGACAGTGGGTGTTACCACAGGTGCTATCACTGGCAGTTGGGTGTTACCCGAACTGGAATGATTTGTAATTTTATAATTCTTTCCATATTAAATTATATCCTAATGTCTAATATTATTTGTAAGATATATGTGTTTCACTACCAGAAACAGGTGTTTTAGCGACAGAATAAACAGCGACGGAATGATTCCGTCGCTATTTAGCGGCGAAAATAATGATTTAACGGCGAAATTATTTTGGCGTCAAATTTAGCGACGGAATTTAATTCTGACGCTAGATTCCGACGCTAAAACAAATATTCCTCGAATATTCATTTAATTACCGCCACTATTTTGGCGCTTGATTTACCGACGGAATATTTCGCCGCTATTTCAATATCAGCGACGGAATTATTCCGCCGGTGAAAATATATTATTTTTATATTTTTAATTTTTTTTATTGATCAGCGGTGGAAATTTTCCGTCGGTGAAAATAAAATATATTTTTTTTTTTTTTTTGAAATATTACACCGACGGAAAATTTCCGCCGCTGATAAATTAAAAATATTAATTAATCAGCGGCGGAAATATTTCGTCAATGAAAATAAAATATTTTTTATTTTTATTTTTTGAAATATAATAACGACGGAATATTTCCGCCGCTGATTAACTAATATTTTTTAAT